>OX103971.1:8933007-8971249 GCA_944470395.2 Schistosoma turkestanicum | reverse complement strand
GAATGAAAAATTGGTTTTCTGATAGAATGCTAGTAACCTATGAATATCCTTTGATTCTGAAGGGCACATTTGCAGCCATAGAAGTGAATGAAGCGAACTGCTGAGCAGTATACTCTTTTTCGTCTGGCAGATAGGTATTTTCCCTGCGCCATAGGTGGCAATCTTGTAGAAGCTAAACGAGCTATTGTGACGACATTTCGTCGGACATTAACCCACCAAGTCTGAAATAGACTTCCAAGTTGGTTGAACTACTCGACGAGCTCATCCACTTGACTCTCTATCACTAGTTCAAGCGCTGATCCAGATCATTTCTGAAAAATTTCACATTTAGGGGGCTAATATTTGAGACAATGATACACTAAATGATCTCTGGTTATTATAAGAGGATCTTTGAATCATCAGATGTATTTTCATGACTACCCTCCCATTAGTTTTAATGACTGTTCAGAATATATGGTTCTAAAATCTTTTGCGATTAACTGGGTAGAAAATATTCGGTTTACAATGATAGGACGTTTGGTTATTAAACGTTAAGGAACAGCAACGTCTGGAGTCATACCGAAATCTAAAGGGACAAATACATAGGTTAAATATTAAGATTATACACAACGTGGATTGGGCTTCAAGTCACGAGAATCGCTAAGACAGCTTATAATAGCATATACCGTACTACTACTAACAGACACTAGCAATACTTAAAGCATAAACTTGGCGACGGCAATTTTTGGAAATCTAAGTCATGTCAAGACACCAGAGATATGAGCTTAAACCGAACGATAAACGAGATGCTTTTTGAATTTCGTTTACACAAAGATAACTGGTAGTCTTTGATAACACAGTTCAGTATCAGCAATACTAATAAGAATACACTCAGGCTTCACGTTATTCTAATAGCTTAGTATTCTCTTTTAGCATTATTGATGTTTTACAGCTAAGTTCTTTACATTGACAGGAAACCGAAAGGAATGAAAGCTTAGTGTTCCAGAACTAATGATTGTAGGTGCAGGAAATATGAAAAATTCCCAAGTGTGTATTAGTTCGAATACCAGACAACACTACGAAAATCGCAGTTAAATTTATCGTAGAATAAACATTCGGTAAAATCAGTTCTTCACAAAACCTAAATATAGGAAAAATTTAGCTGGTGTTGCATTCTCTGTTTAAATAGATGTTAAAGTCTTGAACTAAAGACAGCTTCATCCTAACTATGCTAGGCGAAAGGAAAGACTGTCTAAAAAGAGTACAGCAGCACGAATCGAATCCAAGCTGCTGGATAAAACTTAGAAACAAACTTGCGTAGTGATTAAAGATGCCACTGTTCTGGTCCAAACTACATGTGGAAAGTGCAGATCTGCTGAATAGCGGATCTTTGTATTGTGGGGCCAAATCTCCTACGTATGAACTGTTTAGAAAGCTTAAAGTGCAGACAGATAGGGAACCAGAATCAATATGAAAACAACGACAACAGAGTAACAATTTGAGCTGTCAAACTGTTACAATACACAGCTTCAGCAAAAACGGGGAGAACTAAAGCAAAACAGCAAGATTGTGGACACAGGTAGATGGAAAGCAAGGGTTAAGGAGTGAGCTTGCATTTTAAACAACTTTTGCTTACACTATTAATGGCATCAAAACACACAGTTTCATCATACTGAATAATCGTCCGAAAAAAATAACCATGTGATGTCCCTAATAGGTCTACAATTAGAATATAGTATGTCAGACAGTATCCTAACATTCCTTTCAGATTTCAGTAAGTGACTGACCAAAGGGATATCCTCCATATCAGCATTATCGGTAAACATTAAAAGAACGAGTATTGGGTGATTTTTCCGTTCTTCCCCTGGGTAATACGTGTTACCAATAGTGCTTTCAATTGAGATCTGAACTTTCTGTTTAACTCTTTTAAAAGCGCTTAGTCGTTTTGTCCTGAAAACTGAGAGAAGGGTCAGACTGGACCTTAAGGTTCAAAATTATTAAGAACTGGTCACCCACCTAGGCCGATTTCCCGAATATTGTGGTAGGTTGAGGTACATCTTGGCTAACAGTTAGATTGCAGTCCAGATTAACGTGCCTTTTACAACTAGTTGGACAATCTTAGGAGTAGACTTAAAAGCCAGTTCATTAACTGACTGCATTCCGGAAACCTAGGTTAGCGGGCAGTCTTGTGCACCTAGTCAGTCAGCTGTTAGACACCATTGCGATATTATATTCGTTAACTGAATTCCATAGTAAGACACTGTAAGAACCGAATAAAAGGAATAAATCATAGCGTCAGGTCACCATAAGGGTTGGAGGGATTTAAATCACGTTACGATAATTATCCACGTTCAGTATGAAGTAGGCAGTTTTGAGATACCGAAAGAAAATACGTTTTCTTGAAGAGCATATAAGCATTTTTAGATGGGAAGTATCAAAATTCATCAAGTTTATACATTTTGAAAAGTCTACAGTCTTACCTATAACCTTATTACACAAACCCACTCTAGTAACGTATTCTATGAAACGCCCTCTACGCTGCAGGTGATTCAGACAAACAAAAATGGTGTTTTTATTTCGTTAACTTTTCTGAAAATTTCTTTTTTTTTATTAGTAGGAGTCTTCGATCTTTTCAGGGTTTGTTTGTGGGTTAATTTTAAAATTCACCAACCATGATCTGTCTGTGCGTCCATATATATAGTTAATCAGGCTTGTTCATCTATATGACATCTGGAGCATCATGTCAACCGTTCATTATTTTCTGTTGCTCAGTCTTATCCAATTAAATGCTCTTCCTTCTGACTATTATTCTCATCCTGAACACTTCTTGACAGGAAGATATAAATTCGCACCTCGTGGAAGAACTCAGGAATGTTGCGACTCAGAGAATGATTATATTTTTGATCCTGAGGACTTTATGACAGAGTCAAAAAGACTGTATTCGGGACTAAGTGAAAAGCGAAAGAAGATCGGACCTGGATTCTATTTTGGTTGAAACTATTTTGAAACGTATGTTCGAATATTTTAACACATACTAGTAATCAAATAAATGTTATTGTTTGACAGAAACATAGTTTTCATTCTGTTATGCCGCCTAGTTTTTTTGATGTAACCATACAGTTAGAATAACTCATGATTTTACTGCTGCTTATTGTTCACAAAGGATTTTTTCATAGTTTTAAAACGAATGCTGATAATCGTTACAAAATTTCTAGCTTTTTAGTTGAACAGCATATTACATTATTAGCGGGATAGAATATATGAAGAGTCTTTATTTCATTTTATTCCTATAAATACTACAAATGTATCAAGAGGTATGCCATCTAACTCAATCTTTTCCTGTTTAATTGGAAGAACCAACTGTTCAGCCCATCTAAAATATGCATAAAGAGCTCTTCCTGGTAGATCATAATTCTAAAGTGGTGGTTAAAGTCGCTTTTACGGCTTGCCGATTTATTTTTGTCTAGTGTGATCGCGTTTTAATAGTAACGTTTGATTAAATTCACTTTAATTTTCTTCAGTAACGATTCTTACACAGGCCAACGTATGAATATTCTGTAAGGTAAAAACCACCTAATACAGCCGCCTTATTTAGATTTTTCTGACTTTCCTCCTTTTATGATTATTATTATCATTATAGTGGCACTCAGAAACTTGTTAGTTAACCACTCTCCTGTTTGATGTATCATGAATGGCATATCTAATATTATACTGTTATCTTACAGTCATCCGTTTTTATATTTCCTCATATTTTAAAGGAGTATAAAAATGCCAAACAGCACACATTATATATTTCAAAAAGTATAGTTTCGAAAGTAAAAATTTGTTTTATATTGTGTCCAGCATTTTATGTTGTCTACAAAATCATCATTCGTAAAACTACTTACAGGTTCCGGTTAACTCATTCTATCTTTTTTTCAGTAACATCTAAGTCAGTTAGTGCGAACCTATTTTGTTTTATTGGCAATAGTAAGTAATACGTTTCTGAGTCAGGAATTACTGCTTGGTACAAAGCAAAAACGAACGTCCAATTGTATCCTTATCAAAAAAAGTAACTCATTACTTTTAAAATTACTACTACTGACCAATTGTGTAGGTTAAAATAAGTGGAGCTTCATTTCTTTCAATATCAAGGAGTAGTGATTACCTGCGAAGTCAAGTAATATTTTATGCCTAACAAATGAATTTTATTTACAAATATAATATGTATATTTTCTTGAAATTAACCATCATTCATCATGAGCAAAAAAATTTTAATCCTAAAAACGAATTTATTTCTATGAAATACAAAACAATATTCAAACTACTGAGGTATCCGTAATGAAATTTCGGTAGAATCCGAGTATAATGATAGATGGATTCAAAGAAAATCTGGGTATAGAATTTTGTGGTTTCCATTCGCTTTTAACATTTCTCTTTTTCTTGCAGTTCTGTCATTTCGATTTATAGTCAACATTTAGAATCAATGATGAAACTAACTTATCTTATTTCTTGTTTATAAGGTACTCTAAATGTATTTGATTCCGTGTTTACCATCACTGATTGCTTAGTTTATAGCTTTTTGTACATATCAAAGAATACTTTGAATTGGAAAAAATTATACTCGCTCGGTTACTTAAAATGGAGTAGACGGTCAGTTTTAGGAGGCTTTCAACGAATTAATGTTAAATTAACCTGATCGAATCTATTTGAAATAAACTAAAAGGATATTGGAACATTTAACATCATTTCTGAAAGCTGTTTTCACTGATAACTTTTGAATCTATTGTTAGCATTTTGGTTTTACTTTGTCTGATTTAACTCTTTAAATATGATTTTTAGGGATTTCTTCCCTGGTTAAAATTACTAGTATGTTTTTCTAAAAATATTTTATTTTAACATTCTTTGTCACCTTATTTGAGTAGCTCGTTAATTGATTTTAAGCTTATCTGTAATCTTAATTGTCATATTCATTGATAAACATCATCCTGTGTTATTTCGTCTTAGACCTCATCATCCCTCATTATTTTATGACACTTTGAAAATTTATTCGTACCAGATTATCTACTAAATTCACAAAGTACAAACGGTAAAGATTTTTGAAAGTAACTGGATTTCGTTGTTCTCTGTTTGTAATGACTTAAACGCTGATAAATTCTGTCAGTTTTTGACAAAATATTAAAATATTTAAAAGTTCAAAGGTAATTTATTATTATTCATCAGAAGAATAGTTTATTATTGAAAATTTATATTTTCATAAAGTTGAAATTAGATGTATTGATACACCCTGTTTACCAGTAATTAGAAAAATGAAAAGAAATCGATTTATTTGATTTGATTTCTGTATTGGTAAATTAAAGTTTAGATTATGTATACATATTATATACATAGATTTTAAGAGAAAGTGGCAAAATGTTCAGAATTTTTTTTATCTGTAAATAACATTATTCTCAATCCAACTCAACTCCATCTGGAGCCGTTCTAGGGTTACTGCCTATCCGAAGCCCAGATAAAGAGAAAGGGATGTGAAGGGGGTTAGTGGTCCCACTCCATAGAAATACAACTAACTAAAAAGAATACTAGCCAGAATAATAATTCGCTGATCGGTGGCCTAAGCTCCATTAGGGGTGACAGGTGCATGTGATGAGTTAAACCAAGAGATAAGCCAGGCGATCATTGTTATTTTTTCTTATATTCCGTACAATGTATATTTAAATAAAGTTTAAAATTATTTTCAGTCATCAACTGTATCAAAATTATCATTCTCAACAATTAGAGTTTAACATGAATTTATATTTAGTTAACTAGAATCAAATTTGTCAACAATGATTTCTCATTTTATTTTGTTTCTTTTCACCTCTGGATGAAAATCTTCAACAATTCTTCATTTCACATGGGTATCTCTTCAAAATTTGGGTTTTTTGAGAAAAAATGACTTGAACCAATCCAAATCTTCTTTTTCGTCTGTCATGCCCGAATGGAGCATAGGCCGTTGACCAGGCTTCTTTAACCCACTCAGTCCTACGTCCACAATTCTACTTCTGTTCTACCTGTTCTGCCTTACTGATAATATTTACTTAAATTAATTAACAAAAATAATTATTGGTCGTTGGTATCAGTTTATTTTCCAAGCAGAAATTGCTACTCTTTTAAATAAAATATTTTAAACCATTCGTAAACGAAACAAAATGTCAAAAACTTACAAATTCATTTAAACACAAAAGAAATAAAGATGAAATTTTTATTACTAATATGAATTCTGTTTTTTAAATTTTGCAGATATCTTACTAAAACAGAGCAGATTTATAATTTACGGTACAATGTTTGAAAATTGCGATACCCTTGTTCATTATATATTAACCATTCTGTTTAATATTCTGGGTTACAGGAAGAATAGAAGTTGGATTCGGATATATGACTCAGTGAGATAGTGATTTAAGAATAGAAATGAAACTTGGTTGAACTTATGCACATTACTTTCAATTCATCAATCCAACCTTTGTTGAACACTTTTAATTTTATGAGAATAATTTAAGATCTTATTTTAATTAAATAACCCAGAATTTCATAGCTAAGTGTGTTGTACACACTGAGGTATGCTTTTGTTTACAATGAAAAATAAACATACAATCTTTGAAATGATGAAACAATTATTGTTAGACCCCCATTATAAACCTGAAAGCACTGGTTGACCGTCAAGTCGTAGTATGGGACTCAACGGATGTGCGTATTCACGAACGTTGATTGCATGAGTTGGACCCAAAGCCTTCGGACTTACACGCGAAGACTTAACCTCTAGACAACTTAATCGGAATCCGATGGTATTATTATCTAACTTTAATCAATCGTTGATGTTACACAGCCTAACCGATTGACTTACTTATCTACTGTCTACACACGACAAGGTTGTACTTCACTATTTAAGCGCGAGACCGAAGGTTCTAGGTTCGATTTCAGCGGGCGCGGGTTATATATGTACACTGTTGATGAGTCCCATACTAGGACTTGATGTCTGCCAAGTGCCTTCAGGTTCATGCAAGTTATATACCGAATCACAATACGAATGTTGAAAAACGAAATGAAATTATTTCAATAACAGTTTGTCAATTCATCTTATAAAATGGTTGTATATTGATGAAACCAGTAAATTGATTAAAGTATATAGTAATCATTAAATTATACTTCATTACGGACCAAATGCCATTGAAAGACTGTTGAAAGTCCGATAAAATCAGTTTTCGACTCTTCTCTAGCTAACATTCCTTATCTCATACGAAGTAGGAAGTATGATTTCTAGGTCCCGCATTGTGAATGATTTCATTTAGTTATTGAGTCTGTATACAGTGATTTCTGTTTCAGACTTCAAGGAATTTGGAATACGCCTCTGCCATTATTTAATATCGATAAGGATCTATCATATTTGCAATAAGACTGACTTCATAGATCAATATTTTTCACTTTCGATACAGTCGATTGACAATTTTAAGTAGTTTTAAACAGGCTAAGGAAATATTTATGTATAACCAATGTTCATTGGCTTTCAATAGTTTTCTGCACTTTCATTTTAATTCAAAACTTAAACCAAACTGATATAAAATAAGTAACCATATCATATCATCTTGATAAAATGATAAAGGTCAGTTAACTGCTACAATTTATGAACTGAGCTCCCAAAAAACTAGGGTTTTGGCTTACAACGGAAACTTGATATAAAACTAATCAGTATTGAGCACTAAAAATCACGTATAAGATCTTAATAATGTTATATATATATATTTATATATATATATATATATATATATATATATATATATATATCACTTCAATTAGAAAACAAATAAACCGGAAGTATGTGAGCTATTTTATTTTTTAAGTCATAAAAAAAAACTACTGAACATTCAAACTTATTGTTTATCATGCTACTACTGTGTATTTCTTTTGAAATAAAAACATTACATGAAATAATAAATAGATTAAACTTACCAGAAAATAGATTTAACATTCATACATACATACATACATAAAAGAGTGAACGGGAAATGATTTTGATGTTAGTTACTTTAAAAACATTGAAAATAAGTCTCATCTGCTAAACAATGAACAAGAATTGGACATTGAACACAAAATGTTACGGTATATCAAAACTTATTGAATAGGTAAGTTGTATTTATTAGATCAATGTTATAGGAAGTGTTAAACTGTCTAATTGACATTCTTCTGATTTGCGTTCCAAAAACAACTTCTTGTATTACATATAACTTTGTTTTATTATTTGCTATCAGTATAGTGTTTGGTAGTAGTTATGTTTATTAACAGTGACTTTTAAATGCCGTCCAATAATGCTTACTACTAGAGGACAGGATTCTTATAATTTCTGTAAAGTAATCTTGATTTCTGGAGCCGGTCAAATAGGGGACAAGTAATCTTTATTAAATTTTTTTTAAAAAAACAGTTATTTTATCATTCCAATCGTTTGTACTTGAAAAAAATATAATCATTGAATACAAACATAGCAGTTCAACTCTATTATAGTTTTCATGAAGGAAAAGCGGCGAAAGATCAGGGCTTCTGAAAAGTTTAAAGTTGGAGTGAAATAGCTATTTAATGCTGCTTTTCTCGGTGGTTCATTCACTCAGCATTTGTAATTGCTTGTGCATGCAAGCTAATGACAATTTGAAATTACCAAATTGTAGGAAAAACGGGTTTCGCAACATTATTTTGCATCAGAGAAAAAGATACCAACAAAGGCCGTTTGAATATCAACATCTCGTTCACGATGACAACATTCGATGAAACATGAAGAAGATTCATCTACTGGGATACTTATTAAAGCTTTTAAAATCATTCGATCAGAAGTCAATAAACCTAGATTTGTTATTGAAAATTTAGCCTTTGGTTAGCTTGCGTTTAGCTTGGAGGTGCCTTGTGTACTGGGGGGTATCTGTGGAGTAGAGTTTGAGATTATTTAGAAGAAAGAAATTGAGAAAAAAGTGAGTCGACGACTCAGTAAGCTCAAAGAATGCACTTACATGAAATAGAGAAATTAATAGAAAGCAACCAGAAATAAAGAATCGAGACTAGAAGTATTTAGATTAAAGTTTCGAATGTGTTACATTACTTACTTACTTACTTACGCCTGTTACTCCCAATGGAGCATAGGCCGCCAACCAGTTTTCTCCAACCTACTCTGTCCTTGGATTCCCTCTCCAGTTCTTTCGAGTTTTTGTTCATTTTTCTCATGTCTTTCTCTATTTCTCGGCGTAATGTGTTCATTGGCCTTCCTCTTTTCCTTTGACCTTGAGGGTTCAATATGAGGGCTTGTCTTGTGATGCAGTTCAGTGCTTTTCGCATTGTGTCCTATCCACTTCCACCGCTTCTTCCTTATTTCCTTCTCCACTGGAATCTCTTTTATTTACTCCTACAGTAGGTTGTTGCTGATCGTGTCTGGCAAACGAACCCGAAGTATTTTGCGAAGACAACTGTTCATAAATACTTGTATATTCTAGATGGTGGCTTTCGTAGTTCTCCAAGTTTCCGCTCCATACAGTAGAAGTGTCTTGACATTTGTATTGAAAATTCTGATTTTTGTGTTGACTGATATTTGTTTGGAGTTCCAGATATTTTTCAATTACAGAAATGTAGTCCTTGCTTTACCGATCCGCGACCTCACATCTGCATCGGATCCACCTTTCTCGCCGATGATGCTGCCAAGATATGTAAAGGTCTTAACGTCCTCCAAAGAATCTCCATCAAGAGTGATTTGGTTGGCGCATGTTGTGTTGTATTGTAGAATCTTGCTTTTCTCTTTATGTATGCTGAGACTTACTGCTACTGAGGCTGCTGCTACACTGGTCGTCTTCTCTTGCATCTGTTGTTGCGTGTGAGATAGAAAAGCCAGGTCATCTGTGAAGTCCAGATCGTCCAGCTGCGTCCTTGCTGTTCGCTTTATCCCACGCTTCCCTCCAGATGCTGACGCCTTCATAATCCAGTCGATGACCAGGAGGAAGAGAAAGGGTGAGAGTAAGCAACCTTGCCTGACACCTGTCTTCACATCAAACGAGTTTGTCAGCTAACCTCCATGCACGATTTTGCAGTCTAATCCATCATAAGAATTCCGTATGATGTTGACTATCTTCTCAGGCACGCCGAAACCTCCATAGATTTTTCCTGTCCACGCTATCGAATGCTTTCTCGTAGTCGATGAAATCGATGTAGAGTGGTGAGTTCCATTCAACTGATTGTTCAACAATGATCCGTAATGTTACAGTTCCGTCGGTACACGATCGATCCCTACGAAATCCAGCCTGTTGGTCTCGAAGTTGAGTGTCTACGAAGACCTTCATTCTGTTTAACAATACCGTGTTAAAGATTTTGCCTGGTATTGAAGGAAGAATGATGCCTCTGTAGTTCTCACACTTGCTGAGATCGCCTTTCTTTGGTATTTTGATCAGGTATTTTTCTTTCCAATCTGATGATACTTGTTCCTCATCCAAAATCTTCTTGAAGAGAATCTGAAGTATTTTTGCAGTTGCTTCCACATCTGCTTTCATTGTCTCTGCTGCAATGTTGTTTGGTCCTGCTGCTTTGCCGCTCTTAGTTTGTCTAATGGTCATGCTGATCACTTCAATTGTAGATGTGCATTATTATTGATTTAAACCTAAAAATGTATAATAACCTGATCGGAATTTTTCCCGAATTGAATATTCTTTATTAATAATATCTTCTAAAATATTAAAAATTCCCATTGTGAATCAGAGAACAACTCACATAGGTGAACACTACTGTTTTCAGTTAGGTCATCATTAAACCGATAAGGGTCAATAATCATAATTAAATAGATCATGTAACTACACACAAAATTGGTAAAAGTACAAGTTCAAAGTAGGAAGACAGGTATATTGATAGTAGTAGTAAGAATAAAAACATATAATAACAAAACTTTTTGTCAATAGTATATCTTTGCTTTAACAAAAATAAAAAAGTTGAATGACGAATTCAATAAACTGACAAAGAAAATATTTTGAACATTGAAATCAACTTCAAATTTCAACTCAGCAATCATACTACTTATAACTCAAATCTCTTCATCTATTTCGTCAGATTAATGAGGAAAAAAAATAAAGATAATGGTTTTCAAGTTTATTAATCTGGTAAGAGAATAATATAATAAGGTGAATTTCTATTCATAAACTGTTTGAAGATTACATTCCATTATTTAAGTATTCACAACGACACCTGTTTTATTTTGTTTAAATCATTCAAGAGATAGTAAACTTAACAAAAAGTAAATATTGACTTCGAATCACCGAAAATAAATTTTACATAGTTAATCACCCTAGTTTCTAGTGTGGTGCGAGCTACTTATAAATAGTATATGACGTGAGTGTCAACGTAATGTCTGGCAGCAGAAGATGGGGGAAGATCAAGAAAGGAAGAGTTAGAAAACAATGGAATTTGTATGAAACGCATGAATAGTGACAATGGATTGATGTTTTGCAACAGGAACAGTCCAGTTCGATATGATGAACTGATATTTTGCAAATTAACGATTTACGATATGGTTTTCCTATGTTACTGAGTAACTCTATAGTTGTCATTAAATACAGTCCGGTTGCCCCACTTGTGTTCTCGTTCACTACACTAGAACCGTAAGTCAGTTTGTTGAACAATTGACTGTTGTTAATAAAACATTGAGAATTGAACACTTATTTCACGCTTCTATGGGTAGTTTAAATAGTATACAGTGTAAGTCAAGTAATAATCTTCAAATTCTGATGTAATTCATTAGTAACATAAACTTTACATCGTTATTTCTAGTCAGATATTCAAATTAATTTACCTATTAAGGTCAATAATATCAATTGTTTTTGTTTTAAACAAAAATTTTGATTCTACATTAAATTGTCAAGTTACCTGATCATTGTTCAATAGATTGAATTTATAAAATCCTCACTATTCTATCCATAATTTTAATCCCATCTTCATCAACTCATTCTGGCCATTCACCTGAAAAAAAGGTTAGTAAATCTAAATAGTATGTGATCCAATTATTAATTCTGAATTTAGATTTTTGTTACAATGATTGTTATTCAATAGTGAATAATTATTGGTAATGAGTTGATTGAATAAATAAAAAAAAATAGGAATATAGGAAATTGTCTGATGAAGATAATAACTTGCTTTTTTTTATCATACTATTAATCATCATTTACAATCACCTCACTGTACTCATCTAATCATCATTCATCTAACTACCTATCTATCTATCCACTTAACAGATAGAACAAAAAAAAGTTGAGGAAGACAAGTACATATACAGAAATTTATACTAAACAAAACTGTAATATAGTAGTACAATGTGATCGTTAAAACAATAAACTATGATAGTGCTAAATGTTGCATAAATGAAGAAGATTTTCTCTTTGCTTCATCCTTTCATACCGGAAGCGTAAATAGAAAGCAAAAAAAATAAAAAAAGATGGATGATTATTGTGTACAGGTATAAAAAGAATATGGTTATTCATCTATGCAACCGGTTCCTGATTAACAGTAAAACAATTACTTATTAAAAATGATATCATTTTAACTAATGATATTGTTTTTCAAGTGATTTGTCATTGAGTTAGTATCGTTAATTAATATTCCATTGTTGTTGTTGATGTTGCGTTTTTTTTCATGACGTACAAAATAAAAGGCATTGATTCATGAATTATTGAATTAATTAATTAATTAAATAATTAATTAATTAATGACTTTTTTTTTAATGTGATTGAAAATAATCAATTCAATGAAATTGCTTTAATTTAGATTTTTTTATAAAATTCATGCATGTCAGTATCCATCCATACAAGTTGATTGAGGCAACTTAACAACAAAATTCAATAACATTCTTAATAACTTTGTAATACAATTTTATTTCCCTGTGCTTTGTCTAGTTGATGTTGAACATTAATAGTTTAAATTAGAAATTTATTAATAAAATAAAATAGAGATTAAAATGTTAATATAAGCTGATTTTATCAGGAAAAAACAATAGTACATTTTTACATTAGGATTAATGCATGTACACAATTCACACACATTTATGTCATAAAATTTGGTTTTTCTCTTCAGTTTTCCTGAGGATGTACATAGAACAGTTTTACATACTTTTTTAAAATCTTTCAGAAACAGACTAATGCACAAAATCCTTCATTTTTCAATTTGCAGCCTTATTATTCAGTACCAGATGAGGTGATTAATCAACCTCTAACCAATAAGTCCTCGTAAAATGACGATATCTGTATCAATCAAGGAATGACAGGGCTGAAACTGTTAGCTAATTTAATGACAGTAATAGAAAATATGTAGAGTTCATGTGAATAATTTTCTGCTTTTGAATCTAAGAATTTTTTCTTTGTAACTAGGTCAATGAGATTATAAAACTCAGAATGAAGAAAAATACTTGAGAATCTGAAGTCATGCTGCATGACTACTTCGAACCGAATGTTCCTATTCTGCAAAACATGATCTGAAAGTTTCAATTTACCTCTTTTGCTTCTAAATGATTTGCTTACTTATAAGTAGTATAAATTAAATTACAAAAATATCGGTGATTACACCATTAAATCGTTTTTATTCATCAAACACTTTCGTACCGACTGGTGTATCGATTCAGAGGAAAACTTAATCGTATGTTTGATTCATTGTTGAGCTTCGTTTATGGAGTTCAAAAAAGTCTTTCAGATGGCTTTTATACGAATAAATTGTTTGCAATTAGAGACAAAATAAATCTTTCTTGAGTAGGATATTATAAATCTAACTATTCGAATATTTGTTTCACAACAAAATGATAACAGCCAAATGAATCCTTAAGCAAAGAACGATAAAAACCAAGGTATAATTATTCTGAAAGCCCCTGGAATGGATATTTGATCTAAATTAGGCGATCACTGAAAAACTGGAAGTACTGAATGGCCGGTTTGAATCAGTATGTGAATCTTTCTGAGTACTCACACATCTCGCAACCAAGAACCGAACATAGAACCTTGAGTCTCTTGACTAGCAAAGCAATGGATCTCAATGAAGTGATCAATCATTGGTTCATTGCATACATCTATAAAAGCTTTGTGAAATATACTTCAAAGACCACAAGGAGTTATAAGACTACAATTAAACTGAACCAAAGTGAACTAGAAGTTCTGAGTGCTGAATTTTCATCTCCCCACACAGCCATCAGCATACGAAGTAAAACATCAGGACCGCTTTTGGACAATGATCAAATAAACTCTGTCTTTAGCCTTTCAGAATCATCTAAATGTAGAACTGACGGTTTCCTTTCATCAACTGAAATCTAACAAGACACACATAATGAAACTTTATCTATAGTAAACTACTCAGCAAATCCTTGTGAGCAAAGATAATGTCAGTAAGTCAGTCATTTAGTAACAATTTAGAACTTCGTACGTATGTACCTAAGTGTGAGTTGCCAAATCGCATAAGCATAAGCGCTCAATTGTGACTTTAAACCCCATAGTAGTAGAAATAGTTGACGTATCAACAGTAATCAAAAAGATTAATGATCGAATATGGATTTGTTGGACGTTTTGGTTTGGCCAACCCTAACTTTCTTCCAACCTACTCATACACCACAAAACATAGCTCATCGAAGCAGTCGGTATTTAGGCATACCTCAACTGATGAAGTTTCAACACTTCACCCATTGGTCTGCCGCCCATATCCTGACGACAGTATTGCTTACTCAGTTGTCCCATGATACAACAGCAATGCTTCGAAGACACCTATGATCGAATACTAGTAACCTACGAACATCTTCGACTCTTAAATGCCATGTTCCGCATCCATATAGGAGAATGGAGCAAACTGCTGCGCAGTACACCTGTCCTTTAGTTACCAAACGGATATCTCGCCTACGCCATAAGTGACGCAGGTTGGCAAAAGCCAATCGAGCCTTCTGTATCCGTGCTGAGATTTCGTCAGTCACCAGGCCATCAGCACTGATGAGACTCCCCAGATAAGTGAAGTGATCAACACGCTCGACTACTTCACTCCCTATCACTAGTTCAGGTGCCGATGCAACCCAGTCTTGAAGCAACATTTTGCATTTCGAGGGGGAAAACCGCATCCCGAACATGCTCGCATTGTTGCTTATGGTAGTCAGAAGACTCTGCATTTTGTCAGCGTCTTCACCGAATAGAACTATGTCATCGGCATATTCTAGATCAGTAAGCGACTTTCCTGGTAGAAGGTCAACCCCTGAAAAATCTGACGAGCTTAATGTTAACTCTGAGAGGATGTCTTTGACAAAGTCAAAGAAGAATGGGGAGAGTGGGCGTCCCTGACGGCTACCACTTGATGTAGAGAGTCTAGATGACAGTTCTCCATAAGCTCTCACTCGACCAGTGGTGTTCGAGTAAAGGGCTTGTATAAGGTTAGTGTACTTCTTTGGTACACCTCTCAATGACAGACACTGCCACAGAACCTGACGATCCACTGAGTCAAATGCCGCCTTTAGTTCCAGGAAGACAACTATTGTAGGACGCCTAAATGCGTGTCTGTGTTCCAGGACCTGTCGTAGTGTGAAGATGTGGTCTATACAACCACGTCCAGGTCGAAAACCAGACTGGTTTTCTCGAGTCTGCTCTTCACGAGCTCTAGTTAGACGTCTCACTATAATAGAGGCTAACAATTTAGAAACTATATTAGTTAGACTTATTCCCCTGTGATTGTCACAAGAAGACTTTTGTCCTTTCTTATATATTGGGACAATCAGTGATTGAGAGTACTCGGATGGAATTACGTACAGTTCCCAGATTCTACCTAACATCTCAGTCAACCTAGCTGCTAAAACTGGACCAACATGCTTAAAAATCTCTAGAGTCTGTTTATCAATGGCCGCTGCTCTCCCTAGCCTTTAGATTTCCTACGGCTTTATCAACTTCATTAGGAGTTGGAGGACTTAACATCGATTGGGCATTCAGGATGACTAGAGATCGTAGTTAATGGATGTGTTGCTGAAGGCCATTTGAACTGGTCGCGAATGTGTTCTGCCCATCGATCTGGTCCCCTGGATTAAAAACGAATTATAAGCCAATCCTTTTCCAATATAATTTCACTCACTCTTGAATTCTTAACACCTTTTTCCGTCATAAGTCGGAACAGTTATCTACTGTTGCCTAACGCCGCTTCCTTTTCCATCTCTCTCGCTTTCTCTACCCACAACTGTTTTGCGATCTTTGCATATGCATTTTATCAGTCAGCACCGCAGCTGACTCCGCTCCTTATTGTACTCAGTACCATAGAGGATGAGTTTCTGAGTAAATGCTACTGAGATCCACCTCTTATCCCTAACCTTTTGGTTTTCCTTTCTAGCAGATATCTCTGCTGTTTCAGAAGCTTTTCGAATGTCAGGCAGTCCTAAATACTTAGGCTGTAGTAAATGTATGCGGTTATTCAAGCAAGTAATCTAGTAATCACGAATGGCAAAGCACTCAAGTTAAGGGGAAGACTGTAATCACACCTGAGTGCATTGCATTTTTTAATTCCAATTTTCCACACAATAACAACAGAAGTAACTGTAATTATATATAGAAAAAACATACATATTAGGATAGTGAAACTGGACGATTCCAAGTTCTTGGTTAGAAAAATGGAAATCATACGGACTTTTTAAATAATAAAACCATGAAATGAGGCAAAATATTTGATCGATCGCTAGTTGATAGGAAAAGTGACATCCAGAAATTCAGATAAAAATCATTTGGGATTATGAGAATAAGACATTTCATCTGATCCAGAATCAGGAGTTTTATAATCATTGGTAGCGAGGTAAACAGTATCCCCACATGCAAAATGTGATTGTAAAATGGCCATTTTAACTAAATTCCGATCAATTTGTTATCCTCAAGATTTGAATTTTCAGATGACGGTAAACTTCTGGTTTGACTTTGACTTTGAAGATCGTTACATTTTCTCAGCCTCAAACACACAAAAATAAAAATATTCTGATGGGGGTTTTTCCTACAATTATTGAAAAGAAAAATGTTTGATACATTTCGGTTACCTGCAAAATTATCCGATTTTTCAAGCAGTTACTTGGATTGTGGCATTCAGTGTAGAGATAACTCTACCAAACGTTCATCCTTCGAACCCTCCAGAGTTCGGAGATATTCGGAAAGCCCATGTAATATCCAAAGTCGAATTATTCAGTGGTTAAGCAGAGAATGGTTCTAACCACTGTTGGACTATACAGGTGGCAGAGATGTTCGCTAACATTAGACAATCCTTGAATGGACCCGTAAAGGATGTAATCTATGTACCTTCTAAAAAGTAAAAGAGGTGTTTGTGTTAGTCAAGTCGGTGGTCAGTTTAAATAGGAACAATCAAGTCAGGGATAACGAAACAGCAGCAGCCAAACACAGCAGTATAGCGAATCGTAGATAACCTTGTCCGTGTGAAGGAAACACATGGACAATCCAACATAGTCTGAAGATCCTGACCCACATGATATTCCTTGACTGTTAATCTTATGCGCTCGTCACAGTGAAGGTAGTGTGGAGAGTTTTCGATTTTCTTTTCCTTCTTCTAAATAAGCTAGGGAACTGAATGCTCTATAGCAGGGTAAACAGACGTTGGGAATTGTGAAAACCAATTAATTTTCGAAGATGACAGGTGTTCATAACGAACCCGCAACTTTTATCATGCAGACAAAAAGTCTTCCAGCTTCATTAACTTATCGCGTGAAACAGCTGGGAAACCTGCCGAGACCGAAAAGTACCCGTTCATAATATTTTTCGACCTTGCAAAATCTTTAGACATAGAACACCATGCACTCATAATCGCGAAGTCTACGGGAATAGGCTCCACTGACCTACTTCTATCTTGGCTCACAAATGCTTTCAAAACAGAAATCTTCGTCCCAAATTCAGGAGATTCATAAGGAATCATATTAAGTTCACTCCTCTTACTCATATTCATTGGTGACTTGTTAGATAAAAACATTACAGCATCACAAATCTATGCAAACGATGCAGAATTCTGAGAGTCCATATGGTGCAACGAAGATTCAACTGAACTTTAAAAATACCATACATCAATTTACGAAAGGGTAGTAGAGAACGGATTAAAACCCTACTGGTCATGGATTCACGTCATGACCATTCTGTACACTGAAAGCAGAGACAGCAGTCAAAAATACATAGAGGACGTGGCCAATGCTAACACAACTGTTCAATTTGCGCGAAGACAACTTTGTGCTATCACTCCTATATTATTCTCAACGTTGTCTTAAGACATATGCTCGCCCACGCCTTGAAGTTCATAACGTCGTCGCATCCGCTCTGCTTAAAAGAGACATTAATCTCCTGGATCGAGTGCAGAGACGAGCAACCAAATGGGTGATAGGGTTGAAAAATAAACCGTACAACGATAGACTCCAGCTCTTGGGATTATTCCCACTGAGCTATAGGAGAATCAGAGGTGACCTGATTGTGGCGCACACCATATTAAACACGCCAAATCATCCGAATGTGAGCATCTTATCGATGCATCACCATCATCTCCCTCTTGGACAAGCTGTGCCTGATGCATATCTTGAGACCTGCTAGTTGTTACCATTGCCATCTTCTGAGATCACTCAGTTAATCTATCTTGCCTATTCCTCTCCCTTGCTTACACTTCGGTCCTCTCTCACAATCTTCACTACCAATTAACTAACTAAATTCACCTATATATTACTCAGTTCTGAAATTTTATTCATAATATCATTTTAATTTATCCTTATTACCCTTATTACTCTCCACATTGCAACTAACTGATCTCCGGTTTGGTAATGTGACGGCTGCTTGTATCCAGAAACCCTACTGCCCTGAAACAAACGTGTTCATTCAAATCCCGAGACATACAAACTCACAACCAACTGCCCAGAATTAAACAGTCGACTGGATAGACCCCCATCCATTGGACATTACCGAACACCTGGAACCGTACCGAAAGAACAAGAATCGAGCACAAAGAAATCAACTGGTTTACACTAGCTCGTTAAAAAGATATTGGATATTGGAAGACCTAGGAGTGATATTTAAGTATTGCGTTACGACTGACGCGTAAGATCCCGTATATGTTCATCTTACTTTTGACTAGTTCTGTTAGATCTAATCATAAAATTGTTGTCTTAAATGTTGATTCAGTGAAATTTACTCCGTAATTATCTTGAACTTTTCAGTGTCTTCATGTGAGAATATTTGTTGAACACTGTTAATTATGGATGTTTTACAGACTTCAGCCATCTCAAGAAATACTAATTCAGAGATTTTCAAGTTCACTGTTGATCTATGCCGGGTTAATAGTATTCGCACTATTTAGGTGTTATATATTCGATGATGTAACTAGGGTTAGATCCATCCCGCTTCATAATCTGTTAACCTTAAGTTAGATCCGATTACTCACTGATTATTATATGCTATGTTATTTACTTAGACTGTTCAGGGCCTACATTATCTCCCTGAACGTAAGTCTCAAAAAGTATGCATCTAATATGTTGTTCGTAATAAATACATTCCCATCAAGTTGTTAATATTTGTTAATCGTATAAAGGAGACACTACGTTATACTAATGCTTGTCAAGATTATAACGAACGGTTGCGTAAATTGGGCATATTTTACTCAAAAGACATTAGATAGGATGTTAAAATGTGTTGAAACCGCACGTTCAAGTCTGTTAGTCATTGAATGTAAAACTTAACGCGTATGTACACTGGTTCAGGTGGCTAAGCCTCTTTATTACAGCAAGGAAAATTGCCGGGGTGAATCGCAGGAAAGTATAGGTAGCAAAATTAGTGACAGGAAAGATTATGCATCAGAAATATGGTCCTAGAAAAAACAAATTGTCAGTACATAAATATTTAAAAGATAGTTTTGAAACCTGAAATGTAAGCGAAGGCCAAAAGTAAGCATTAATGCCACTTCAGAAGATTCTGAGCCATATTATCAAGAGTCCACGGTCACTGCTTGGGATAGTCTGTATAGTATTTTAAGAGGTTCTTATCAAGTAACCTTTCCTTTCACTTATTTGATTCTGTTTTCACATTGTTGATAAATATTTATTACTAGTTCGGTAACAAAACATCAAACCTGTCTAATTCGATTCTATAGGTCTATTAACATCTATTTTATTCAATGCACTAAATGGATTTGAAGTGCGCATAGCGAATGTATTCGAAACCCAATAGTTTCATGAGTTCTCGTGTTAAATATGTTCATTCTCAACCGAAACACGGCAGGATCGATGCATCTGCAAACCTAGCTAATGGCACTTACGAACACTGGCCAAAACCTGTCCTTGATGATCACGACCGTCTTAATCTTGAACTCAAAGAGAAGGTTGATGGACTTCGTAGTCTTTCAATAAAAATAGGAGATGAATTACGATCTCAAAATAGTTTACTTGGAGATATGGCTGGAACGTTTGACCGGTCAGAAGGTGTTCTTCGCACTACAATGTCTCGGTTATCCCGTATGGCTAAACAAAATATGTCTTCTGGATTATGCTGTTATTTAATTGTATTCGTGTGCATCATTTTCCTCATGTGTTGGTTTATTCTCCGATTTATTTAATTACCTTTACAATTATTGTTGAAGAAACTGTGATTTTATTTCTATAAAAAATGCATATCTAATCACTAAATGTTTTATATGCAATTTTGTGTCTGGGTTACATAATATGATTGCTAATCGATAATATTCCTTATCAGTGCATTTGCGTTAAGTTTTCACAAACTATTAGTTGGGTTGTTGAAAGCAGTCTTCACAGAAATAGTGCAAGATTGACAAAATCTTGTTGTACGGTTGCTGAATACTGCTTAATTGTTTCAAAAAGACATTGGTTATTTAATTACAATTAATTGCATTCATTCAGTCAAAGCTCAGACAAGAATAAGAAATGTATAAAATTGTCATTTTACTGGTTACACTTCGAAATTTATCTTATAAAATCATTTCGACGCCATAGAATATGTTATGACTCCTATTACTGTTCACTAACCAGTGAGAAACTAAGCTTATTGCGTAATTTCAAAATACTTGTTGTGATATGTTATGGAATTTTTTGGTTTTGTGCATAGCAATCTTGAAAATCCCTTATTTTTGAAAACCTGACAAACTAATCTAGCTTTTGAACATAAGAACCTAGCGGATTTCAGATCTTGTTGGAAGTTTACATATCGGATCGCATTCCAGATTAAGATTCAGAAATACCTGTTTCTTTAACTGTTACCACATACCTTGATTTAAACAAGAAGTTTGACAATCAATGGATCAGATTTATATCAGTTTATTTCATTGCTGGGATCACTTGTTAAGCTTACTGTACTACTCAAATCTGTTTTTGTCATGTTGGTAAAAACCTTGTAGTTGATCATACGAATTCGTATAACGATTTGTTTATCGGGTTTTGGGGAGGTTCAGAAATCCCTATATGTTTATTTAAATGCATAAGCACTGGTATACAGAAACACCGAAATGTATGGATTTCAGACAAATTATTTGGCTTGTGTGTGTCCCGGGATACTTTTCATCTGCTTCGGCTGGTGACTTTATATGAGGCCACTCTCTAAGCCTTTGAAATGCACTTCAAATCTTCAAGACACTGGAGCAAAATCTGGAGATGCAGTCCTGTAGTAGCCGGTCACCAGCGAAAGGTTCCTACGCCATTTGTTCACGATCATGAAGCTTATGTGCATCGTAGGTTCGGAATTAACGTTTCCCGACTCCTGTAGGTAGATACTCCGTACTCACTATCCTGGTGTAAGCCCCGGTCGGACATTCGCTTTTCTTCCTCTCGATTTCGTAAACAACACCTGTGCAACAAAAAGGCGGTGAGTAGGACTCCCCTGTTACTAGCAATACACACATGGCCATGTATGAGCAGTTAGAGCGTGACAGCTAACTATCTCCGCTTTCGGCCGTACTAAGGCATTTTGTGGTAAGATCTTTCCAAGAAAGAACGTAGGTAAAACTCTTTTTTATCAGGACTCTTGAACCTCAGTATCGTTCCGGCCTCCTCTTACTTGTACTGAACCCTTTACGAGATAATACTGTGAATACATGGATGCTGTTAACCACAGTCACTGTGCAGTCGTCCAAACTTCGTAGGTGTAATCATAAAAAAGTTCTTACCCGCTAGTTGCAGGATAATACTTGGAGATTCGCCCAACCTGCTTCAATAGTTTTGCGTTTCACTTTTACGCGATATATTTGATTAAGTGGATTGACCCATGACAAGATCTGAATACGGGTGGGGGTTATTTTGAGATTTTTGATCTACTTGTGGGGTTTAAAGAATAATCTTTCACTTGAGATGGGTGGAGTGCAAAGCTAGTTATTACGATTAAATCTTGTGAAGTAATGCGCCATCAGGTATGTAGTAGTATGTCTGCACATACACCACGTCTGTTTAAAATATAAAAATAGAGGAGGCTGACTTACTGACTTTTGGACTCAAGATTGGGCATGGAAAGGAGCTGGCAAATGATAGACCAGTAGGGACCTTGCTGTCGCTCCAAAGCTAAATTAGAGACACGTAATATTGGTCACAAGACATAATTGGAAAACAACGGCAAAAGATTTTGGACCATTCAGCTTAGAATCATTGGGTCGCAATTCTGAATCCCGCTTCTTTTACGACCTGAATACTCAGGTGACGTCACCAATTCTCACATTTAAAGTACAATCCAAGTCGTAGTATATAAATGTGTACTTAGTAAATGAATAGGTTCGATTGGCTTTTGCCAACTTGCGTCACATATCGCCTAAGCGAGATATCCGTCAGTTAATCAGAAAACGACTGTGCTGTGTAGCAGTTCGCTCCGCCCTGTTTTGCGGCTGTGAAACAGGGTCAGTAAGATTAGAAGATATTCGTAGGTTACTGGTTTTCGATCACACGTGTCTCCGAAACACTCTTCGTTTATCTTGGAACTATCGAGTGAACAATACTGTTATTAGGTAACCAGTTCTAGGTGAGGATGGCAGATCGATAGATAAGGTAGTGAAACTTCATCATTTGAGGTGTTTGGGACAGGTGTTACGTTTGCCCAGCCACCGACTTCCTCAGTGAGCGAAGTTTTGTTATTTAGGGGTAGGTTGGAAGAAGGCTAGGGGTAACAAAACTGAACTTAGTCATGTTGGTAAGTGTAGACTACCTGGTTGGAGTCCGTCAGACGATAGTAACCGATGGTTACAGACCTTGAACAACGTGGCTCAAAACTGTTTACGATGGCTCAGGTGCATGCATTCTTTGGCTTCTCTTAAATCCTAATCTTCTGGATTTTTCATCACCTCTATCTTTCTCTTTAAATTTATTTCACCCAATTAAACTTTCTAAATGATATCTTCGAACCTTAATCTCCTCCTTCAATGCTTATATTTCTACTACCTCTAAAACCATGGGATTTGAAGTGACAATCGCATCTTTCTGCTAATATTTTATGGCAACTTGAACTGATGGACGTACGTACCAAGTTGTACTGTGTAACCGACTTAGTAAATCAATAACATTAAAAGCTATATCAGCTCAGCCTATTTGTATCATCAGTACTCATACCATAGCCTTATTGTTGGAAGGATCTTTCAAAAGTTTATCTAAAATAGCACTGATAAGATCTTTATCTAACAGGTTTATTCTACTAACTCTTTGCTCAATATTATTGATGGAATTATTAGTTTTCGACAATTAATCTAAAAATCCTTCATGAATATATTTATATTATGATCAGTGGTCAGTAATGGCTGACTTGTTTGTTTGTTCTGTTTTATCTGATTGACTATTTTCATTTCGTCGTTTTATTTTTCGAACTCTTATTGATGGAGTAAGCCTTCATTACCGAACTTACGCATGACATTTTCTGCATTATAACAAATAATTTGTGATAGACAGCTAAACAGAAACTAATCAAAGATAAAACATTGTATGTTAGTGATTGTTATATATTACTGAAATCATGGATCGATTATTGTTAGACTCCCATTAAAAACCTGGAAGCAATGGACGGCTGTTTCGTCCTGCTATAGGACTCGTCAGCAGTGCGCATATGGAGAGAAAAACAACGGTCATGTGGAATTTAGAAGATTAGAATTTAAGAGAAGACAATGAGCGAATGCACTGAGCCACTGCAAACGAGCTTGAGCCATATCATTCGTGAGGAGGTTTCTTAAGTTTTAGTGAAAAAGCATGACCAGTGGTGTACATTCTTGTCGGGTCTTGGCAGTTAGTTACCCAACAAAGACAATGGATGAGGTTGCGCGATATTAGGGTTTGAGTAAAGTTAGATATTAAAACTGTTGCATGCTGCCGGCTCAATGGTCTAGAGGTTAAGCGTTCGTACGCGAGGCTGAAGGTCCCGAGTTCGAGTCCTGGGGGCAACAGGAGGCGCATTGCTGCGGAACGGCCTCCCAGTGCTTGTGGGTTTCTAATGGTGGTCTAGAGACCTTGAATGACATGGCTCAAAATCGTTCGCAATGGCGCCGGTGCATTTATTCTTTGTGTTCTCTCAAATCCTAATCTTCTGGGTTCTTCAACACCCCTAGTTTTGACTTTCTAAACTTATCTCATTGAATCATACTTCGTGAATAATATCTTCTAATTCTAACCTCTCCGATTACTTCTAATACCTTTACTACCTCTTCTACTATTGGATTTGAATTGACAATTATATCTCTGTGTTTATGTGGTATGGCGACATGAACTGATGTACTTACGTACGAAGTTCTACGTTGCAACTGACTGACTGGTCTAAAATTGATCGATTCATGATTTCAGTAATCAATAACGATCTCCATAACGGTATACTGAGAAATTGTTATTTATGTCAAATTCTTATTGTATTATTGATAAAATTGAAATCATTATACAAGTTCATACACTTAATTGTTCTCTTTATAAATCTGAATAAAGCAAAACTAATAACTGATAAAGAATATTATGAATTTGTTTTTATGTGGTCAGTTCTCATCAGAAGCCTACTTACAATCGTAGTAAATGATGAGTAGTTGTCATTGAAAAATTGAAATTTTTACAAAGATTATCAATATACGTATGTATTGAGACTAAGCTGTTTATCCAAAGGTTTCAAATCGATAGTCTAACTTATCACTGCCGACTAATCCCATAGTAGGAAGAAGTGGTCGTCTATTGCTGCTAGGTTTCCAATAGTGGTCTAACTAAGATCAGTTCATGACTTCAATGAAACTCAACAATCTCTACAACCCTATATGGACGATTCTTTAATTATTGTCAAGTTGGAATTTATTCAAATCTGACTGCTGATCATTATAACTGAAATATGTAAATTTGAGTATATTCCGACTTAGTTTTTCTACTTTTGTTACATAATAAATCATCATTTATTGTACTCTATACTTTCTTCCTTACGTCGTACAAATCTTTGTTTCTTGTAGAAAGTGTCAGTTTTATTCTATAGGATGTCGCTTGTGATTCCAGTAACTCAATGATATTGACTAGTACAGGATGAAATGGATTTCACAGAGACTATCATTATCTCCAAGATAACAGATCGGACTTGGTATCATGGAATCAAGATTATAAACTTTCTTCTGTTCATGTCTTACTTACTTACTTACGCCCGTTACCCCCAATGAAGCATAGGCCGCCCACCAGTTTTCTCCAAACTACTCTGTGACGGGACTCCCTTTCAAGTTCTGTCCAGTTTTTGTTCATTCTCCTGATGTCTGTCTCCATTTATCAGCGTAATGTGTTCCTTGGCCTTCCTCGTTTCTTTTTTCCTTGAGAGTTCGAAGTGATGGCCTGTCTTGCTACGCAGTTGGGTGCTTTTCGTAATGTGTTCTATCTCACTATTTTCGTTCCTTTCTCCCAGTTTATGTCGTTCCATGATGTCTTCATATCCAGTGTTGTCCATGTCAGCCTTAGCATTTAGGTCTCCCATCAGAATGGTCAAATCCTTTGGTGAGCATCTCTTAACGATTGACTGCAGCCTTTCGTAAAATTGATCTTTAACGTCCTCATTGTAGTCATTGGTAGGTGCATAGCATTGGATGACGTTCATTGTAATGTCCTCTTTTTTTGTTTTGAAGGATGCTTTAATGATCCTCGGTCCATGAGGTTCCCATCCTATCAGTGCCTTATGTGCTTGTTTGGACAGCATCAGTGCAACTCCTGGTGTATGTGAAGCATTTTCCTCTTCATGACTAGAGTATAAGAGCAGTTCCCCTGAAGCTGGTCTCAGTTGTTCTACCTGCGTCCAATGTGTTTCACTGATGCCGAGCACCTCCAGGTTGTATCTTTTCATCTCTACAGCAATTCGGAACAGTCTTCCAGTCTCTCACATTGTTCGAACATTCCATGTACCTAAAAGAATGGTTGATCTGGTTGTCAGAAAGGTCATCGGCCTCATGACTTCCGAAGTAACACGGCTTTCACCATGTGACGTCATAACTTTTCTGAATGAACGCCTTCGAACTTCGACTATATCTAACATATTAAAACAGTAATGTACATATACAAAGAATATTCTTTTCAATAGATTCTCATCGTGCTTTACAATTCTATATTATTCATATTAATAACTCGGAAAATAGTCAGGTTTTAGGCAAACTACATGCTTATTATATATTATTGCAATAATGGAGCGAAAATGAACAACTGTTTTCATGCTAGTTTGTTAATCAATATACAACGACTAGTATTGTTGCAGATACTATTCACAAGATGGCTTATAAGTAGTAGTGTGCAGCGGGACATCATGTGGAGATTTTTATGATCAAACAATCAACCAATCAATAGAAACGTAGAACTTCGTACGTACGTACATCAGTTCAAGTTGCCATACCACGTTAGCACAGAAATGTAATTGTCAATTCAAATCCAATAGTAGTAGAGGTAGTAAAGGTATTAGAAGCAATCGGAGAGGTTACGATTAGAAAATATTATTCAAGAAGTAGAATCTAGTGAAATAGACTTAAAAAGATAAAGATACAGTGATGAAGACTTAAAAAGTTTAGGATAATAGAGAATGTAAAGAATAAATGCACCGGCGCCATCGCAAACGGTTTTGAGCCATGTCATTTAGGGTCTCTAACCATCGATTACTAACATCTCGTGGACCAAAACCAGGTAGTCGACACCTACCGACATGACTTGACAGTGACTTCATGGATTTCCGCCATGTTTTGGTCTGGCCGCCCCTAGCTTTCATCCAACCTATTCTTCATCTCAGTCGTTAGCCGAAAACAAGTGTTAAGAAGTCAAAGTGCATAGTGTAATGCTAATATTTGAAGACCAGGTTTGGATTGAGAATAGAAAGTCTGTATTAGGCTTGAATAGCAGGACTGCCAATAGATGCTAATAGGCTAGGTGTACATATTTCATAAACAATCTGTGTTTTTATCAAGTACACTTATTCCACCTGGACTTGTCTTGTTACTACAGTATTATTATACAACTCAGACTTGTGAAATTATCTTGTTTATCAAAAGATTCGACGATCACTTATTAGATCTTATTTGGGATTATTGAGTGCATACACGTTAAAAAGTCGTTGAAAAACTAAAACATCTGTTCAATATTCAATGGTTTTGTTGAATAGTTCTTCAAGTGGAATGAGTTTCTGATGAAAATTATTTCCATTGTTAGACAAAATGTTTTTTTTTTAAAAATCGAATCGAAATCAAATCAAACTGAACATTAGTTGTGGATACGCGTTATACCATAGATAGATAGTGTTCAATAATTGGCTGGGCAAGTGAGCGCTTGTACTCTGTTTATTTTCAAATTGTGGTTAGCGGTGAAATTCAGCTGAATACACTTGTACTGATGTTTGAGCTATGACAATATCGAAATAAACCACTGAATGCGATTCAACATAGACTAAATTTAATAGATTTCAGAAAGTCAATCAGCAGCAACGTAAAACTACGTACGTACGTACATCAGTGCAAGTTGCCATACCGCATTAGCACAAAAAAAGAGATGGAATTCTAAATTCAAATCCAATCGTAGTAAAGGTATTAGCAGTAGTCGGAGAGGTTAGGATTAGAAGATATTATTCAAGAAGTAGAATCTAGTGAAATAGACTTAAAAAGATAAATTGATGAGGAATTCAGAAGGTTAGGATTTGAGAGAATACAAAGAATGAATGCACCGGAGCCACTGCAAACGATTTTGAACCATATAATTCAAGGTCTCTAACCATTGATTACTAACATCTCGCGGACCTCAACCAGGTAGTCGACACATAACGACATCACTCAGTCCACTTGTCAATAACTTCATGGATTTCTGCCATGTTTTGATTTGGCTGCCCCTAGCTTTCGTGCAACCTATTCCTACACCACAAAATATAGCTCGACGGGGCAGTCAGTGGTTGTGCGCACTAACAGCATTGCTTACTCGGTTGTCCCATGATACACAAGCAATGCTTCAGAGACACCTATGATCGGTCTAAAATGTTTAGATTTTAGAAAACCTTACCAGAAAATGTGAAATAATGAAAAATTGAAAATAGAAGTCACATTAAACCAATCAATGATTATGCTCTCATCGTTGTCATACATAATAATATAAATTATAAATTGTAAATCATTTATCTACATCGATTCGTTCAACAACAGTTACTGTTTGAAGACCATGAACAAAACATTTTTGACATAATATCAAATAATAAAAGTTCCACTCAATCACATGAAAGCACAAATCACCGGGATAGTATATTCAAAATTTTAAAAGTCAAACCTATTTGAACTCAATGCTTCAAAATTCATAGATTTCGTTGCAAAAAATTAACAATAATTCTTTGATAAATCTAATTTATATGTTTGTATATGCTTTACCTAAAAAGAAAACACGCAGGAAAGTGTTATATTAAACACATAGAGTGAGAAACATCTCTTTTTCATTGTTGAAAAATATCCCTTTCTTCTAATTCTTCAATAAATCGATCAGGCAACCATGATAAATCATTGTCATTGATGACATCATCAGGATGGATTGCATTCAAGAGATTTTTATCATGCGATTGAATATAATCATGTTGTTTCTTTTTCCATTCATCCATGAATATATTCCACCATGATTTGTTTAAATTCATTCGAGCCATTCGATCATGATGTTGCATTTGAGCTAAACGTGCTAATGGTTGAACACGACATGTGAATTGACTAAATGCATTAGTTAGATCTGGGCTTTTTTCAATATGTTTATCAACTAGTTCATTGAGTTTTGTTGTCTTCTTGAATTGTGCTTCGTTTCGGAATTGGTGGTTATCTTCCTCAGTGAATTCATTCAATAATAAGTCGGCATCGATTTTCATTCGTGTTAATGTCACTTGTCTAGCTTGAGTCTTTGCATGTAAGTAAGTAAGTAAAATAGGTTAGAAGAATTAACAGTATAATACATAAATACGTTTGGAAAAAGATATCAAAATATACTTCGATTATGTAGGATAACACGAAAATTTCGTGTACTTGTAAGTACTACTCACTGGGTTCTTTATTGTAATTCAGTTGATGATAACAGACAGATACAACGCAGAACTTCGTACGTAAGTACATCACTTCACGTTGCCATACCACATCAGCACAGAGACGCAACTGTCAGTTCAAATCCAAGAGTGATAGAGATAGTAGAAGTATAAGGAGGTAGTGGAGAAGATTCGGGAGCGAAGATATGATTCAAGGAGTATAATTCAGTGAGATAAATTTAGAAGGAGAAAGATAGAGATTATGAGGAATGCAGAAGCTTAGAATTTCATAGAACACAAAGAGTGGATTCACCTGCGCCACTGCAAACGATTTTGAACATGTCGTTCAAGGTCTCTATCCATCGGTGACTTTGGTCTCGCCGACCCCAACCCCAGCCTACATCTACCAACATGACTCAGCCCACTTGTCAGTGACTTCATGGATTTGTGCCATGTTTTGGTTTGGCCCCCCCTAGCTTTCTTCCAATCAACTCCTACACTGCAAAACATAGCTCATTGAGGAAGTCGGTGGTTAGCCATACGTAACAGGGGTTTCAGGAGACCAGGAATGACGTTCCGTGAACTCGCATCGTTTGCATTAGCTGTGCAGTGTGATAAAGGAATGTGAGAAGAGTTAGTCGTGGAGATAAGAGAGGTACTAGGGGGTGTAGGAAGGATTTGATTTTGACCAATTTGGTCTCGTGTGCTGTTACTGGTGGTATGAGGGCGGTTGTCACTTCCCGGCTGCCCACACCGTGGAAGGTTGTTTCTTGAGGGGCCTGAAAAGGAAGGTATATTAGCGTTGATCTTAGAGACCTGGGTGCATGACCGCAGAGTCCAAGGGACAACTGCTTGAGGCCGGTCACGCACGGCCTTTTTATGAAAGGGTTTTTATTGTATTAGCTCCGCTCTCAACGGCCCTTAGTAGGCACCCTTACCGACGGAGACGAAAATCCGTGAGGTAGGGTGAGGTATGACATTTTTAGGGCCGACCTTTTCTAACCCTTCCTTCCTTGTGAGAAGGCAGCATCGCTGCAGATGCTGGTTGTCCAAGGGAAACTCCTTACCCCTGTCACACCTCTCTGCAGTCAGTAGTACGACTTCGCCCTCGGACCTTGAGTAGCTGCTTTTAGTCTCATCGTTCTCCAATCGACCTGCCTGGCATGGTAGAACTTGCAGGAACATATGTTCCAGCCAATATAGCTCAGCTGGGTCATCACGATAGTCAAGCCCGACCACCACGTCAAGGTAGCAGCTACGGTCGGTTCATGATGACAGGTGTCGCGAAAGTTTTACAAATAATGTTCACAAAAAATACACTGTAATTTATTCACAAAGTCGGTCAATGAAAGAGAGACAACAATCAATTAACTAACAGTCCAAGAATTGTAAGTCGGATGATTGATTGATTTCGATTATAAATGGTACAAAAGTGTAATTTAATTAATGTTTTATTCTGTCTGAGATTCGTTAGACTGATAGATGGTTACATTTCCGGTTTGATAATAAAACAATACTATTCAAAGTTCTAGTGTATTAGTTTTTAAATGAATATATTAATCATTCCGCTCGAAATTTATAAAGAATGCTACGAATTTGTAACAATAACTTAAGAATAAGCTGAAGTTGTAAATGTGAACCATTGAACTGTATGTTGGGGACGTTAGATCCCCAGAACTCGCTTGATAAATGTCTTAATTTTGTATTTTATTCATGGGCTGGTCAGTTGACCTTGAGATTTCATTTCGCACCAGGAAATTCCTTGGCTGTGATTGACTGATTTGTTATTTTAGTACTCTATTTTTGTGACTCTCCCTAGGACGTCTCTATGATGTATAAATAATCGCGACTTATGTGACTGAGATCACTGTAATTGCTAGGTGTTTGTAGGATACACTTTCTACGCCATATCAAGACTTTTTCGTTAGTTCCTTCGGGGCAACCGATCAGAATACCATAACGTGTCACTGGTTCATTGTCTCGTTTTCGTTTATCGACTAAGGTCAACCCATAATAGTTTTAAGCATATAAAGTGACGAGCATAACAAGGTAACACACTCCTTAAGATGTTCTGAAATTTCTAGGTTTGTTTGACGATAAGGATTCACTGCTGAGTGATTTCAAACTAGGACTGAATAACTGTCTAATGCTCTCTATATTTTCAATGATGGTCTTGTTCAAGTCAATTTACGATGGAAATTAATGGTATTATTACAAGAATCCCAATTTATTTATTTAAAAAAAAACAAATTCGAATAATTAAACAAGCCGTGATTCAATTATTGTTAGACCACTATTAGAAACCCACAGGCACTGAAAGGCCGTTTCGTCCTAGTATGTGACTCGTCAACATTGCGCATCCACTACTCCTGCTACTCTCAGGGAGCTAGTGGCATCCAACGGTGTTAATGTTTTGATCAATCTAAGGATTTCGCCTAACCCTTCCCACTGTCTTCGGTAGTTACCAAATACTGCCGACAGGGTTAAATTCCGCTGATCATAGCTTCTTACTAGCACTCCGAGAATTTCCTCACGAAGCCAGTCATCAGTGAGCACATTTCATGATTTTCCATTATAGAAACATGGAGATCGTTGTTTTGCATTGAAATCATGAATCAATCATCGTTAGATCACCTATAGAAACCCACAAGCCCTGGACGGCCGTTTTATTCTGGTGTGGGACTCATCATCAGTGCTCATCCACAATGCCGGCCCAGTGGTCCAGAGATTAAGCGTTAGCCTATGAGACCGAAGGGTTTGATTTCTGTGTGTAGCAGTATTCGTGGATGCTCAGTGCTAATGAATCCTACACCAGGATAAAACGGCCGTCCAGTGTTTCCCAGTTTCTAATGGTGGTCTAACAATGATTGATTCACGATTTCCATGTAAAACAACGATCTCCATAACTCCATAATGAAAAATTGGACAAGTATTAAATCTAGATAGTACTGATACATTTTTATTTTATAAATTTCACCTTGTCAGCCATTTTCTTGTTTAATTTAATTAACAATATGTGTTAATAAGAAGTAAGAAGAAAATATAAGTCAAGCTTTATTCAAACTGATTTAAATGACAGAACGTTTTTGTTGTTTTTAATTTTATGGTGAATCTGACTGTTTAAGTAAACTTTTTTGGTGTTATTGGGCGTCAATCGAAACTACTTCATTTAAGTGTTAGTTATGGTAAACACTGGTCTGATCAAAGTGAATTACACTGGCTTCGAATCTGTGTAGCGATAATCAGTCAGTCAGCTAAAACGTAGAACTTCGTACGTACATACATCATTTCAAGCTGCCATACCGAATTCGCACAGAGACGCAATTGTCAAGTCAAATCACATAGTAGTAGAGGTCGTACAAGTTATTAGCAGTGATGGAGAAAATTAAGGTTCAAAGATTTTATTCAAGAAGTATAGTCCAATAAAATAAGTTCTAAAAGAGAAAGATAAAGATGATGAAGAATTCAGAACATTAGGATTTGAGAGAGCTTGAAGAATGAATGCACCTGCGCCATAGCAAACGACTTTGAGCCATGTCGATCAAGATCTCTAACAGTGGTCTAATACTGGCTCAGTGGACAAATTGAAGCATTTAGGCGCAAGACCGACGGTTCCGGGTTCGAATCCTGTGAGTAGCTAGAAGCGTGGGTGTCGATGAGTTCCATATTGAGGTGAAATGACTATCTAGTGCTTCCATGTTTCTAATGGTCATCTATAAACCACTGACTCATGATTTTAGTGTAAGACAAGTACCGATTATGTCCAAAAAGTCCATTATTTTAATAAAAAAAATCACTCTTCCTGATACGCTTGCTACTAGTTGATATTCTTGAAGTATTATGAGTTCACCTTAGTCGGTAAATGAGAGCAAAGACAAATGATCCAGTAACTCGACAGGCGTTCCAAGGCCCCACTAAGTAGAGGAAGAAGTCTTGACAAGAAGTAGAAAGTGTATTCTACAATCACCCAGAGAGTACGAGGTCCACAAGCACATAAATCGAGTTTATACATCATAGAAACGTCATTGGGAGATCCACAAAAACAGCATACTAAAATAATGCATCAACCAATAACAGTCAAGGATTTTCCAGTTAAGAAATGTAATCTCAAGGACATCTGATCAGCCTATGCGAGAAATTAAAACCTTTATCAAGTGAGTTCTGGGGATCTAACGTCCCTGACAGTTCCACTTATTGAAATATATGTATGATAACGTGAAAAAAATTAGTTATATCTGTACAGACAGTGAATATGATTTTCTAACGCCGTCTTCTCAAAAAGATTTATCACATTTAATCTATCAAATAAACGGTTTCTGCTGGTGTGCATTATGTAGGAGATTCAAATAGTACTGACTGATTGTTACATAATATTGTAAACGTCATGTGATGCAGTGGAGATTGCGTTTTTTTTCTAAAATCTATCTACTTCTCGAACTCCAATTATTCAAGATCTAGAATCTCAGAAGCTCTTGGCACAGATCAAAACATGCATCATTTATTTTCATAAAAATGAGTGATGGTTTAAATTGGGTTCGTCACGAAGTATGCTTGAGGCTATTACGAGTTTACCTTAGTCGATAAACGCGAACGAGACTTTTACCAGCGTCCAGGTAGGCTACCTTGAATCCCCAAATAAAGTAAGAAGGCTTTGTAAGCGTAGAAAGTATATTCTACAAACACCCAGCAATCACAGTACAATCAAGCATACAACTCTCGTTTATTTATACATCATAGAAACGTCCTTGGGACAGTTAAGAAAATAGCACACTAAAATACACAGCAGCCAATCACAGCCATGGATTTTCCTGGTGGGAATCGAAATCTCAAGGTCAACTGATCAGCCCATGCTGGCAAACGTAGAATCCAAAATCAGGCATTTAACAAGCGAGTTTTGGGGATCTGACATCCCCAACAGTTTACTCAAACTATAAACGCCTTTGATTACTGGTTCTAATTGGTCATTATAGCCAGTGGAATACAATGTGCTTCTTTGTAATCTTACATTGTTGACGAAATAGTTCAAAGTAACAACATTTAGAAAAGCTGTACCTGTTCAAAGTTCCAATGAAATCTATAAATTATCTTAACTTTGACAGTATATTCTTTAAGCAAGTATTGACAAACCAAGAAACCTAAATTTCAAGCTCTTGTGTTTAACTATGAATGTAAGAACATTGATTGACATTTCATTACTATATTGTACATAGTCATTTATTGCTTGACTACTGTTGTACTATTGTAGTGAACGAGAACACAAGTGGGGCAACCGAATTGTATTTAACGAAAATTACAGAGTTACTCAGTAAAATCGGAAAACCATATCGTAAATCGTTAATTTGCAAAATATCAGTTCATCATATCGAATTGGACTGTTCCTGTTGCAAAACATCAATCCATTGTCACTATTCATGTGTTTCATACAAATTCCATTGTTTTCTAACTCTTCCTTTCTTGATCTTCCCTCATCTTCTGCTGCCAGACATTACGTTGACACTCACGTCATATACTACTTATAAGTAGATCACACCACACTATGACTTGAAAATATTCTTTGTCAATTAAAGTGGGCAGACTTTATTTTATGTGAATAAAAATATTAGCTAACCAATGATCAACAAATAAATCTTACTTTGATATTATTTAATCGATAATTACGACGATACTCGTCAAGTTTCATTTGGACCTCTTTGTGGACATTTTCCAATTGAGTAATTGGTCTCATACTTTGCTTATGTGTTTCACACCATTTCTGATGTTCCTGAATGTTTTTTTAAAGAAAGGAATAAAGAGAGAAAAATATACGAGACACTAAGATTCAAGGTAATTTTGATTAAGCAATTCAATTTTTTTAAGATTGAGATTGTCAGCTGATCACTTCACTGATCTCATCGCGGATGTTAGTTTAAAAGCTCAGAGACCATTCGGGTTTCCTCAAGATTTCAAGTAAACGTTCCCGGTGAATATCCGTAAAAAGTATTATCAGCTTTCTAGGGTTATTTTTAGGACAGAAATTGAATAGGTCATCTACCACCGAAGAAATAAATCATATTTCCGGGCAGAGTTTTGGAGGTTTGTGTTTTTACACATTTGAAATCACCAACCAATCATTGTTAGACCACCATTAGAAACCTGGAAGTACTGGACGGCCGTTTCGTCGTAGATGTGCACTGTTGATGAATCCCATACCAGGACGAAACGACCGTCCAGTGCTTTCAGGTTTCTAATGGTGGTCTAACAATAATTGATTGATGATTTCAAATGTGTAAAAACACAAACCTCCAAAACTGTCCCCCAAAATATCGTAACAGTGCTCACTAGTGATTAGCTTCGTGAGGAAATTCTCGGAGTTCTAGTTGCGAAGACGTGACCAATGGAGTTCAACCCTGTCGGAAGTAGTCAGTAACTACCAAAAACAAATGGGTGAGGTCGCGAAAAATCCCTAAATCAATCAGAGTTAGACATTAATTAACACCGTTGGATGCCGGCCCAGTGGTCCGATGGTTAGGCGTTTGCTCACAATACCGAAGGTCCCGGGTCCGAATCCTGCGAGGTGCGGGAGTCGTGGATGTGCACTGTTGATGAATCCCATACCAGGGCGAAACGGCCGTCCAGTGCTTTCAGGTTTCTAATGGTGGTCTAACAATGACTGATTGATGATTTCAAATACGTAAAAATAAATCATAAACCGACAGATATTGTTATCAGCTTGGATCTTTTTGCTGTGAATAGTATGTCATACTAAAAATTATTTTCAGTTTGAAAAAAATTTCAGCACCTCCTTAATCCAACTTGTTAGTTAAAATAATTTAAACCAACTGATCAAGAAAATTGGTTTAAACATCATTTTGTCAGGTGACCCATCAATTAACCTTTTCATATGGAGCAGTATACATACACCTTAATTTGGCGTTAATCACAACAGTTGTTCAGGTCAATTTTTCAGGAAATTTGTTCCCAGGGTGTTTAGAAGAGAGTTGGTGGCTTTACAAATTCATCCTCATCTGTTGATGAAAAGTGAATTTTTTCAATTCACAGAGTAGAACTTTTTACGTACGTACGTACATCATTTCAGGTTGCTATACCACATTAGCACAGAGATACAATTTTCAACTCAAATCCCATAGTAGTAGAGGTAGTAGAAGTATTAGTAGTATCAGAGAGATTAGAGTTCGATGACATTATTTAAGAAGTCAAACTGAGTGAAATAAACCTAAAAAGAAAAAGATAAAGGTGATGAGGAACTCCGAAGGTTAGGATTTGACAGAACACAAAGAATAAATGCACCTGCGCGATTGCAGATGATTTTGAACAATGTCATTCGGAGTCTCTAAATATCGGTTACTATTGTCTCGCGGACCCGAACAAGGTAGCCTACACCTATCAACATGACTTAGTCCACTTGTCAGTGACGATAGATTCACGCCATGTTTTGCTTTGGTCATCGCTAACTTTCTTCCAACCTACTCCTACACTACGAAACATTGATTGACGAGGCAAGCGGAGTTAAACATTAGAAGTAAAATGGTTCTGTCAGCAGAAGTATGTATCGAAAAAGTTCTTCATCTAACCAGCATACAAATTACATGAACTCCGTATCTATATACTAGACAAGAGACCTAGTTTACATGTCTTACGACTACAACTAGGAAGATATGCTCAGAAGAAACCATCAACAATAAGCTGCAGTTCATGAGATGGTGGGGAAAATCTGTAGCTTAATTGGATGTTTGTGATAGAGTTTAATTCTCTGGACTGGATGTTTTGGTTGTGGAGCTTACATTGTTCTTCTGAACAGCATCATCAGCACAAACTTCAGAGAGAAGTAAAGTTTTCAAATTGCTCCATATTTGACTTGATTGGTTGTTATTGACCTCAAACTTGTCTCTGTCTGCACCTTCGTTTTGACAGTATACCCCTTTGATCTGTTTCTTCATTCTATGTTTGCTTAAGATTTTTCTGATTGGTTGATAAATTGGGTCAATGTCGATGTACTTACTAGCTTTATTATTTCAACATTCTTCCAATCGAATGTATATCTATAGTTGTCCGTATGTATTGATATAATCCGCAAAGTTTTTTGAAGAAACACCTGCATACAATAAGCAGGAAAAGAAAGATATCTACGGTCAATAAGGGAACATTTCTTGCTAAAGCTACAATTCAACAGAGTTAGAGCTGATGACGTACTTTGAAATAAACTGACCAAAGCAACACAGAGGATATTTAATGCATCTGACGTCTATCTGTTATTTTTTAGCCAATGTACGATGATTTCTCAACTCAAGGATAAGTTACACGGTATAGCCACATCCATATGTAATCTAGAAATTTAGCTGCTCCTGTGGGGAAAGTTATGCTTGGCGTACAACCATGCAACATCTCTCTTCATGGTTATGAAACGGCCTAATCAAAACATTATGCCGCTCAGTTTCATTACACTTGATTGGTAGCACTCACCAGGTGAACAGAGAAATAAATCATTCAGAGTAGTTTGTCGTATACCTACTAGTTTTCCTTAAAACGGTTCGATCCCATCTCATACACAGTAGAAGTTATGGGTACTCGAGCTAATAATCCAAGTCTTTGTGTTCACAAGAAATTAGTGACAACTCTATCTCTCCCTTGGCCTAAATAAACAATTTCATTTATTTACTGATCATAATTATTTTCCATACACCATGCCTGTTTCATTTGTATATTTCTTCACACCCTTTGCTATCCAGTTATCTGAACACTTATTACGTAATCTATGAATGTTATTCTAGTGTCTAGTTTTTCAAGCCGTTTGATCTAGT
>OX103971.1:8777968-8932509 GCA_944470395.2 Schistosoma turkestanicum | reverse complement strand
TAATAATCTCAACAATTAAGATGATACTTACCTTGAGAACTTTGTCCATAGTAATAACTTCGGACATTTTATTATTATTATTATCGATTAAATTATTTTCAATGGATGCAGACATTTTGAGCAAATTTTTCCCAGTAGACGATGCACAACACTCTAAACGAGACAGATGCTTACGGAAATTTATTTGAATTATTCTAGCTGCTTTATCACGTTTTAATTGAGTTTGTTGATTTTTTACAAATTTTCTTGTACAATAACCACGATAATATCGTTGTATAGTTGTAGCTGCGAAGTGACGTTTTTTGCTCCATTCATTTTCAACTAAATAACCCGGTAAACTAGACCATAATTTCATTTCCGTGTGTAATTTCTCACGATAACGTTTATGTCGATTCATTTTGATGGTATGTTGAAATTCTTTTTCAAGTTGAATTTGTTGTGCCATAGCATGCTTTTTCATTTGACGTTGTCTAAAATTTCTCTAGTAGAGAATAGAATAGTAGAATAATGTGTAAGGAATTCCAGAAGAATAGATTTATCATGATAGATTTGAAACTCAACACTAAAAGTAGATGTGGTTTTTCATTAAAATCATGAGTCAGTTATTGTTAGACCACCATTAGAAACGTGGAAGCACTGGGTGGCCGTTTTGTCCGCGGTATGGGACTCATCAGTGGTAGTGCGTATCCACGACCCTCGCTCACTAAAATCCAACTTTGTACTTTTGTTCTCGTATGCGAACGCTTAACATGGAGAGCAATGAGCCGACAGATGTTCAACGCTGTTAATGTCTGACTTTGGTCAATCTAAGGTCTTGCACAACCTCACCCATTGTCTTCAGTAGTTGCTACCACACTTACAACAGGGTTGTCAATAAATAGAATTTCATTATCAATTAATATCTAATTGTCAAGATTAACTAATCAAACATAAATCATGTAGAGATCCAGTACTTTTTCAGTTACAACATGTTTCTCGATCAGGAGATTTTTCTCAAGAATTTGAATGTTCATTTGACACCGTTGATCAAAATTTCCGTAGTTTTAATATGTAGTCACAACTAACACCAGCTACTTATCAACGAGTCATAAGTAGGGGCTGATGTTTAGCAGAATTCATTCCTATCGGTTTACAAAATCATCTGCATTGTTTAGTCTTTTTTTAAGTTTATTGAACAACTTTTTATTGTTTGAATAATTCAGATCTATTTTAAGATGGATGGAATTTTCTTCTTGAACCGACTGCAACTAATGTTGATCTCCACCAAGTAAACAGCGGAGGTAAAAATAACCGTATACTTGGTTAGTTGCAATAAATTTAGCTTGTGAATAAATCCACACTCTTATAGGCCAAAGGATGTTATACAAACTGACTTCGAACCAGTTTAGAACAGTGCAAGTTAGGAACTTAATCGATATGTTGATTATGTTTTATCATTTCGCCAATCAGTTTTGTGAAATAAATGTAAGACAACTTTTATGTATGCGGTTATCTATTCTTCTTTTTATATTAACTGTAATATCTAACACTTTTGGGCATTTCTTGTTCACTTGTTGGATAAATTCTACATAAAATGAGCATAATTTTCACTAGGTGTTTTTTGTCAAACATTGAAAGTTATCTACATATATCTTCTATAAACACGTTACGATCGCATATCCCAACTTACCGGATGAGTGAAGAAAACAAAGTGAAATTTAGAGTTTGATATAAAATCTTCACATTTGAAATCATCCATTAATCATTTTCAGACCACCATTAGAAACCTGGAAGCACTGGACGGCCGTTTCATTCTGGTACGGGACTCATCGACAGTGCGTATCCACGACCCCAGCACCTCGTAGGATTCGGACCCGAGACCTTCGGTATTGTGAGCGAACGCCTAACCATTGGACCACTGGGCCGGCATCCAACGGTGTTAATATCTAACTCTGATTGATCTACGGATGTTTGCGCGACCTCACCCATTTGTCGTCGGTAGTTACTGCCTACACCCGATAAAATCCTCAGTGAAAATGATGCTCTAAGATTTAGGACTCATGCAGTAAATACACATTGACAAATGCCCAAATTGTTCAATATTGTACATATACTGAACATTGAAAAACGGATTTGTTGTACAAATTCATTAAAAAAAACACTATCTACATATTACTTGTAGGGTATGCATGCCTGTCTTAACTCACTAGCTAGTCATAACTTGTATTTTCCTGGATACTTCAATAATCAAGTCTCATTTCGAAACTGAATCAAAAGTTGAACATTGAATTTCATATGATTAGTGTATAACAATTAAATTAAATGTATATATACTTGTAGAAATATTCTTACTTGTAAAATTCCAATATTTTCATTCAAATGTTTTAATTTCATTCTATCTGAATATCCTCTCCAAGCTGATTGAATAATAATGGCAGCTTGTTGTAAATTCATGCTAGCGTTATTTTCAAATTGTTTCTTTTTATCAATGAACACTTCTTTACTTTCTTCTTTTGTTATGAACATATTGGATTCATTAATTAAATTAATGAGTTGTGTTAATAATTGTCTACACATTTCATTCTTATCTAATATTGTTTGTGTAGTTTTCATATTTTCATCATTTGTCTGAACTACTTCATCATTGGATTTATGAGTAAATTGATTTAACCATTTCATGATTAATAATTGTATACCACGATAACGTTTTATCATAGTTTTGGATAATCCTGGTATTTTTGTTAATAATACAACAAGAGATCTGAAAAGAAAAAAAGTAGTTGAAGAGTACTATTGTGATACAATGGTCGATTTATTTGGTCAAATGCTGAAATAGATGAGATGATCAAATGAACATTGGTCTCACAGGTTTGTTCTCGAGTGCTTTTATGAGTATGAGGGCGGATGCTACTTCCCGGCTGCCAACACCGTGCAATGGCTCTGGTTGTCAGAACGGACATCGGTCTTTTGACTTCAGAAGGAACTCGGCTTTGATCATAAGACATCATAACTCTTCTAGATGAAGAACTTCTAACTACCAGAGAAGAGTTTAAATGGTTTGAACTATTTTTACTTGTTAGCGATTTTTAGCGAGTTATTTTTCAACGGGATGAGGTTGCCAACTCCAAACCCAACCCTCCTCCTTTATCCGCGCTTGGGACCGGCGGGATCTTCGGACGGTCGACAGACGGAGTTGAGGTGGTTGGGACGTGTGTTGCAACCACGTAGGAGCAATAAAGTTCGTTGCGATTTATACACGATGTTTTATTTGATAGAAAGAATTTAAACCGAAAACGGGATAAAATTCAACGACCCTCTTGTTTTATTTTCTGGAAAATTAAAATAATTATTTACTTACAAAATATTTTAATCAAAATGTTATAACTGTAAGATACTTCTTACAAGTTCTGACAGATGATTATTCAACAGTGCATACCAGTCAGTCAGTCATTTACAACGTAGAACTTTGTACGTACGTACATCATTTAAGTTGCCGTACCACATTAGCACAGAAATACGATTGTCAGTTCAAATCCGATTGTGGTAGAGATATTAGAAGTATCAGCGGTAATCAAAAAGATTAGGGTTCGACGATATTATTCAAGAAGTCGAATCGAGTGAAATAAACTTAAAAAGATAAAGAGAGAGGTGATGAGAAATTTTGAAGATTAAAATTTTAGAGAACACAAAGAGTGGATGAACCTAAGCCATTACAAACGATTTTGAGCCACGTCTTTCAAGGTCTCTAAACATCAATTACTATCATCTCGCGGACCATAACCAGGTAGTCTACACTTACCTAGATAACTCAGTCCACTTGTCAGTGACCTCATGGATTTGTGCCATGTTGTGGTTTGGCCGCCCCTAGCTTTTTCCCAGCCTACCCCTACACCACAAGATATCGCTCGTCAAGGCAGTCAGTGGCTGAGCAAACGTAACACATGTCTCTACCACTTCAACTGATGAATTTTTAATACTTTATCTATTGATCTGTCATCCTTACCTAGTACACTTTAACTAGCATCAACATTGCTTAATCTATTTTCCCAGGATATACGAGCAAGGCTCCTAAGAAGACACCTATGATTAAAAACTAGTAACCTACGAATATTTCATTCTTTTACTGGCCATGTTTGGCACTTATATAGTAGGCCAAATCCATCATAAGCTTCATGATTCAAACTTAGCTGTTGCTAGTAATAAATTAATTGATTCTGCGTTTTAATTCATTCAATAAACTACTACCATTCTTGTTGAAATCTTAAATTTGGATCAATGTTAGACAACCATTAGAAGCCCGGAAACACTGAATGGTCGTCAAGTCCTAGGATGGGTCTTTTCAGTAGCACGCATACACGATCTCAGCTCGGAAGAACCGAATTCAGGACCCTCAGTCTCGCTGGTGAACACCTAACCTCTAGACCATTGTATCTATTTACTTATTTGAAGAGATTTGAGCTAAGTGACTTTTGAAAAACTCCTTTATAAAAATTTATCGTTAAATAAGTGAATAGAATCAAAATTAATCAACTTACTTGACTATTTTTTCAACATTTTCAGGATTATTTATTGTAGATAAATGATAAATTAACTCGTCTAAAATATCAATTCTTAAACTATGCTTTAATCGACAAAATGATTCAGGTGATAAGCTTATACATTTAGTAAATAATTCTATAAATAGCAATGAGAATTCTTGATCATCTGAAATAAATAATTGTAAAAACCATGGAGATTTCAATAATAAATAGGAAATTATTTGAGAATGTTGAATTAATGTTTCAATATTATGTAAAATTGATGTGATCAAATTCAAATATTGATCATTTGATGTTTCCATATTGATTAATGATTCTGTAGCTAAATTATGATTCTTTTGTAATCGTTTTAATAAAATCAAATGAGATTCAATGATATTTGTTTGTAGATTAGTTAAAATTGTAACATTCGGTGATAGTACAATATCTAATAGAAAACAACTTAACTGATATGCAATTGACCAATTTTCATTTAAATGTGAAAAACTTTGTTTTATACAATCACAGAGAATTAGCGGTAAATTGAAATTGATCAAATAATCATTGATTAAATCATGATTTTCATTCTTTTCCTGTGAATAAATTTGATATAATTCTGTAAGTTTCAATATAATTTTATTGTCCTTTGTTTCAGTTTGTAGTTCTTCAATAATTCTTTTAATTTTATTCATGTTAAATTAGTGTTCCCGTTTGCTGTTTTACTGAAATAGAAAAATTTGAAACTTTTTTAACTATTCATGTAATAATTACATGAAGTTTATTAGGCATAAACGGAGGAGCTTAAGAAAAAAAATGGTTTTCGATGATTGAATAGTGACATAGAATCTTCATTTTGACGTCCTATTAACGAAATAACACTCAGACGTTGTAACATAATAAAAATTTATTTCGTCATCTTTTGGAAAATTAAGAAATTGAATAGAATTCAGTGACCAAATACTAATTTGTGTAATGGATTTTGGAAAATATTGATGATTTCAAATGTGTAAAAACGCAAACCTCCAAAACTGTGCCCCAAAATATTTATTATCTGAAAGTTAACGACACTGTTAAGCTACTGAGACTAAAAGACGTAGACTTCTGGGGAAATTCGAACTAATCTGTAGAAACTAATAATACCATAAAAGGTTTTTGCAATGGATGCGATGACAAGACTTTCGGAATATTAATTAAATAGACTCTGATTTTTATCGATCAGTAATCGTGTGTAGACGTGAGATATTGGATGAACTTAATTTCACTCTGGATATGATATACATATATTTTCAATTAAATAAAGTTTTCAATATAGAGTGCAGTGCCATGTATGTTTTTAGTGGCATGTTGTTAATGTCTAATTGGAAAAAGAAAGATATGGAAACTATGGAGTCTGGGTGCGTTTTTGGTGAGATGTGCTGTCTATCGTCGGGCTGATTAATATAGCAATGAATCTGTTGTTAGTGATGTAGTTAAAACTACGGAAATGTCATTTAGTTATACCATAAACGTTTTCAGATATCTAGGGCAGATATTTTAAACTGCATAGTTACTTTTTCAAAATAGTAGTCAATAGTGTTTAAAGATAGAAAACCATTTGTTTTTCCCAATTCACCTTGTTTATATTTTTTCTGTTAAGGATTTTATTTTAACGGTTCTTCATCAACACTTGACTAAAAGTCCCGAATAAAATCTTATATTTGGTGAACTGTCAATGATGTAACTAATGTTCTTCTTCAGAACAAACCATCTGAAAGAAACTTGAATTAAATGGACCTAATATAATAGGATTGGTGATAAAAGTGAGAAAATCTAACGTAACATTTTAAATGACCTCAGTTTGTCTTTAGAGCAGTTACTGGAAATATTAGGTTACTTACTATCTTTTCAACTACAGAAAACGTAAATATATATGGTTTTTTACCAAAGAGCTAAACGCTTTATTACAAATTAGTGAGCAGTATAATGTGATTTTAAATCAACCATGTTTTTGCACAATGCAAATATTCTTTGATTTAATATCTATGTGATTCGCTTATGTGGAGAGCTAAATACTTCAAAAAACTGGAAATGAGATGCTAGAAACCAACCAAGTTAAAGTGCTTTACAGGCTTGAACTATTTTATAATAAAAATTTTATTTTAATATGAATCCAGTTGGATTGCATACAGTTATGCGTGGGTATATTTATTATTTTACAAATATACATTAAGTAGGGTTTTTATCATATTCCTGGAGGGAATACATATAATGTCAGGAATAAACATTACTATGTGACTTTAGTCGCATGTGAGAGATAACAATCCAACTTATAATGAACTTTCAAGTCATACTACAAATAGTAGCGGTTCAAATAATATTTATGTGGTTACTTGTACTGAGTTTGCATTTTTCTTTGTTTTTCTTTTCGATACAAAATGATGTAATATTCATAATAAACGTGGTAAGCTACAGTCGCTAAACTTCATAAGAGCTATCTGGCATTTAATATTTGAATTTAAAGGTCACGATGTTTATGCTTTTTGTTCCTATTAAAAGTTCAGTTTCTCAGTCGTTTCTTGACAGCTTCTGAGAGCTTTTGCCCAAAAAAATTCCAGATATACATTCTTGGTTTATTTTTAGAATTCTTAAGTACATATCAGGTAAGCATAAATTATGAAGGCAACGGTCATTCATCATATAACTGATAACATACCACGACAGATAGCTTTAAATTAAAGAACGAACGTCGACTGCATAGATATCATTAAAAATCAGCCACAAACAAGTCTTATGGAAAGATTCGCGAACTGAATAAACAGGGTGCTAGAATTTACTTTTTGAGTGAACTTATTTAGTTGTCAGAATAGAGGTAATAGTCCTTTTTTTAGACTATTAGAATCAAAGGAGCTTGCAACCAGTAAAAAAGGTATTCAGAGGCACAGAAAATACTATATTTTTTAATTGTAGATTTATCTAACGTAAAGCTAATACTTGGAACGTACCACAAAAAAATTATATCTGGATATTGGACTACTTAGCTCAAAGTGAAGCTAGATATAAAAAGTTTATCCTAGAATTTCTAACAAAAGTTTATGACTTTCCCTTTCTCATAATAAAAGTTCAGATCTCAGGGTGAGTAACATATATCTTTGTGACAAAGTTAGGTATTTATTACAGGGCAAAAATCGGTATTTCTAATTTATTAGTGCTGCCGTCCTTTTTATTTCACCTACATCCATCCTCGCTTCCCGTTTTAAGTTGCTTGACCACTTTTATTTGAATAGAATGCTACAGGCGTTTATTGTCTACTAATGTCAATATACCACCATACGCTTTCTAGTCCGAAATTTCGTAGGAAGTTAGGCCTATCAAGATAAGGAAAATGTAAAATATGGTTGAAATTCGATTTTACATTCACGAAACCTAACTTGAGAGTATAAGAGATACCAAATAATTTAGTCTTTACTTTAGATTTCATAAATATACAAATTGTGGGAGTGGGAAAAACTGGTTTTGTACAAACTTCGGATTAGTTGTAGAAAAATTGAATGCGAAAATTACTTTTGAAGTAAACGTTACAGTGTACCTTGTTGGAAATGATTCCTTTTACTCCCAGAAAACATTTAAATAATATCATTCGACATATGGAGAGACGTGACTAACAATCTTGAATCTCCGCGGCTCTTTTGCAACCAAGCACTTCAATTTACAATACCCATTATCTCTATTCAATATCTAATATTGTTTTCATAAGCTAGTCGAAGCCAACTGACTTCCCTGTGCTTAATTCTTGTTCTTTCCATACGGTTCTATGTAGTGAGTTATGTCCAATCGTTGAAATTCTGGCCACTTGACCGCATTAAATTTAGTCAGTTTGCAGTCGTTTGTGAGTTTTTTATGTTTCATGATTTCAATGAGTACGTTTGTTTCAGAGTAGTAGGGTTTTAAGATACCAGCAGATATCACTTTGCCAGGTCGGTGATCATCTAGATGCAATGTGACAAATACTAAGGAGAAAGTTCTAATATTATGTACAAGGCCACAGTTTCAAGGAATAAGTTGGTGAATAAGTAAATCAATTGGTAGTAAAATTGTGTGAAAGGACAGAAATGGAAGCAAAGAAGATGAAACATAGATGGCAATAAACGAGAGGCAATGAGTTAGCGATTTGAGGAATGGAAATAATAAGAACTAGCAAGTTTTGCAGACATGCATCAGGAACAGTTGGTTGAAGAATGATATGATGATCAGTATGGTAGTCCCTGTTTATGAAGTCTCTTCCTGAAGCTGTTCACGGAGGAGTCTGTGGTCACCGCGGCTATGACAGCATTCCAAGTTTCAACGACTTTCATTAGAAATTGTGTGCTTGAACTTGAGTATTAGCTCTTTGATTTGCGATTTTTTAAGAGTGGCGAGGCTGTGATATTTTACCAAGATGCTCGGGATGGGTTGGTTCGGCGTACTTAATGTGTACCTCTGATTTTCCCACAGCTCCTATGGAATAATCCTGAGCGTGGGTTTCTCTCTTCGTTAAGCATATTCTGGAGGCCATTTAACAGTTGGTCGCCCATCTCTTCAGTCGAAATCAGAGAGTTAAGTCTTTTCAAGTAAGGGATGCGAAAACATGTCAGAGTGAAACGGTGCATACAGTTTGGAGGCAGCTTATGACTATTCTTCAGTGATTGCACCAAGTTGGTTGCGCACAAACTGTAGAGCTGTTTTAGCTATGGCTGCATTCTCTAGCAGTTTGAAGCGGTGTCCAGGCTCTCTGGATTTGTTAGACCATGTTTGAACCCTGGGTGGACATTAGGGGTCAGACTTTGTCCTCTGTGTCCAGCACACCTGGATCCTTGTAACAAACTTTTGACAGGATTTATCGCTCTTTCTAATACTAATTTCTATAACTTTGAACGTTCGAAGTTCAAGTGTATCCTTTTGTTTCTCATGGATTTCATTACTGAGAATTAGTAAGAGGAGTGAATGTTTCGTTGCTTGTTGTGATAAGCTTGACGCTAGGAACCTTTAGTTCATAAGTGCTCTGCGTAAGCCCGTACGAAACATCCGGTCCTTTCGGTATTTTTAAAGCCAGGTTTGAAGTGAAGCTCATGTCAGTGTAGAAAAAACATATAAATCTAGTCAAACTTGAAGAGCTGTTCTACTGCTATTGTAAAGTAGTTACATGCGGAAAATGAATGTATGTTTACAGGTAGGAAATGTTTGGGATCTCATGTATGTTAGGTCGAGAAGAATATCTCGTTGAAATGAATTATCTCTGGAATTCGTTACTATTTCAAGCTGTGTAGCTGAGAGCTCCATCAAGTTTTTCTACTATCTGCTTTTGAAGAGCACGTACAGCTTTGCATTCGATTAAAAATACTTCTATTTATTCTAATTCAAGCGGTGTATAAGAATTTATGTTGACAAACCACCGCTTTTCTGATGGTTAAGCAATGATCTGGTTAGGTTTGTACAATTAAATCGTTACTCTATTTTTCTTTTATCTCTTTTGTTCCTTTTTAGAACCCTACTAACAGTGGAACAAACATGGTGCTCAAACTAAGTGCCTCACAATCGTCACTTTCCAATGAATTAACTCCTCTAATATGCACACCATCAAATAACTCTGCCGTGTACCCACCCTATTAGTAATTACTTGCGGAAAATGTGTCCATAAGATACTGTTATCGTCGGTTATATAGCCTTAGCTTTCTGTCAGGAAAAAATGTTTTTACTAATTTAATAGTGGAAGTTTTTACAGTAAATATAGTAGTATTTTTAAAGATTTGATCTAGTCTGTAAACTGGCATGCCTCTTGTAACGAGCTGGTTTTGACCCGATACAACTCAACACTTTCGTAGCGAATGACTTGGAAAGTTTATAAATTTTTTTGTACGTCCAACTCTCCACATGTGCGACTAACAGTTTATCGAAATCCACACTAGCTATGAAGATGCAGTCAAACATATGGAAGACAACGTTTGACCTGCAAAGATGAAGTAATAATACTTTTCAATCACCAAGTATCAAAAAGCCCTTACTTAACTATCACCTACCCCGGTGACTCGTTGATAGGTAATTGACCTAAGTTATTTGAATTTATCTGTGCAGCTAAGCCAGATATAGATTGGAATTAATCGAACGCAGTACATGTAATCCTAATTGAACTCAAACGTCGACAAGACACGCGGAAAACTGGGATTCAAACCACGCAGTATGAATTTGTGTCGTACTGTTACATCAGATATAAAGGTAATGTAAAACGTTTAGTTACATAACAAATGTATGTATTATTTACCATTGCTCGTTGTTAAAAGTAGCGAATTTCGTGGGATGGTAGCACTCATTGTCGCGACACGTAATCACACTTTTTAACATGTCCAGAAACAATAGGATAAAATTTATGCATTATTAGAAGTGCTTACCATTTGTAGCTTCTCCGTGACGATTCTACAGTACGGTAATTCATTCAAATATTACTTATAACTTGATCTGAATTTCAAATAAAGTACGTCCGATGTTGTTGATGGTCTCCTTTGCGACTTCAATGATGGTTCATACGTGGTTGCTAGATCACTATAATCAATTTGAGCACTTGTGAATATCCATCTCACCACTTGTGGCCAAAAATTAACCAGTGCGCTCACTTTCGTTACAAAGTAATTACATACTGAAAACCAGCAATGATAATTTACGAATTGTTTCGTCAGTCAAATTTATGAGTAGTCTTAGCAGTGTTCTTGTCGTTGGGATATGTACCCGTATATACATCGAGCGAATGGTGCTCACAATTTTCACTAACTATTCCGATCACTACCATTTTTTTATTGCTGTCTAGTGTTCTCCTGTAAAGTGTTTCACGAAACCGGAAAGTTTCAACCAATAACAAACTATCGGAGGCGGAACCTATTTTCACACATGGTTATGGTTTTATTAACCTTCAGTTCTTAACCCTGTGAGAACCAGAAATTAAACTGCATTTTTGAGTTTAGGAGACACATATACGAAAGTACTCTCTGCCGAAGCATACGACTGACAGATATTCCTATATTCATTTGCTGGGGTTACTCAATAAATTGATGAGCTAACATAAATCAGACGATTGAGGGAGAATTTAGCGTGTTAAATGGTATAAATACATTTATTCTCTGGTGACTTGGTGAACTGTCACATTTTCCCGACACATGGGTAGCAAAATATAGGATTATTGAGGGGGAGTAAAACATCTTCTGGACCTGTTAAATACATCGGGTTGTGAAGGATTTCGGAATGTTTACATTACAGTTGTCTTTTGGTGTACAACTTCTTGCGGAGGACAAAAAAGATATGTGTACAGCCGTTGTTTATATACATCAGTAGTATGAAAAAACGAAGTTATCGAAGTTATAAGGTAATTTGGACTCACTAGCTTATTAGGGCTTGACCAGGCTGGAAGAACATTAAAATGGTTTGATGATGTCCACTCTGGACTCATTCTTGCCAATGTTTCTCATAGTTGCAATTCTGAGATTCTGACAGAGCATTGTTAGAGAAAGCAGCTTATTGACTTGTTAATAGTCTAAAACCTGATAAGCCGATTGGCCATCATGAGTTACACTCCCAAGTTCCAGTCATAAATTCTAGAATTTTGAAAACACTGACAAATGGTTCAGCATATGTTAGATTCAAAAGATCAGAAGAAATTTGAAGTCAGCTATATTTCCAGAATGAAAGTGGGAGAATTGTGCATAATCACTGACCTATCTGACCTATTGCCCACCAGAAAAATTCCACAGACTGCAGGGCCGGGAGTAGGTGACTCATTTGGCTGACTAACCTACTTTCTAGAAGTGAGGACTAGACAACAAAGAAAGATTACGATCATTTTCGCAATATAAATTTCTCATGTTTCAGAAAGATATTTTGTGTGGAGTCTAAACTTGAACTTATAAAGATTTCTACATCTTTAGAAATAGGCAGGAGGTATTACTAAATGAAGACAGAGTAAAAGTAAACGCAGTACCGTCTAGGACGAATGCCGGTTAAATGTGGCGCACTTCAAGGTATTACCTATGAACCGCTATTAGTTCTATTTATTGATACTCTTTAGACCCTGGGCAGTATCATTTTAGGATTAACAGACCTATAAGTGGTGATTCTAATGTCTCATTCTGGCTAAGATGAAAAAGCCGAGTCTTCAGGTTGAGGCCCAATGGATTATTTCGCTGAAAAGCTGCATTGATATGCATCAGAATTGACAATAGTCACTAATGCACAAGTAACTTATCTCGACTGCCGAACATAAGTGACTGTTTTATGTTCAGTTAGAGATAAAGTTATGCTTCGCATATGTTCCACAAATAAAAGCTAAATTCTAGACGCGCCTTTCTGAGCCAAGCAATTGAAATGCATGATCCCTTCACCCTTGTAGGATACATGGTGACATTTCACTAACATTATGCATTTGAACCGATGATTGTAGTTGTGGTGCGTTTTGCATTTTACCGCTAGCATAATGAGAGATCGCCGGCTACACTTCAGAAGATTCAGAGACTGATATCGAAAACACAGGTTGGAATGTCTATTTCGCCATAAGATGGGCATTGACTAGGACAGTCTACCATAACGAATGTTAACAGTTTCACTGAATAAATATTGTGACTCAAAACCAAAACCCTAAGGATAACGTATCACTAGGATTATTATAGGTTTACCGGACAAGTAACCATGATGCAAATTACAGTGATTCAGCTGTATATCTTAAAGTCAGACATTATGGAATTAGTTTTGACCACTAATTATGACACTAGCGAAAGATAAAGACTTGATATTTGTCTCCCTTACATAAAATAAGTGTCTAAATAGTCTTGCTTAAAATACAACATTTCCCTACTCTCATATTTGACTGTGACCTAGGATTATTGAGCGCTCGGTACAAGTTCCCTATGTCTAGGACTTAAGCGTGTTGGTAAGGTGGGATGATGCTCTAACTTTAGTTATCCTCATGTTCAGTCCTATTACCACTACATTACTGCTGTTGGCTTATATTATTGTCTAATTTTTTAGTCTCATGGTGGCTGGTTTTTCATTTAGAGATGGTATTTGTCAAACGTCTTTATAATTGTTTATTTTGTGTCGTTTATATAAATGTCTATGGAACTTGTATAGTCAAATAAATGTCGCCTATTTACGATCACCGAGAGACCACAGCCCGTTGTATCCCTTGAATTTTAGTATGCCCCGCCAAAACGGCGAATCCAGTCATTCATCATATACCTAGCACTTGTAAAAGCGCACACTAGTGACTCGCTTGACGAGAAAATTCTCGGAGTTCTTGCGTAAATCTGTGACTAACTTAACTCAAACCTTTCGTTTGAAAGTATTAAGTACCAAATATATGTTGCACAAAACCTTACTGTCTAGAAAAACCCTTTTCGCTACAAGGTAAATGTATTTTCATTATGCGGTTGTAAAGATTGTTGAGTTTCATTTGAAGTTATACTGGAGACTCCTAATCTGAGTCTCCTTTTATTTAGCATTTATCTCGAAGGCGTAACTTACATTTAGAAAATAGTTTTTCTCTATAGAGTTCAATCGTTAGAATGTGGTTGGTTCTAAGCACTAATTATAACGTTGGTCATGATCCCAGTTTCACAGGTCAGCCGTGACCTAGACATCTCAGTGGTACCGTTGAAAACTACAAAGCTTGGGTTACTTGGACTCCAATCCGTTAGTGAGCACCAGTTCCCTATAGGTGTCAGTTTTTCTGCCTAATAAACTAAAGAATTTACTTATTTGTGTTAAAAAATTCAACTGTCTATATAACCATATGTACTAAAATCAGCCATACAATACAAAATATATAGAAAATAAAGATCAAACTATTGTCCACTTTAATGTAGCACCTAAACGTCAAACAATTTATTTGTAGGTCACATGGCATTACCTTGCTGATGATTACCGTTTTGCATAAAGTCCAGATACAGGGTTTTCTCCCAAATACTTTCATATACATTCTCATCAAGCTATTCTATTGTATCACATAAAATGACTTCTAAAATATTTGGGATGTGCACTTACACCACTAATTGAATCTTAGAAACTCATACTCGTTGGGTTGTATGTGTCTTCAGTTGGCTTTGTTAATGAATTAAATTCTTATGAAGACAGTCTATAGATTCCACCGCCTATATGTATTTTATCTTCTGTTATTATTCCGCTGAAAGGATTTCTTTCTCAAATTAAATAATTTGTCCACTCAACAACTTATTTTGAGATAAAAGAAATAAATCTAAAATTCCGGTATAGTACAGTGAAATAATTATAATTTCCACGTTGCCTGTTAATTAACTGTCTGGTTAAAAATGTAGTCACTAAATTTAACCGAATGTGTGTCAGTTTTTCTGCTTAATAAACTAAAGAATTTACTTATTTGTGTTAAAAAATTCAACTGTCTATATAACCATATGTACTAAAATCAGCCATACAATACAAAATATATAGAAAATAAAGATCAAACTATTGTCCACTTTAATGTAGCACCTAAACGTCAAACAATTTATTTGTAGGTCACATGGCATTACCTTGCTGATGATTACCGTTTTGCATAAAGTCCAGATCCAGGGTTTCCTCCCAAATACTTTCATATACATTCTCATCAAGCTATTCTATTGTATCACATAAAATGACTTCTAAAATATTTGGGATGTGCACTTACACCACTAATTGAATCTTAGAAACTCATACTCGTTGGGTTGTATGTGTCTTCAGTTGGATTTGTTACTGAATTAAATTCTTATGAAGACAGTCTATAGCTTCCACCGCCTATATGTATTTTATCTTCTGTTATTGTTCCGCTGAAAGGATTTCTTTCTCAAATTAAATAATTTGTCCACTCAACAACTTATTTTGAGATAAAAGAAATAAATCTAAAATTCCGGTATAGTAGTACAGTGAAATAATTATAATTTCCACGTTGCCTGTTAATTAACTGTCTGGTTAAAAATGTAGTCACTAAATTTAACCGAATGTGTGTCAGTTTTTCTGCTTAATAAACTAAAGAATTTACTTATTTGTGTTAAAAAATTCAACTGTCTATATAACCATATGTACTAAAATCAGCCATACAATACAAAATATATAGAAAATAAAGATCAAACTATTGTCCACTTTAATGTAGCACCTAAACGTCAAACAATTTATTTATACTACGATTCATTGATCTAAAACACAAAACTTGTAGCGATTGTTTTGGCTCAAAACTTCATTTCGATTGGTTTAGATCTTGTAGCACACAATAGATATAGCTAGTAGCGCCTATTAAAAACCGTAAAATATGTGTATTTTTGCATTATTTTATGTCCATCGGTCAAAAATAAATATACTACTTTCAGTTATTTGTGTACATTTTTTTCCTTACAGAAAATATCTCCTCTACAGGACGTCTCATAGTTTCTGTCATGTGACCGGGATATTCCATTCTACTCATATTTTATTTTTACTTGTGTATCCGGTGCTTTCAGTACTCTCTTTTTATATATATATGTATACGTACATTCTTCAATTACTCTGCGAAAAAGGATACATTTGACTGTTTAGTTATCAATTTTACACATTTCTATCAGGTTCTTTTTTTTAAAACGAACAAAAAAAAAACAATTTTTTTTTCATCTCTCTCTCTTAGTTGTTCTTTATTCCAACAATTTTTTCATATCAGTTTTTAAGACGAAATTTATTTTAAATGCCTTGAATTTTTTCTATTTGCAATGCATCTTATATATGAATAATAAATTTTATAAATGTCTGATTGCAACGACGACAACAACAACAACAATAACAGTTATAAAAGTAAGTATAGACTTGGTTCATCTCCAACTATTTCCACTTCAATCAATTCAGGAATTATTAATCAACAACATACCTATTCAAATGTTATTGATAATGATTTAAATAATAATGGTACTACTGATAAATCAACTTCATCAATTATTTCATCTAGTACCAATGATATTGGTAGACTTTTATCATGTATAACATCAAATGGAAATTGTTATGCAACATTTACTTCTACTCATCTTACACAATTTTCTGATGATGTAGGAAATGAACTGTCTATTCATCATCACCAACAACAACAGCAGCAGCCGCAGCCGCCACAGCAGCCACAACAACAACAAAAACAAGAATCACCCGGTGGAAATAATTCATCTACAAATTTATTATGTAATTTCAGAATTAAATGTGAAGCTGATAGTAGTGGTTTTTCACCGACTAGCAATTTATCTGGACAATCTGCGCCAACTTCTAATAAAACATCCTATGAAGTGATATGTAATAATAAACCAAGCGCCACTAATTCTTCTACATTTGAATCTTTCTCAGGGAAAAGTGAATCATTTGAAGAACATGAATTAATTGATGAACAATTTGTTGAAAATTCACGACTTGTTGTTCAAACAAGTGGATCTTTACGATCACATTCACATAGTAATAATAATAATAATAATAATAATAATAATAATAATAATAATAATAATGGTGATAATGATACAAATGAATCAATTTTATCTCAATCAACAAGATATATACCATATTCATCAGTAAATCTATTAACACTACCTCAAACTAATTTAAGTAATTCTTTCCATTCAGACCATGCTCTTAATTCAGGATGCAATAATCGAATATTGACTAATTCTCCAATTCATATTTCATCCCAGAATCGATTAGATAATGATAATGCAAGTGTAAATTCTCCATCAGATTTTACATCTGATACACTTAGTTTTATTGATACATCATCAACATGTGTAAATACATTTGATGCAAATGAACGTATGCTTACAGGGACACTTGATTTTTCTTGTTTCTTTCCTAATACATCATGTAATCCACTACTGACAAAACGTTTCACTTCTAATGGTCATACACCATGCACTGGTTATGGTGTAACTGATCAATCTGATTCAAAAGTTCTAATCGGTCTTAGTCCTTTGTCGAAATCACATCGTTTATGTTATCCACATGATGGATATGAATCATTGAAAAGTGACTTCAAAGAACATTCAAATATAAATAATAACAATAATAATAATAATAACAATACTATTGACAGAACTCAGCCAAATCCTTCACCGAATCGACTTAAAAATATCCTAAACAATGCATTATATGATCGTACTAATAATAGCAACAACAACAATGGATCTAATACAATTCCAACATCTATATCTTGTAATAATAATAATAATAATAATGATGAAGCAGTGAATTTAATTACTGATTCAGCTCAAAAAGATTTTTTTCATTGTAATGAAGTAGTTCAATTACCAGGATTTAGTAGTCCTGAATCAGCTTTCTATCAATATCAAAATAGAATGGAAGGACAAAAATGTCAAGTATGTGGTGAATTAGCAGCTGGTTTTCATCATGGTGCATATGTATGTGAAGCTTGTAAAGTAAGTTCGTATTCATTGTCTTTGTAGTAATTTAGTATCAAGATACAATCATATATCTATGGATTGATTGTACATGAATATATTTACGATGTAATAGCTTTGAATTGCTTGGTATTATGGTTGATTATAGAGTATTTAAAGTATTATTGTTCCATAAAAGAGAAAGGATTCTGTATCTAAACATTATATATTGTCTAAGAGCTCTATATACCATTTTATAGGTGTCTCCGAAGCAGTGCTAGGTCAGGATGGCAGGTCAATAGATTAAGTATTGAAACTCCATCCGTTGAGATGGTTGGGATATGTATTACAAATGCACAACCACCGACTGCTTAAGCGAACCAAGTTTTTTGGCGTAGGAGTATGCTTGGAGAAAGCTAGGGGCTATGGCCGACGCAAAACGTGGCAGAAATCCATGAAGTCACTGACAGATGGACTGAGTCATGTTGTTAAGTGTAGACTACCAGGTTGGGGTCTGCGTGGTAGTAGTAATCGACTGTTAGAGACCTTGAATGACATGGCTCAAAACTGTTTGCAATGGCGCCGCAATCGCATCCACTCTTTTTGTTCTCTCAAATCCTAATCTCCTGCATTCATCATCACTTCTATCTTTCTCTTTCTAAATTTATTTCATTGAATTATACTTCTTCAATAACATCTTCGAGCCCTAATCTCCGATTACTGCTAATACGTTTACTATCTCTACTACTATGGGATTTGTATTAACAGTTGCATCTCTGTGTGCTAATGTGGTATGCCCACTTGAACTGATACACGTACTGGTACGAAGTTCTACGTTGTAACCAACTGACCAACTAATGATTTCATTTTTTCGAATCATATTCTCAACGTTTAGTCTTTCTCAATATCATTCTTAACTGTAATCACTTCAGCTCTTTTCTAATGTCAAATGATAATTTGAGCCAACACACATTTATCATTAAACGACCATCACAATGATGCATGTTAAATTTTTCGAATTTCTATCCTAATTGTTTGTTTATGATAATTGATTAATCACCTGTTTATTTTATCACAATACTATTTCCTTTTAAATTTTATTCTTGATAGTTATTGTCTAATGTGGAACACTCTTGATGTGCCCTCCCATGGTGTACCAAATCTTTCATGTTGCTATAAACCAAATACACAGTCTATCATGATTTATATCGTAACAATTATGGTTGTTTGCAAACCTTTGGTAACTAGAACTAGTAGTACTTCATTGTCTAAACTGAACTAGTAGTTAATAGTTCGAACCCAGTGATTCTTTTATGTAACTGCAATATGGAATAGGTATTCAGATATGATATATATCCTCTATCATATAAGATGTTCAATATTCTTGTTCTATGACATCATTTATAATTTATCTGTTTATCGAAATTAATCGAAACATTTTATTTTACATACATTAATATGGTAATTAATATTTGTTTGATTAGTTAACGGTGGAATTTATAATTTAACAATCCTTTACAATATAATCTGTAATCTTATCATATAGAATTATGATACTTTTCCTCGGCGATGCGATACTGTTTACGCGTCAATAAAGATTTTATATATATATATATATATATATATATATATATATATATATATGTAAAGCGTGGTCATTTCAAATTTGATGCTTTGAGCAGGAAAATGTTTCAAGCTTTAGTGACACAAAACTGGCTTTTAAAGCACTAGATGCTAAAGTCAAGTTTTTAGGCGCAACCACAAAGAATAGTGGTAGATATCTACTTAACAGAAATCCACATCCCGATTTCCGCTGGTATCCACTGAGGAATGCAGATCTTTACTATAGGATTTATAATTTCGTCTTTCTTTTTAACGCTAATCCGATTACTGACAGAGTTTCGAAGAAACTGTCGAATAGAATACGAATAATAAATGTCCTTTTTATTTGTTTAACATATGTATATATTCTGCAATGGTAAGGTATAGTATTAGTCTGTTTTCCAAGTCCTACAAACGCATATGTATGCATAGACATACACAGTCGAAGTTCAATTATCTCCCAACCTAGCGATTTGTCAGTTGCAATAAATTCAGTACATTTTGTCATTCACGTACATTATCAGCCACTAAACTGTAATACAATCAGTTAAACAGTCATTACCAAAGTAAAAACTAGCAAAAGTATGGGCTAGTCCAATATATCACATTCTTCTTCGATACAGCACTAGAATATCGGATGAATGCTAACTAGAAATAGCTAAACATATAGTATATTTTAAGTATATCTAGTATTGGGTTAACAATAAAATCCGCATTTTGCCCTGTTTGGTGCTTACCAGCTGGAGGGATACATATATCCCAATGTTCTTGCCCATACTGAAAATTAAACTCGGCACCTTTCACTCTAAACACCTAACACGTTCATTAAACTACTGAGTTACATATTAAGACGACGCACCTCTGTTGTATTTCATTGCCAACTAAATACTAATTATACCGATAAAAAATGGCAACGCTTTATTTAGCCAATCTTTTTTAGGCACATAGCAACAATGGCTGATCAGTGTCAGTGCTGAATATTCATTATTCGGGCAATTACAAAAATAAACCAACAATAGTAACAAATGAAATCGAGGTATAAAAGTACGTAATAATATTAACATTCGTTAGCCAAAATAAGATGACAGAAGAATCCACTCACAGTAAAATTTAAGTCATTTCACTTATAAATTATGATTATAGTTTATCACTCAAATCTCTACGATGAAATTTAAATACCTGATATGACTCGATCCATCAGTTATTTACTTTTTGGATTAGTTTTTTGATCAGAAAATCCTTACCCTCCATCTAACCTATTCTTACACTAACCATCACTGTACCTCAAAGCATGTGGCGCCTAAGACATACTTAGCATATGCCCTAACCAATTTAGATGATGGGGTTTTACGACTCCATCTGACTAACCACTTTTCCCAGATGCTTACTTTTTGTGAAAAAAAGTGAGTCGGATTTTAACAGGTGACTCGATAGTTAAAAGTTTAACTGTTCATTTGACGATTTAAACTGTTATCTACGACCATACACCATGTAATATATGTAACTTGAAAATTAAAATTTAACTTAAATTAACCCTTTAATCAGGCACTTGGATATAAGCCATACTTTAATTGTGAGGGCGAGTGATACCCTAACCCTAAACTTCAGTAATGGTAAATATGTACAAAGTGCTAGTGGGATATCTGAAAGCTCGTTACCAACTAACTCAGTGAATGCATTAGCATATCGATGTGTGTGTGTGTGATGTAAGTTTTTCGATCGTCTGTTTTAATAAACAGAATTCCTTTTATGCATCATTTTAAGTCAGGTACCATAAAACTCGCATAACGTAACTGACAAATTCTTATGGATATCTAGAAAAAATGTTCTATGTATATGCACCTGTTTCACTTTGCATCATTGTTAGTTGGGGCTGCAGAAACAAATTTAAATTTTCTTCGTTTTGTCAATTAACAGAGGGAAGTTTAGATTAAGAGTTATAGAAAATGGAAATTTTTATAATTATGGGCTTTTTCTGCGTTGTTTTGCTAGAGTTTTGAGTTATATAGCAGATTACTGACTTACTTACTTACTTAGGCTTGTTACTCCAAACAGGGCATAGGCTACCGACCATTTGTGGCTAGTATTCTCTTGCTGAGTTGGTTTTCTGTGGGGTGTGGTCGTAAAAGCCCATACCCACATCTCCCTTATCCGGGCTAGAAACCGGCAGTAGCTCCAGAGGGTCCCCAGGCGGAGTTTGCATAGTACATTACATAACAACAAATAAGCTAGATTCTCTTTACGGTAAATTTCAAAGTATTTGTTTACATAAGCGACTTTTTGATATGATAAAAAGTTTAAAACTTACTGAGTAGTTATTATTTATCGAACAATTTATATGGTTCTTAAATAAGATTGATTTCACTGTAATTTTAACTGTTGAATTTCGGTAATGCTTTCTGACGATCTATATTCACGTAGCTGTATAAAACTACACATGTACCTTCATCATCATATACACCAGCTGTTACCTTATAGGAAAGCCGTTTTCGCTGGAAGCTAAAATATATTTTCGTTATGAAGTTGTAAAGACTGATGAGTTTCATTCAAAATTAGACATTATCACCGTTGCTTGTTGGACTAATGGTCTAGATAGAGGTTAAACGATCATAAGCGAGACCGAAGGTCCTAGGTTGGGTTCCCGCGAGTGGGGGTTTGTGGATGCGCACTGTTAGAACTTGATGGCCTTCCAGTGCTTCCAGGTTTCTAATGTTGATCTAACGATGATCGATTCACCATTTCAGTAAAATTATTCTTACCTTATTAAAAATGATTTTTTGCTGATTTTCATGCCTTTAACATATCACTTGTATATGTTTTCAAGTGAATATGCCAAATTTACATTGGATATTTTTCATTTTTGTCATTGAAACTTTTCATAATAATTCGAAATTTTCCTTTCAAATGAATAAATGTATATGGTTTATTTGCAAATTTCATACTTTTTTTGTACTCACTTTTATGTCGAATTGTTCGTGTAAAGGCTAGGTGTATGTGTTGACTGCCTAAATGAAAGTGGACTTCAAACTTACAATTGATCAGTTGAAAACTTTAAAATTTAACCACTAAGCCAGTGTTCTTTTATCCTATGTAATTTATTATTCATCTTTACAATATAATCCCTTAAGCCGCCTGGTACAGCCAAGAGTTGGAAGAGTTCTCTCCCTCGAAATGCTCTTATATGGCTTTGTGTATATAGACACCGACATGGTAGTCCTGCTCAGTGCCTTCTCGTGCAGTACAAATATTGAATGAAAAGCGAGTGTTCGGTGCTCTAACCAGGTTGGTGGGTATGGAGAACACGGAATATCCACCTAGGGTAGTTGAAAAATCTTCATTTCAAACCTATGGTTCACATAGGCTTCAGAATTCCGATGAAGCGAATGGCGTATGAACCTATTGTTGGTAACTGTCTACCATAGGAATGCATCTTAAGACGTTGCTCCGCTCCATGTACTAATTGACAACTGGACTGAGCCATGTTAATAGATGTAAACGATCTGGTTTGGGTCCGTGAGTCAATGGTAGCCGATGGTTAGCGACTTTGAATGATATGGCTCGAAATCGTTGGCAATGACACAGATGCATCCATTCCATTTTTGTTAAATCTAAATAACAATTTCAATTTCATTCTCTCTATAGTTATGAATTAATACTTAGTCAGTATTGAAAAACTGTCATTTCATTGAGGCGAAGATGTGTATGATCTATGCATTGATAGATACATATATATGTTAGTTAGATCTAACAAACTCTAAAATTTTGAACTATACTAATCATATAAATATGATTCAATGCACATGGGCCATGAATTCAAATGTCATTAATCACTAATGTAAATCCTGTTCAGTTCCATTTCATTTTTGAAGTTGTGTTCTCTGTTTATCTGATCAACATAATCTCGATGTATTACTACTGTCTTATTCACTAGTTATACGATGTGTACATTTCAAGTAAACAAAGTGTGGAATATGTGTATATATATGTGAATTATTCTATTTTTTTTTTAAATTTTATTCAATACTTATACATTCTGGCCATGCACTGCATAAAATGAAAGCCACTTTAATGACTTTGTTTGCATTGTGCAATAATTCTGTTTGTGATTATGCAAAATGTTGCTTCAGGATTGGCTTGTATCGGCACCTGAACTAGTGATAGGTAGTGGAGCAGTTGAGCCTGTTGACCACTTCACTTATCTGGGGAGTGTCATCAATGCTGATGGCCTGGTGTGTGAAGAAATCTCAGCACGGATACAGAAAGCTTGATTGGCTTTCGCTAACCTGCGTCACTTATAGCGTAGGTGTGATATCCGTTTGCTAACCACAAAGGACGAGTGTACTGCACAGCAGTTCGCTCCGTCCTACTCTATGGTTGCGAATCATGGCCATTCAGAGTAGAAGATATTTGAAGGTTAATGGTTTTCGATCATAGGTGCATCCGAGGCATTGCTCGATTATCGTGTGACAACCGAGTAAGCAATACTGCCGTTAGGGAACGGGTCCTGTGTGTGGGTGGCAGATCAATGGTTGAAGTTGGTTGGGACATGTGTTGCCTAGGCCTGAGCACCGACTGCCCCGCTGAGCAATGTTTTGCGATGTAGGAATAAGTTGGAAGAAAGCTAAGGACAGCTAAGCCAAAACACGGCAGAAATCCATGAAGTCATTAACAAGTGGACTGATCCATGGTGGTAGATGTCGACTACCTGTTTGGGGTCCGCGAGATGATGATAATCGATAGCTAGAGACCCTGAATGACATGGCTCACAGTCAGGTGCATTCAATTTTTGTCTTCGCTCAAATTCTAATCTTCTGAATTCTTCATGACTGTCTACCTCTGTCTTTTTAAACTGATTCCTTTGAGATATAATACTTCTTAAATAATATCTTCGGTCACCAATCTTTTTGATTACTGCCAATGCTTCTACTACCTCTACTATTATGGGATTTGTATTGACAAGTTGATCTCTGTTTGCTAATGTGTGGTATGACAACTTGAACAGATGTACATATGTATGTATGTACGAAGTTCTACATTGTAGTTGACTGATTGATATCAGTGCTGTTTGTGTATATTCATCACATACTAATGTTGATTATATAACAGCTCTTTCATAGAAAACTTAACACACATAATATAAATATTTTCTAAATTTTTTAGGTATCACCTGCTAACATCACACATAGAACAAGTTTATGTATATATATTTGTATATATTTCTATGTCATAGACTTAAAGCTTCTGTATGTTTATTTCTCGTGATAAAAAAAAATTAAAGAAGTCATTCTCGCATTTCTATTTTTGATTAAAACGTCATCTTTATGACATAGTATAATAAAATCACCTGAATTTTAATGTATATCAATCTATCTATGTATGAATGTAAGTATGTATGTACACTTGTTGTGTAATGTTATACATTCCTAGTAATAACAAACACTGATTCATTTTTTTTCGTACTTTTTTTCTGTGATAAGTATGTTCACAGTGATATTTATGGAAGATTAAAGTTCAATGCCGATATTTGAAAAAAAATAAATAAATAATCATATGACAATGATATATATATATATTTTTTTAATTTTACTTAACTATTATTTCATAATTTTTAAATGTGTAAGCTTAATAATAGCAGCAAGTATTATATATATATATATATATATATATATATATATATATATATATATATAGAGTTAATCTTTGTATACAAGAAGATATACTTCCCTAATTATTCATTCAAACTGTGTATTATTATTATGTAAACGTGACTCCTCTGTTGTTGGTCTAGCACGGATACAGAAGGCTCGATTGGCTTTTGCCAACCTGTGTCACTTATGGCGTAGGCGAGATACCCGTTTGCTGACCAAAGGACGAGTGTACTGCGCAGTGGTTCGCTCCGTCTTACTTTATGACTGTGAAACATGGCCAGTGAGAGTAGAAGATATTCGTAGGTCACTGGTTTTCGATCATAGGTGTCTTCGAAGCATTGCTCGTATATCCTGGGACACCCGAGTGAGCAACGCTGTTATTAGGACACGGATGCTAGGTAAGAATGGCAGATCAATAGATGAAGTAATGAAACTTCATCAGTTGAGGTGGTTGGGACATGTGTTACGAATGCCCAACCACCGACTGCCTCGACGAGCTTTGTTTTGTAGTGTAGGAGTAGGTTGGAATAAAGTTAGGGGTGGCCAAACCAAAACATGGCAGAAATCCATGAAATCATCGACTAGTGGACTTAACCATGTCGGTAATTATCGACTATCTTGTTGGGGTCCGTGAGATGATAACAATCGATGGTTAGAGACCTTGAATGACATGGCTCAAAATCGTTCGGAATGGCGCCGGTGCATTTATTCTTTGTGTTCTCTCAAATCTTAATCTTCTGGATTCTTCAACCCCTTTAGTTTTGACTTTCTAAACTTTTCTCACTGAATCATACTTCTTGAATAATATCTTCTAATCCTAACCTCTCCGATTACTTCTAATACCTTAACTACCTCTTCTACTATTGGATTTGAATTGGCAGTTAATTCTCTGTGCTGATGTGGTATGGCAACATGAACTGTTGTACTTACGTACGAAGTTCTACATTGCATCTGACTGACTGACTGAAAACATCACAGTTTGTTTTTGCCGTTGGTCTAATAATACTATCTAGTCTTTATACCTTGTGTCCATGTGAGCTCTGTATTATTATTTGTGCTTCAACTCGTCTCTTTTTTGGTTGATTCTTCTTTCCGACAATTTATCTATTATTATGATTATTACTATAGGAGATTGTATTAGTATTTTCAGAGTTAAAATCACAAACTGCTCTTGGTTAGTCCAACATTAAAAACCTGAAAGCCACTAGACTAGCGCCAATGTGTAACTCCAATCAATTCATGAGTTCTAATGAAAGGCCTTAACCAATGGAGTTCAATCCTTTATCAGATATGAGATAATTATCCAATTTAGGCAGATGTATGATTGGTTACTCAAGATCCTGCATATATATATCACCATCCATTCCAATCTGTGTCGTTTAGTCTGCTTACTGAATTAATCTAACTATTTATTCCTCATTTGTATGTCGGTTTTTATCAAAAGTATTTTTTTTTCTCGCCCTTCCCCCCGCCTCCGGTTAATCATTGTAGAAGATTTTTATCTCATTTCTCTAATTACAATTTGTTCAATAATTTCTGTCATTATCTATATACATTTATCTAACATCACTAATTTGGTCTAAATTATATATATATATATGCTCTAACAAACTCATGTTATTACATCTCATGATTTTACCCTTAGAAATTCTTGTTCTCTTCTCTACTCGAGGTTAACTTATCTTACTATGTTATGATTAAACATAATTCATGTCGAGTCATAATAGACATATATATAGTTCCAGTGATTATTCTGGGCAAAAGTCATGTTTTATATAAAACATGACTTTTAGTTTTAGAGAGTCACAATCCAAAATTATTAGTCACTAGTTTATCCTATTGTTTATCCTACTACTATTCATTTTTTATGTCATATATATATAGCCAGTTCGTTCTCATAATCATGATAATTTTTCAGATTAGCATAGAAAAAAAATGGTGGTGGTATGACACTTAACTTTTATCAGTTTACATCATACTTTTGGACTTTTGTTCGATTACCATTGAGTGTCTGGAAACATTGGATGGCTATTTTGTTGTAGTATGATGAGACTCTTCACATAGGGTGTGCATACATAATCCCATTGAAGATCGCATTCTACACATTCGTATTGCAATGAGCGGTTAACCTTTATTAGACCTGTGAATCGAAATCTAATAGTTTTACATTCAAAACTTAAACCAGCGTGTTATACTGTACAGTTGTTGTTACCTTTTGTTTCCAGTAGTAAGTAACTGTGTTTCACACCCGACATAGCTAAACTAAACTAGAACTGTAGGAAACGCATAATCTATTGGAGCACGAGGGATTTGTGATCGGTGTTAAGCTTCATAAATTTTACATCACAAAATGTCTGTAGTTCGACAACCATTGTGTTATTGGTTTGAACAAGCAGTGACACTCACATGATCTGATTGCTTCGAATCCTTGGAGAGACTATTCATGATCAATGCGATGTTTGACTAACTTTATACATATGTCTAAAATAAGAAAATGCCAACTAAATGATGAATATGCTCTAATTGTAGCCAACTTCATGATGTTGTTTTTTGCACTCAAGTAAGAATTTCACCTCTTTCATCAGATTAATTAATGAACGCAAACTACTAATTTGATTGCTGAAATTAGGCCATTCAGTTATTAATTGATTGGTTAGTTAAAAACTGAATCTCTGTTTCATTTCATTTGCATATATATATATATATATATATATATATATATATATATATATATATATATATTGAAATCATGAATCGATCAGTGTTAGACAACCATTGGAAACCTGGAAGCACTAGACGGCCGTTTCATCCTAGTATGGGACTCATCAGCAGTACACATCCACGACTCTCGCTACTAGTAGGATTCAAACCCAGGACCTGTAGTCCTCATATCAGGATGAAATATCCGTCCAGTGCTTCCAGGTTTCTAGCAGCAGTCTAACAATGATGGATTCATGATTTCGGAAAAGTAACTCAACTATCTTCACAACGCCATTATGTTTACTTTTTTTTTCTCTTATGGTAATTTACTTTTCGTAAAACATTATCATTGTCATATGTTTTTTCTCTTGAATTCACCACTAATTAATTCAAAACGAGACTATTCAATGATAATTCTTTCTATGTTTTTCTCTTTCTCTCTCTCTCTCTCTTGCCTAATTCCATAGAAATTTTTCATGCGTCATTCAATGGCTGATACCAAACCGACAAATGTTTGTCCAACTGGCGGTAATTGTATCGTAGCCAAAGGTAGTCGTGGCAAATGTCAAATTTGTCGTTATCGTAAATGTTTATTAGTTGGAATGAAAATGAAAGGTAAGAAGTGTATCTTTTTTGTTGTTGTTGTTTCTATGTAAAGACAGAATGATTTTATAAATTATATGCATAATATAATCTCACATTACTTTTTTTTACGGCGGTGTTCTGTTTTCTATTTCATTATTCATCCAACGATAACCATCGTTCTAAGTAGATTTCAAGTGTTTTTCGTCAAAATTATGTCTCACTATAGAATCAGTTTTATGTTGTGTTGTGTTTTTTTTTCAATCAACTTGAAGTCGAATAATTTAGAAAAAAAATGTTTGTATGATTAATGTAAATCGTCATCAAGTCGATCACGTGAATAAAATGCGATAGAATGATGCTGATGATGATGATGATGATCATACCACCAAATATGATTGGAAAAAAAAAGATTGTTTACTGTATAATAACATAAACATCTCTTACATTTTAACTATTAAATAGTATTGAAATTGTGAATCAATCATTGTTAGACCATCGTTAGAAACTTGAAAGTACTAGAAAGTTGTTTCGTCCTAGTATGGGACTCATCAGTGTCAGTGTGCATCGAAGACCGCCACCCGCGGAAATCGAACCCAGCATCTCGCACACGTGAACGCTTAGCCTGTAGACACCACTGAGACGGCCGGCATCCAATGGTGTTAATGTCTAACTTTGACCAAGCTAAGCTTTTTGCGTAACTCCCCGTCCATTGTTTTCCGTAGGTAACAACTGCCCACCTGTAGTGAAGGAGAACATAGGTGAGGGCAACCGAATTGTATTTAACGAAAATTACAGAGTTACTCAGTAAAATAGGAAAACCATATCGTAACCGTTAATTTGCAAATCTTCAATCCATCATCAATCCATTGTCTGACATTTCACTATTCATGCGTTTCATACAAATTCCATTGTGTTCCCCCCACTCTTCCTTTCTTGATCTTCCCCCATCTTCTGCTGCCAGACATTACGTTTACACTCACGTCATATACTACTTATAAGTAGCGCGCACCACACACCATTTGTAGTTTTTTCAAACCTGTTAGTATTACTAGCCCTTACATATATAGTGTGGAGAAAACTGGTGGGCGGCCTATGCTCCATTAGGGGTAAAACAGGCGCGCAAGTAAGTAGGTTACATATATATAGATCTCGGATTTTAAACCGAGTAACCACACATGTATTTGATTTAGTGAGTTGCACATGAACACCAGTCAATGGTCTATAAGTTGAGCGTTCGTGCGTGACATCTAAGTGTAAATTCCTGGGTTTGATTCCCATGAGCCTGGGGTCGTGGATGCCCACTGCCATTGCTCTCAGTCCCATACTAGGAATTGACATCCATCCAGTGTTTTTTCCAAGTATTCAAATGGTGTGGTCTAACAATGATTGATTCATGATTCCAATATAAAAAAAACTAATCTTTGTTCATTATCGACTTATGCATACTACATACACAATAATCTTCACTCTTCTATACTATTATTGTATACTATAAACTTTCATTTTACATTGTCAATTAGTAGTTCCATAAAGTTCACTGTCACAAAAATTGTCTATTGTATAAATTAATGGGTATAATAATAATAGTAATACTATTATTAATAATAACAGTAATAGTAGTAATAATAATAATAATAATAATAATAGTCTTTAATTTCACATGCATTGTTAATTATTGCATAGAATGATGATTAGATTGGTGAAATTAGATTTACACGAACACATTTACATACTACTGATCAATAAGATAAATAGTAATATTATAATAGTTTGCAGAAGTGTGTATCGATCAAATTCATATCACAATAGAATTAAATGACACAACCAATCCGCAAGTATCATTAGAAACCTGGAAGTAGTGGACAGCTATCAAGTCTTAGTATGGGACTCATCAATCGTAGTGCGTGCGCATCTACGACCCCCGCTCGGGGCGCAATCCAACCCCAAGACCTTCGATCTCGCACGGGCGAACGTCTCACTTGTAGACCACTAAGCCGGCGACATTCAAACGGTATTCATGTCTAACCTTGATCAATCTAGGGTTTTCACGTGACCGCACTCAATTTTTTTTTCCGGTATGTGTAACCCTGCATACACCTGACAGAGTTGAACTCTACTACTAGTAACTACTGTTAACAATACCACTTCCCAGCATCATAAGTTTGCATTGATCCAGGCTGTTATATTTGCCAGAGGTCATAAGATAAAAATACTCAGATAAAATTTTTTTTTAGAGAGAAATTCCACTAATATTATTAAATTGTTCATAATGACAAAATTATTCCATGAAGAAGAAAATGTAAAAATGCAGGCTTATATAAAAAGTAATTTTGAAGCGAAAAAAAAAATTTGACAAGAATGTGTAAAGTTAATGAATAAATAAATAATCACAACTATTTCAAGGTCACACAACAACTATTGCTATTAATATTATTATTGCCTGGGTTTATTTCAATCCAGATTTGTACTTCCCTAGTTTGCTTAAAAATGAATATCTACATAATGAAATATAATGTATGTACTATGTCTTTTATTTCGATGATATATCTTAGTTTTTTTATTTTACTAATTAAATCTTATGTAAGCCATGGTAGGACTTACCGCTGTTACTCTCAATGGAGCATAGGCCGCACCGACTAGTATTCTCTAACCTTGGCCTTCCTCTCTTCCTTTGATCTTGAGGGTTTCTGGTGAGGGATTGATTGTCTTGTGACGCAGTTCGGTGCTTTCAGTAATGTGTGTCCTATCCACTTCCAGTGCTTTTGTTCTTTCCCGCAGTAGTAGGTTGTTACTGATGAGCGTTTTGCTAACGGATCTGAAGTATTTTGCGTAGGCGACTGTTAATAAACACTTGTATCTTGTGGATGATGACTTCGGCAGTTTTTTTACAAGTTTCCGCCCCATACAGTAGAACTGTCTTGACATTTGTATTGAAAATTCTGATTTTATTGCTGCTGGTTAATAGTTGTTTTGAGTTGTAGATGTTGTTCAATTGTAGAAATTCAGCCCTTGCTTTGCCGATCCTCCTCGCCTTCACATCTGCATCCGATCCACCTTGCTCGTCGATTGAAATAGGCATTAATTATATTACGTAAAATCATACATTCTAGTGCGTGTATAAATATGTCGAACCTACAGGGCTTAGTCAATCATAACCGTTTTTTTTATCTGAGTGTGCGTTTGTGTTCATGCTAGCTAGCCTTGTTCATCACATATCTAGCCTATTTTTATTGTGACTGTAACTAGTTGTTGATCATGTTTCATGGCGTTGCGTTGTTTCACTCTCCTTCTCCGTTTCGCCTCGTATACTCAAGTCTGTCTGCGTAAATGATTGCATGAAATAAATTTATTCAACTGAATTTGTATTTGGTTGCTTATTACTGCCATTACACAACACAAGGTTCACCTCAGAATCTTATGCGAACAGTGAAGGGAAGATCTTTTCATCGCCTACTCCCATCATTCGTCCAAATTTGAAGTCAAATCGCGGTCCACTTAAATGATGAGCAGCCCCACATCAAATTTAATGCAGCCACTAAAAATATATACATCTTATCCTGATTAGACTAGGTATGACTGAAAGCGATCATATATATATATATTTTGCTGATTAAAGAACGAGTGTACTGCGCAGTAGTTCGCTCCGTCTTACTTTATGGCTGTGAAACATGGCCGGTAAGAGTAGAAGATATTCGTAAGTTACTGGTTTTCGAACATAGGACTCTTCGAAGCATTGCTCGTATATCCTGGGACACCAGAGTGAGCAACTCTGTTATTAGGAATCGGGTGCTAGGTAAGGATGGCAGATCAATAGATGAAGTAATGAAACTTCATCAGTTGAAGTGGTTGAGACGTGTGCTGCGTATACCCAACCACCGACTGCCTCGACGAGCTTTGTTTTGTAGTGTAGGAGTAGGTTGGAAGAAAGTTAGGGGCGGCCAGACCAAAACATGGCATTAATCCATGAAATCATTGACGAGTGGACTTAGCCATGTCGGTAATAGTCGACTACCTGGTTGTGGTCCGCGAGATGATAATAATCGGTGGTTAGAGACCTTGAATGACATGGCTCAAAATCGTTCGGAATGGCGCCGGTGCATTTATTCTTTATGTTCTCTCAAATCCTAATCTTCTGGATTCTTCAGTCCCTCTACTTTTGAGTTTCTAAACTTTTCTCACTGAATCATACTTCTTGAATAATATCCTCTAATCCTAACCTCTCCGATTGCTTCTAATACCTTTACCACCTCTTCTACTATTGGATTTGATTTGACAATTACATCTCTGTGCTGATGTGGTATGGCAACATGAACTGATGTACTGTCGTATGAAGTTCTACATTGCATCTGACTGACTGACTGACTGGTATATATATATATATATATATATATATATATATATATCTGCACGTCACCTTGTCTCCATATTGAATTAGTATATACCCTAAGAACAATTGTGTTATTATTCATATTTCCAATCTTTTATTTCTGTGTAATTCAAATTTTCTTAACTAATATACGAATCGTTTATTATTGACAAACAAAATTTTCAAATTAAACTTATTATCATACATAACAAGTGAATTCCATTTGAGAAAAGTGTATATTTCAACAAAGCTTACATAGAACAATGAGAAGATGTAATTGATCTGAAAAATCCGATGTATTTGTGCTATACATTTCTAACAATCTGGTCACACACATTTACACTTGTCAAGGCATTTTATATGAAAATTGTCTATTTATAAAATTTCACTATAACTGAAATAAACCTGATTCAGTTTTAGTCAGTCTTACTAATTTGACTTATCTTTTACCATATCATATTCCTCATCTTCAATAATAAGAAAAAATCTATCATTTCTTCATAACTCTTTAAATCGGGCGAAGAAATTTGAGCTGCGTTACGTATTTCTTCAAGAGACAAATTTAAAAACAGTTTGTTTTAAAATTATGAAATTAATATCGACTGTGAAACTATTGACATTTAAAAGAAAAATCCATTTTAGTTTTACAACAGTTTTGCATGGAACATCTTCTGACAAGTGGACTGAGTCATGTTGGTAGATGTAGACTACCTGGTTGGGGTCCGCGAGACGATAGTCACCAATGGTTAGAGACCTTGAACGCGACATGGCTCAAAATCGTTTGCAATGGCGCAAGTGCATCCATTCTTTGAGCTCTCTCAAATCCTTATCTTCTGGACTGGTCAGCATCTCTACCTTTCTCTTTCTAACCTTATCTCACTGAATTATACTTCTTGAATAATATCTTGAACCCTAGTCTTCTTCATTACCGTTAATACCTCTACTATCTTTATCACTATGGGATTTGATTTGACATTTGCGTCTCTGTGTTTATAATGTGGTATGGCAACATGAACTTATGTACATACGTACGAAGTTCTACGTTGCAACTGACTGATGGAACATCTTATTTAAAAACCTTATTCAAGTTGTTTGGCATAAGGTTGAGGAGATTGTAAATTTTCAACGATATCATGAACTTGTGTTCCATGTTAGACCACCTTTGGAAATCTCAAGGTATTGAACAACCAACCGTCTTGGTCCTAGCATAGGACTCATCGGTGGCGTACGCCGCAAGCGGGAATCGAACCCACATCCCACGGTTTCATTCCTTTTAAAGATCATAGCTATCTATCACTGATAGACAATAATATTGACGCTAATGTAATTCAAATAAATCGTAAACATTATTGATATTCTCTCTCTCTCTATATATATATATATTTCCGTTATAAGACTCATAGAAATATAATACACAAACAGACAATTTGTTCTTCTGTGTTTTTTCGTCTTTCTATTTGTGTGTACAAATTGGGATGTAATTAAAGGTTTTTTGTAATTACACTTTATGTATAAACCTATTCAACATCTTATTACATTTTCACATTGATAAAATGAGTTAAGTGAATTGATTTCATAAAATTGAAACTCTCTCTCTCACACACGTACACATGTACATACTACTAATACTACTACTACAACTACAACCGTGTTACCATTAACATTACTCACCAACTTTCGTTTTGTTGTCCAATTCTTTCTCCTTTTTTTCTGTTCGTTCGTTGGTTGAGTTCACAGATTAATGTTTTGTTGAGAAGCAATATTAATAGTACTACTACTACTACTCAGTTTGTGCTTTCGGATCAATATAGGTGTTTTAATCATTGAGCGTGTGTGTGTGTGTGTGAGTGTATGCCAAAGTTGACATTGATTTTTGAACATCTTGTTACGGTTCGTTCGTGTACATTTAGCGTATGTTTCTGCACATACACATAAACAAATGTGACGTTGATATCCGCTCTACATGGTCATTGATTGTTGCTTGCACCGTTTTTGTAACTTAATTTTTCTCTCTTTCTTACTAAGCAAACAATTACACACACACACACACACATAAACACAGTGATTCATTCAGTTACTTACATCTTTCGGTTGTGATACTATTATTAGTACTTATACAATGATTATGAATATTGGTCTCTATAGGATTTCATCGAAATTATCAAACGATCTTTAGTAGACCACTATTAGGAACCTGGAAGCATTGCACGGTTGTTTCGTCCTAACTATGAGATTCATTAGCAATGCGATTAATAATGTACACTCCTATCTGTTTCATTCTATTCATTAGAAACCAGGCTATTTCCATCTAATGAGGTGTGTGAATTGTTAGATATTGTAAATAAACAGTTATGCTGTTAACAATTTAGATCGTATTTTCACCTACTGAATAATTTCAGTGAGTGACAACTGGACTGAGCCATGTTATATTAGGCGTAGACGATCTGGTTGGGGTTCATGAGACAATTGTCACTTATGATTGGTGACTCTGAGTGATATCGCTCAAAATTGTGTGCAATGATCCAGATGCATCTATTCTTTGTCTCCTCTTAAATTCTAATCTTTTGAATTACTCATGACCGCCTTTTCCTCTTTTTAAGTTTGTTTCACTGGATTATCCTCCCTCAATTAACATCTTCAAATCCTCATCTTCTCTATTACTGTGAATATTGCTACTTTATTCTACTGCTATGGGATTTTGAATTGACAATTTCATCTCTGTGTGCTAATGTTGTAGTATAACAAGTTGAACTAATGTACGTACGTATAAAGTTCTATGTTGTAGCTGACTGCACATTGCATTATTTGCAACTCTTACATTCTACTTAAAAATAGATACAAGAAACAATGAACACAATAAGTTCCGTTTCAATACAAAGAACTAGACATGTTACAGTATTTCAAGTTGATTCAAATCAAATAGATCTCAAAAAATTAAGAGGTTTAGACAACTGTTAGTTGTCTTAATGTAGAAGCTCGCTCTGTCCTACTATACGGATGCGAAACACGGCCGTTAAGAGTAGAGGATATTCGTAGGTTTCTAGTCTTCGATCATAGGTGTATCCGAAGCATTGCTCGTGTAACCTGGGACGACTGAGTAAGCAATGCTATCGTTAGGAAACGAGTTCTAGGTAAGAATGGCAAATCAATAAATGAAGTAGTGAAGCTTCATCAGTTGAGGTAGTTGAGACATGTGTTACGTATGCCTAACCACCGATTGCCGCGACATGCTATGTTTTGTAGTGTAGGAGTAGGTTGGGAGAAAGCTAGGAGCGGCCAAACTAAAACATGGCACAAATCAATGAAATCACTGACAAGTTGACTGAGTCATGTTGGTAGATGTAGGCTACCTGGTTAAGTTCCGCGAAACGAAAGTCACCAACGATTAGAGACCTTGAACAACATGGCTGAGAATCGTTTGCAAGGGCGCAAGTGCATCCACTCTTTATGTGTTTTTTGATTCTAACCTTCTGAATTCCTTATAATCTCCATCTTTCTCCTCCTAAATTTATCTCACTGAATTATACTTTTCGAATCATATCTTTGCTCCCTAATCTTCTCCATTGCTGATAATAATTCTACTATCACTATCACTCTTGGATTTGAACTGACAGTAGTGTCTCTGTGCTGATGTGGTATGGCAACCTGAACTGATGTACTTATGTACGAAGTTCTGCGATGTATCTGTCTCTGTCTTAATGTAGAACTTCTCACAGAAGTAATTTATTCATGAATGTCTTGCAGACGTGCTAGTCATTGTTATTCGCTTGTCGATTTTAACACCTTCCTCAGTTGTTGGATGTGAGTTTGTAGTGATAATCAACTTGAATTTATTAGAATGCTTGACCAATAACTCATTTTATCCTAGTACTATGATTGTAGTATATTTTTTTTAAAAATTACCTATGTAGGACCCCAACAAAATATGTATTGTAACATGCGTAGTGTTTTTTAAGTTCCTCGATTTTTTCTTACGGACAAAGGGAAATTAAAAAAAAATGCACTAAACTAAACAGTTCATTGCCCTGTTATTGATTATTTTGTTATCAAGCTGAAATATTTTTAAGAACAAGTTATTGAGTATATTTAAAATCAATAAACTGCTTATATTGGGCAATGTGTTGTCTTTTTTCAGTATTGAGTTATGCAGGTTGTTAAGTTTCGTTGAAATGAGTCGATCCTTGTTAGACCACTATTAGAAACTTGGAAGCATTGAGCAACCGTCAAGTCCTAGTGTGGGACTTATTAGGGGCAGTGCGCATCCTCAAACCCCTCTCGCACTAACCCAACTCAGGAACTTCGGTCTCACGCGTAAACGCTGAGCTGTCGGTAACCGACTTTGATCAATCTAAGGATTTTGCGCAACCTCCTCATTCTTTATCTTCGGTGAGTAACTGTGTACACTTGACAGGGTTGAATTCCACTGATCACGTCTTCCCACTAAAACTCCGAGAATTTCCTTGCGAAGCTAGTCACTAATCAGATTATAGTAGGATGAAACAGCCGTCCAGTGTACTAACAATGATTGATTCATTAATTCAATGTGTTGTCGTTAAAGTTGACAGGTGCTGATTATCGGACTCTCGTTGTGAACATTTAACACTAAGATGTAATTTCATCCAACTGACACTCACCTCTGGATGTTACTGTCAGCCAAAATCCCTTTATATATACTAAAACTTGTGATCAAAAGCCATATTTATTGTCTGATATTCTTTTGTTGAATGTACAGCCTTAACTATTCAATAACGAGAAAATTCAAACTCCTAATCACATTAAGACAAATGTGCCATTCAATCATTCCTTTATGTTGAATTCTTTCTTCAATTTCATTCTTATATATTACTGAAATCATGAATCAATCATTGTTAGATTAGACCACCAAATATACAAATATCTCTTGTTTTTTTTTTATCATTCATCACATTCTGTTTATAATTAGTTTTTTTTTCCTCTTTACACTACTACTCTGTCAAGTGTTTAATCTTTTTCTTTTCTCTCTATCTACTTTGTCTATAAACATTTATTAGTTTTATTTATTTCATCAGTTCATGATAAGATTTCCTTTTCCCCTCATCTTTGTCATTGATTGATTACGGTGTATATGTGTGTGTGCGTGTGCGTGTGCGTGCGTGTGTGTGTTCGCCCATCCATATTCATCATTGCATTTTGTGGTAGACATAAAGACAGTAATTCACCACTACGGAAAAAATAAGGGAAATCAAAGCAAACATATATTCATGCTGTTATGTGTGAAAGCCGGTTTCGTGTGTCTTATGGATTCAATATCGAGTTTCCATTGTTAGAATAATCAATGAATAAGATTCTAAAATCGATAAATAATGATGACCTTCAATGTAATGAATGATATTATACCATGTTGTGTGACTGAATGATAACTGTTTACAAGATGGATTTATTGGGATAAGTTGGTATTTTATTGACAGACAACTGGTAAACAGTAGATGAATAGACATGAACTTAAACCATTATCCAACATCATGATTGATTAGATAATATGAGTTTCGTGTCGATTACTCAATCACTAAATGTATCAGGTGATCAAACTTATTGCCTATCAACTCATATGTCAACCTGCAAGAGTCCTCTACTTGAATGTGCGTCAGTCAGTCAGCTAAAACGTAGAACTTCGTACCTTACGCCACTCACTGTATTTGGGAGCAGCCACAATCAAAAAATTCACTTGATATTATCGTTTAGAAATATCCTAAAGGATAACTGCATACCGTTGACAGCCGGGGTTAGGGAGCGGAGGTCATCACATAACACGTTCAAATCTCGGTGGCCGCACGCATCATCATCATCATTTTACCGGTTTTCGATTTATTTTTCAACAGTTAGTCATAACACTAATGTAACTTCTGAAACAAGTGGTGACAGGTAGCTTTCATTGAATTACACTTACTTACGCCTGTTACCCCTAATAGAGCATAGGTCGCCAACCAGCGGATTATTTTTCTGGTTAGCTTTTTTTTGAACCAGTTGGATTTCTACATGTTGAGGTCGCTAACCCCAATCATGACCAACTCTCCTCATTTATTCAGACTTGGGACCGTCAGTAACCTTGAGAGGCGTCAGGTGGCGTTTCATTCAATTGTATCTGCATCGTGCATTGTTGATCTGTTACACTCGATTGTACAAAAATAACCGAAACTTTTCTATTCTCAAGTATCTTTCACCCTTATCTATCATTTTTTTCTCATCCGTTAATGTTTTTTTAACTAAGTTCAACACCACTGAATCATCTGTTGTATTTTCTACTTACTACTACTACTACTACTACTACTACTACTACTACCACTACAGACATTCTAGGTTAAATACAAGCAAAAAAATATATATAGTGGTGATCATCATATCATTTAAACTTTCTTATTTACTTTCTTACTTACTTACTTACGATGAACAAGTAAAATTGACTAGATCACTTCTTTTTTTTTTTCATTAAACCTGTGTATCATCATCTGTGTCAGACCTATACATGCATCTTTACATGTAAGTGAGAAACTGTATGGCACACCAGTTTGTTATTATTGATGAAAAATAAAACCTTAATTAATAATTAGTCGAATTATTTTATATAAAGTATACTGTTTACATGTTTACATTGTTTCTTTCTTTCAATTTATTTGTTTATTATTTACCTATATCATGTCTCTGCTTATGGTCTCTTAGACGTTCGCTTAAAATGCTTAAAATGACATATTCACCAGTTATAACTTGAATAGTAATTTCTGTTTGTGTTTTGTTGTTAGTGATGTTGTTCAACATGATACATGTTGGTTAGTTGTGATCGAAATAGATTGATTTCTTTTTATATCAGTAGTAGTAATATTAGTAGTAGTAGTAGTAGTGGTAGTAGTTCGTGTTATAGTTCCGTTCGTTTTTCTCCTTCTTTATGAGTTTCATTTGAAAGTGAGTGAGAGTGTGTGTGTGTGTCAAAATGAAATTCATGTCTCATGTTTCAGTGAACCAAGTTTTAGTTCGTCTGTTTGTTTGTTTTTTTTGAGTCGCTATTTTTTAAATAGTAGTATTGCTATTGCCAGTGGTTGAATAAGTTATAAAATAAGCTTGATTGTAATATTTGAGGAGGTTGGGACAATGTGTTAGGTGTGCCAAACGACCGACTTCCTTGACAAGTGATGTTTTGTGCTATAGGGGGATAGGTTGGAGGAAAGCTAGAGCGCTGACAAACCAAAACGTGCTAAAAATTTGTAAAATCACTGGCAGTTGTACTGAGTCATGTTAGTAGATGTAGACTAGTTGGTTGGGGTCCGCAAGTGGTTAGAGAGCTTGAGTGACATGACTCAAAATCGTTTATAATGGCTCAGATGTATTCATTCATTGTCTTCTCTCCAATTCTAATCTTCTGAATTATGCTTATCAGTCAGCTACGACGTAGAACTTCGTACCTGTATGTACATCAGTTCAGGTTGCCATACCACATTTGCACACAGAGATCAAATTATCACTTCAAATCACAAAGTAGTAGAGGTAGTAGAAGTATTAGCAGTAATCGAAGAGATTAGGGTTCGAACATGTTATTCAAGAAGTATAATCTAGTTTATTAAATTTAGAAAGAGAAAGATAAAGGTGATGAAGAACTCAGAAGTTTAGGATTTGAGAGAACACAAAGAATGAATGCACCTGTGCCATTGCAGTAATGAAGAAGACTAGAGTTCGAGGATATGATTGGAAACAGAAGAAAGTTGGTCAGGGGTTCAGTAAAGCACAATTTGAGAGAAGACAATGCATGGATGCATCTGAGCGATTGTAAACAATTTTGAACTGCTAATGCTTCTATCATCTCTACTACTATGGAATTTGAACTGACTATTCCTCATATAGACTCTTCAAAATATTCTATTAATTGATACCGCTATCAGTTGAAGGTCCAAAGTATTATTTGTTTCCATCTGGCCACTAAACTGTGTATGAATTACATGTTTAGCACTACACTACACTGTGGTAAATTGTAGATTAGAGTTTTACTCTCACCCTCCACCTATCACTAGTAGCTCAGAGTATGCCTCCAATTTCATACCGAGATCTATTATATACGGTAACTGTAACATCAACTACAATTAAATCTATAAATTATTGGATGCCAATTCTAATGATTTTAAAGACTATAAACACTCACTGAGTGACATGAACTTTCTGTACCGCCACTCATCTAGTGCTTCCCGGTTCTCAGTGATTCTTTAAGATAAATTTGTGATGTCAACTGTGAAAGTTTCTATATCGTTGCCTAATTATTTTAGATTCAAATTTATCATTATAGAGTTATGAAAATAGTTGTTTTTGATTGAAATCATGAATCATTTATTGGTAGATCACTATCGGAAAGCTGGAAGCACTGGACGCCCGTTTCGTCGTGCTAAAGCCCTGAGTTCGATTCCCGTGGCCGGCCGTTCAGTGCTCCCAAGTTTCTGATGGTTGGCTAACAATAATCGATTCACGATTTCTGGTTTAGTAAAAATTATATTCTGATTAAATCTAGTAAATTATCCAACAAAATATAACCATTTTATTCAATTTCTTCATTTATCAATAATGTTTGTAATATATGTTTAAGCTATTTAAAATCCAATTGTCAATGTTTAGTTCTTGTTTCCACTTTCCATAGTTTTAATTTCCTCTTCGAACAAAATGGTGTCTAATTTTAAAAGTGTATGTATGTATGTGTTTGTTTGTGTGTGTTAAACATTGACAACATGAAGAATATTTGTTTTTGCATTCTACATTGTAATCATGAACACATCATTGTTAGACCACTAACATTAGAAACTTGGGAGAACTAGACGTCCTTCTCGTCCTCGGTATGTGGGACTGATCAGCAGAGAGCATTCACGACTCCTACTGTGGTGCGAGCTACTTGTAAGTAGTATATGACGCGAATGTCAACGTAATGTATGTCAGCAGAAGATGGGGGAAGATCAAGAAAGAAAGAGTGGGGAACACAATGGAATTTGTATGAAACGTATGAATAGTGACAATCGATTGATGTTTTGCAACAGGAACAGTCCAGTTCGATATGATGGACTGATATTTTGCAAATGAACTATTTACGATATGGTTTTCCTATTTTACTGAGTAACTCTGTAATTTTCGTTAAATACAATCCGGTTGCCCCACCTGTGTTCTCGTTCACTACACTAGGATTCGGACCCAGGACGAAACGGCTATCCAGTGCTTCGAGGTTTCTAATGTTAGTGATCGAACTATAATTCATTCATGATTTCAATCTGATGATGTTTGTATTGTGCATTGTTTTGCAACCTGTGTAATCATACTGTAATATAGGGATAATCTGTATGAGACTAGTGACCACTCTCTCTCTCTGGTTAACTCAACAACCTAATGACTATCGGCACAGTATGCATTTTTTGTACAGTGTACTTATTTAATTTCTGATATAAATCTATATGGAACTAATCTTGATTTGCATTAAACTTCATTACCGAAAAAAAACTAATACTTTCTATCATATTCATTGATATATTTTTTATTGTGAATATAGATCCTGAAACTCAGTCAGAAATTGATATTTCCAGTATTCCTTGTCGAGTATGCGGTGGTAGATCGTCTGGATTTCATTTTGGTGCATTAACATGTGAAGGATGTAAAGTAAGTTTTTTTGTTTCTGAGAAAATCATTATTTATAATCGCTATTCTTTATTTGTTTGTCATACACATACACACACACACACAGTATTTGAATTGATCCTACTCGCGATTAGTCCGAAGAGGTTAGCCACCACTCAATTGTATTATCAGTGATTACGTTTTAACTGTGACCTTTGTGGTGGGTATGCATTTCTGTCACATTGAGTAGTAGTACCAGTTCCATGAAGGACTTTTCAACCCTCCTTCCGAGTTTTTTGTGTCTGAGAAGCTAACATCTCTGAAGAAGATGCAACACTACTGCTACAATCCTGGTTACTGGTTTTCGATCATAAGTGTCTTCGAAGCATTGCTCGTATATCGTGGGACACCCGAGTGAGCAACGCTGTTATTAGGAATCGGGTGCTAGGTAAGAATGGCAGATCAATAGATGAAGTAATGAAACTTTATCAGTTGAGGTGGTTGGGACATGTGCTGCGTATGCCTAACCACCGACTGCCTCGTCGAGCTTTGTTTTGTAGTGTAGGAGTAGGTTGGAAGAAAGCTAGGGGCGGCCAAACCAAAACATGTCAGAAATCCATAAAAACATTGGCGAGTGGACTTAGCCATGTCGGTAATTGTCGACTACCTGGTTTGGGTCCGCGAGATGATAATAATCGATGGTTAGAGACCTTGAATGACATGGCTCAAAATCGTTCGCAATGGTGACAGTGCATTTATTCTTTGTGTTCTCTCAAATCTTAATCTTCTGGATTCTTCAACTTTCTAAACTTTTCTCACTGAATCATATTACTTGAATAATATCTTCTAATCCTAACCTCTCCGATTACTCCTAATACCTTTACTAACTCTTCTACTATTGGATTTGAATTGACAATTATATCTCTGTGCTAATGTGGTATGGCAACATGGACTGATGTACTTCAGTACGAAGTTCTGCGTTGCATCTGACTGACTGACTGATTTGTTTGATTAGTTAACGGTGGAATTTGCACTTTAACAATCCTTTACAATATAATCTGTAATCTTATCATATAGAATTATGATACTTTTCCTCAACAATGCGATACTGTTGAGGAGACATGAGACATTGAATTTTGAACTAGTACATTTATTTATTGGTTTAAACAATTTGTGCATACTCATCGGTTATTATTTGACATAATTATCATCTTTGTAATTCAATTTTATTTTTACAGGAAATTACTCCTTGTTAATTTTTTTTCAAAAAAAACGTTTTTTTTATCGTTGACCTAAATGATTTAAACATTGAAGATTTGTTTTTCTTGTATGATTTAAAAAAATAAACGTCATCATCATCATCGTTGATTGTACTTACTGCATAGGTGGTACCCGATTCTAATTAATCGCTTAACATTAAATATAATCAGTGATTTTGTAATTTCGATTCGGTTTAACTGGTTTTCTTTTCAAAATTTTAATTTTCATTGTCACGAACAAAAAACACAACACACCAATAATCAAACAAACAAACAACATTGATTTCACCACGGATAAATTGATTTTTGCTTACGTGCACACACAATGCATGCGCCATCTTATTCCAAAAGTTGGGACAATAGTTGTCATGTATAGATTTTTAAATAGGTACACACACGTACCCACACACACACACCGGTTAGTACACACAACCATTAGTCTATTGTTATTATTTTATTTTTTCTTAACAAAACAATTTCCATTTGAAAATCAAATAGTTGTTAAACTTGAAAAAAATATAGCGGAAGGAGTGGTGAATGAGAGTGACGCAGTGAAGGCGAACACTATTGATTTGTTTCTAGTCATAGTGATCGGAACTTGTTCAAAAATTGAACATGCTGTTTCAATATTGACTGGATTCTATTTTTCTTTTTGTAAGCTGTCGTCGATGGTTCATGTTGTAAAAATCAGCTTTGAACTATATACACACCAAGTTACGGAGAAATTGATTGAATCTCTGAGTACTACTGATCAATCATTGTTTCGTCCATCATTAGAAATCTGCAAGTATACTGGACAGCTGTTCCGACCTAGCTTCGTAAGGAAATTCTCCAAGTTCCAATGAGAAGCTGTGACCAGTAGAGTTCAACCCTGTTGGGTGTAGGCAGAACTGCCTACCATGAACTCATCAACACTGTCGGATGCTGCCGGCTCAGTGTTCTAAGTAGTTAAGCGTTCGTGCGCGAGGTCGAAGATCCTAGGTTGGATCCCAGCGAGGAGGTGTGGATGCGCACTGCTGATCAGTCCCATTTGGAGAACAAAACGGCCGTCTAGTGCTTCCAAGTTTCTACTGGTGGTCTAACAATCGTCGATTCGTAATTTCAATGTACAATATCATATTTGCCTAGTTCTGCTTTATTGTAGGGATCGAATTTCATCGATCAAGTTACAATGTGTCCATTAGATTAATCTGAGTGATTCGATACCTGCATGTACTACCAGGGTTAGGTGGTGGTGATTCATGGTAGCTGAGATGATAGGCAACCTCTTGGTCGGCTTGTTGAATGATTGGCAATTAACATTAAATCTAAGTGTAAGGTTTACCTCCTACTGTTTACCTAATACTATTGGAGTGTAGTAAAACAATAGTTGATTGTCCGACATACGAAATGTATCTGATTTTTTTCTCAATAAGAAAGGTTGATGGACAGAAAATAGGTAGGGAGATATTAATTCTAGACCACCATTAGAAACCTGGAAGCATTGGACGGCCGTTTCGTCCTGGTATGGGACCCTTCAGCATTGCGCATCCACGACTCCCCCATCCCACAGGATTCGAACCTAGGACCTTCGGTATTGAGCGCAAACGCCCTGACCGTTAGACCACTGAGCCGGTGTATAACGGTGTTAATGTCAAACTCGATCAAATTCACGGAGTTGCGCAACCTCATACACAGTCTTCGGTAGACATCGCCTACAACCGAACAGGTTGAACTTCACTGGTCATGTCTTCCCACTAGAACTCGGAGAAGATTCCTCACGAAGCTAGTCACTAGTGAGCACAGGTATGCGCACTGCTGAAGAGTCCCATACTAGGACGAAACGGCCGTTCAGTGCTTCCAGGTTTCTAATGGTGGTCTAACATTTATCGATTCATGCTTTCAAAAATGTGTAACTTAACAATCTTCACAACCCCATAATGCAGATATTAATTCTTCAATATTATATATATGAGCTATTTCACTTGTTGTATAATCCGTTATGATGAAATTGCTGTCGTTATCAACACTAGTGTATGCACGATATCTTACTCCATGAATTTTCTTATATACGAGAAAAGAAAATATTGATTACCGAGAAAAAAAATATGTTAATCTGTTGTTTTCAACTTCTGCTTTTTTTTCTAGGGATTCTTTCGTCGTACTGAAGGCTCATCGAATTCATTAGTTTGTGTAGGTGGTCAAAATGCTTGTACTATAACTCCTCGAAGTCGAAATGCATGTAAAAGTTGTCGTTTTCGCCGGTGTATAGCTGCAGGAATGTCTAAAAAAGGTAAGTTATTTTGATGTGTATTGACATTTTTCGCCCTTTTTTTCCGTTCAATACTATGCATTGTATGTACAGTTTTGATGCACTTACTGCGGCTCTACTGTGGAGCATTGAACTACTGATTTACTATTACTGATTTGGTGCACTTTCACCACCCAATCATCTACGACCATGGTTATCCCATAAACAACACTATTCACTAGAAAATCGTTTGGACAATAATATTACTAGTTAGTCAGTCAGTTAGCAACAACGTAGAACGTCGTACATATGTACATCAGTTCAAGTTTTCATGCCACATTAACACGCAATTCAAATCCCAAGTAGAAGAGGTAGTAGAAGTATGAGCGGTAATCGGAAAAATTAGGGTTCGTAGATGTTATTCAAGAAGTAGAATCTAGTGAAACAAATTTGAAAAGAGAGAAAGACAAAGGTGAAGAGGAATTCAGAAGATTAGAGTTTGAGAGCACACAAAGAATGGATGAACCTGCGTCATCGTCTCGCGGATCCCAACCTGGTAGTCTGAACCTAGTAACATGGCTCAGTCCAGCTGTTAATGTCTTCATGGATTTGTGTCATATTTTGGTCTAGCCGCCGCTAGATTTCTTTCAACTTACTCCTGCACCACAAAACATTGCTCATCGGGGCAGTCGATGGTTAGGCATCCGTAGCACACATCCTAACCATCTTAACTGATGAAGATTCACCACTTGATCAGTTGATCCGCCATTCGTACTTAGTATTCTTTTCGTAACAACTGAATTGCTTTACTTGATTGTCCCACGAGATACAAGCGATGCTTCGAAGATACCTACCTATAATCGAATACTAACAGCCTACCAGTATCCTCAATTCTTACTGGCTATGTGTTACAGCCATAAAGTAGAATAGAGCAAACTTCTGGCGCAGTAAACCTGTTCTTTTCGTTGGATATCTCGAATAATACTAGTCATTTTATGTAAAATCATGTAGTACAATTACAGTAAAAAAAATTGTTTTATTCAATATACATTCATAATGTGTCAGACTATGATTATCGTAATTTATTTACTATTTCTAAACTAGTTACATCTTGTTTTTTTATTCTTCTCACGGTTATCATATTTGTAAATTTGTATGTGTGTGTTTTCAATGTTGACTATGAAAATCGTAAATCTTAAATCACTTAACTTTCAGCGCATTTGTAATAATTTGTCTGGTTTTATTGCCTTGTATCTCTAATCTATAATACCCTCAGATTTATTCATGTTTTCTCTCATACATACGACAAATTAACCTTGACCTCCTAATACGATCGTTTTGTGCATAAAATTTGTATATACCTGCTTCATTGTCAGTTAATCATTCACACACATACGTACACTCCGCCTCCTAATGCACTGTGTGGGGATTATCGATTGTTGGTTATTCGAATCTCGTTATCTTCAAGAGTGTGTGTGTGTGTGGATTTGATTGTTGTTTCTGCTTTTTGCCCCTACAAATGATCAAGTCTTTTACATACTTCTGTATACGATGGAATTGACCACTGCTTCACTCTGAACTTCTCATCATCATCAACATCAGTTCTGGTGGTTTAATGACGAGGAAAGTTGGTGTTTGTGTAATATTCGACTACCATAGTTTTTCATCATAGAGTTATGGAGATTTTTTGAGTTTCATTGAAATAATGAAATTGATCCTTGTTAAACCACCATTATGAACTTGGAAGCAGTAGTCCTCATATATAATTCATCAGCAGTGCGTGTCCGTGACTTTCGCTACTCGCAGGAATCGAGCCCCGGACCTTCGGTCTCCCGCGTAAATCATAGCTTACTTTTCGTAGAAAAAACTCAGTGAACAATCCAAGTTACATCGTTAAAGATGACCATTGAATAATTCATGAGAGACTATGAGTTTTCATCGATTATTAAGGTGATTGACAGAAATGTTTTCAACATCCTTAACTATAGCATACTTCAACGCTTGATACTGACCGGGAGTTATACTCTATTTGGTTTGTGTTTTGGTGTTTTTTTTAAACTGTGACCAGTAGTTGAACTACGTTAGACAGCATAAATCAAAATCAATCACAGTACTTAGTTTATTATCGATCGAAACTCACTACTACTGGTTTAATATCCTCAGAGTTTTACAATTGAAGTGTTATCTGCCGGTCCGTATCCCTGATAAAAGAGGGAAGGGCTGGGCATATAAGGTTAGCGATACCATCTTCGTAGAAAAGTAACTAGCTAAAATAACGCTAACAATGATCCCGTTATCATTCGTGTTGCCCCATTTATAATATTGATCACATTTGTTATATGAAGTCTATCTGGCTCGAAATCAGTATCGATCAATCGATAGATAGACAGACAGATAGAGATTTTAAGTATGTTCAAATGAAATGGTTTACTATTTTTTCTCTACACAACTTTCTAGGTAGTCGAATTGGTCGTCAACCAAATGCTGTGAAATTTCATTGTGCCATTGAAATTAAACAATTACAAGCTATACGTGGTAATTCCTCGAATTCCACAGATGGATTATCATCACCAAATCAAAATTCCACTGGTTGTTCATCATCATTCAATCAATATAATCTGATTGGAGCTGGAGGAGTCGGTAGTGTGGCGATTGGCCATAATACCAGTAATAATAATAATCATCATCAACAACATGATAAGATGAATTCTAATTACAATCCCACTCTTATCACTCCATCATCATTGAACGATTGTAGATCATCATTATCATCGTCCATAACGACGACAACGACGACGACCACCACTTCAACAACAACAAACCAACCGCCATTATCTTTACTATTCTTTCTACCATCGAACTCTATGTCAAATCATCATAATCATCAATTAACAGCCGCATTAAATAATGATGATTTAAAGTGTACACAATTATCATCAGTGTGTTATGCCAATAATCACGACGGTGGTGGTGGTGGTGGTGATGATAATGATGAGGACGAGGATGTTGATGATCGTGATGATGACGATGATGTGGATGATGATGAAATGCATTCGAATAAATCTGATTACAATTTAGAATCGGATGCTTCTTCATTGTCGAATAACTTGAAATTACAAATCTATAAACATATGCATATGGTTAGTGTGTTTAATAATAATAATAATAATCATGTCTATGTGCGTGGTAGTGACTTTAAATTTACGAGAACAATGTATCATCGATGAATGATTCTATACTTCCATCTGAACAGTTTGATCATTGACAAAGATGGATTAGTTGCTGACACACGACTTGTCAGCTGAATGTAACCTGCATCTCAGAGTTGATGTCGATTTCGGGACTCGAACCCAGAACTGTTCGCTTCTAACGCCTGGTATTGAGAGAAGAGTGATGCCTCTGTAGTTCTCACATTTGATGTGATCGTCTTTCTTTGGTATTTTGATGAGTTCTCCTTGTTTCCAGTCTGTTGGTACTTGTTCTTCCTCCCAAATCTTGTTGAAGAGATTGTGAAATATTTTCGCAGTTTCTTCTATAGTTTGCTTTCATTGCCTCTGCCGGGATGTTGTCTGGTCCTGCTGCTTTGCCGCTCTTGATTTGTATGATGGCCATGCTAATCTTTTCAACTGTTGATGGGCCAACATCAGTTGGGATGTCCTTGGATGCTGCTTTGATGTTGGGTGAGTTCAGTGGAACTGGTCGACTCGAAAGTTCCTTAAAGTGCACTACCGACCTGTTTCGCTGTTCTTCAGTGTTGCTGATCAATTTGCTTTCCTTGCTTTTTACTGGTCTTTCTGGTTTACGATAGTTCCCGGCGAGCTTCTTTGTTGTATCGTACAATTGCCTCAAGTTTCCTTCTCTTGCAGCCTTTTCCGCCCTCATTGCTAGACCTCCTACATACTTACGTTTGTTGGCTTTGATGCCCCTCTTCACTTGCTTGTTTGCTTCTGTGTATTCGGCTTATACATTGGCTCTCTCTTCTCTTGTTCGCTTGATGTTGATCGCAGCCTTCTTGTTCCTCCTTCCATGAATTTTTTTAAAATTACCAGCAGAGATCCATTTCTTGATGGTACTTCTTGTGACCCAGAACCTACTGACATGTTGAAGTGATTACCTCCTTGATCCCTTCCCAATTTTTATCCATGGTAGTTTCCTTTCTATTGAGTAGATCGTGCAAAGCCTGGAACCTCTTGCTGATGGCTGTTTTCAATTTGTTGAGCTTTCTAGTATCCTGAAGAAAGGCCGTATTGAAATTTTGTGATGTTGTCCACCTCGTTTTCCAGTGTTTCTTGAGTTTCAGTTTCCTTTTGGCGACCAGCGAGTGGCGATCTGAGGCTATATCAGCTCCTCTCTTGGTTCTCACATCCTCTATGATCCTTCTGAACTTTTGTTGAAGGCACAAAGGTTTCTAAACCACTCACCATTTTCGTTCCTCTCTCCCAGTCCATGTCGTCCCATGATGTCTTCATATCCAGTGTTGTCCATGTCAACCGTGGCATTTAGGTCTCCTGTCAGAATGGTCAAATCCTTTGATGAGCATCTGTCGACTATTGGCTGCAGCCTTTCGTAGAATTGATCTTTAGTGTCTTCATTGTAGTCCTTGATAGGTGCATAGCATGGTATGATATTGATTGTAATACCCTCTTTCTTTGTTTTGAAGGATGCTTTGATGATCCGGGGTCCATGAGATTCTCATCCTATCAGTGCCTTTTGTGCTTGTTTGGACAGCATCACTGTAACTGCATGTATGATGCATTTTCTTCTCCATGGTCGGAGTACAACAGCAGCTCTCCTGAAGCTAGTCTCAGTTGTCCAACTTGCATCCAATGCGTTTTACTGATTCCAAGCACCTCGAGGTTGTATCTTTTCATTTCTGCAGCAATTTACAACAGTCTTCTAGTCTCCTACAATGCTCGAACACTCGATGTACCTAAATTGATAGTTTCTCTGGTTGTCAACAGGGGCGTCGTTATCGTGACTTCCGAAGAACGTTGGTATACACCATGGGACTTTATGACTTTTCTTAGTGAAGATCTAACTCCCAGGGCAGAGTTAAAATGGTTCGAATTATTTCTTCTGGTTAGCGTTTTTTTAGCGAGTTACTTTTCGACAGGATGAGGTCTTCAATTCCATGTTCAACCCTCTTCCTTTATCTGCGCTTGGGAACGGCAGTTACGTGTGTGTACATTTTAATTATTTCCAGTTCTAATGTAGTCGATGATAAAAACCATCATCGTTGTGATCACAACAACCTGAACGACAATAATAATAATAGATTGACATCTTTTGACTTGATTCACATCTTACTTATTTACTTACTTCTGTTAGCACTCCCGAAACTGCCTTTCCAGTTTTGTCCAACTGCTGTTCATTCCACTCATATCTGCTTCTACTACTCGACGTAGTTTACCTTTTTTCCTTTAGCCTTGACGATTTTAACTGAGGTCTTGTCTTATGACGCAGTTGGGTGCTTTCCTTAATCTGTGTCCTATCCACCTCCAGCGCTTTTTACTAATTTCTTTCTTTACTGAAATCTGGGTTGTTATTGATGGTGTCTGGCTAACGGATCCGAAGTCTTTTGTCTAGTTAGTTGTTAATGAACACTTGTGTCTGTTGGATGATGGCTTTCTTAGTTTTCTAAGTTTCCGTTTCATACAGTAGAACTGTCTTGATATTTGTGTTGAAAATTCTAAATATTATTGGTTGATTATTATCTTATTAATTTTAAGGCAACAGAATCGACTCAATATAACCAGATCTTTTTCCTAGACAGACTGATTAGTTTCTTTTATTCAACTCTTACCCCACAATCCATATCTTTTTTCTAAATACAAAAAACCTATGTTGAAAATAGCTTTATTCAAAGCATTTCACATAGAATACACGTATGCTAACAAAAACTAACTGAAATTCAGTGCTGACTTAATCAACAATGATAAAATTTAAATATCATACCTACTGAATAAGTTGCTGGTCACTTGAATCCAGTCGAGATAACTCGTTGATCAATGCTAAATCACCATTAGAAACTTGGAAGCACTGGACAGCTGTTTCGTCTTAGTATGGGACTCATCATTGACAGTGTGCATCGGCGACACCCGCCCGCAGGAATCCTACTTAGGTCCTCCTGTCTCGTACACGAACGCTTCACCTCCAGACCACTGAACCGGTGGCATCCCTCAGGTGTCACTGTCTAACAACAATCAATCCACGGTAATGCGTACCACTATTCATTGTCTTCGGTAGGTAACACTGCCAACCACTGCCGGTTGAATACTCCACTGGCCACGGCTTCTCATTCGAACTTGAAGAATTTCCTCACGAAGCTAGTCACTAGTGAATACATTTTATAATTTTTTTTTACCGAGTGATAAAGATTGTCGAATTTCATTAAAAATAAGGAATCGATAAGTGTAATCAATTAATTATTCATAATTTGGCCTTGTTCATTAGCAATGTTCTTTGTTTTTTGTACGTCTAAACTCTAATTTTTATAAAATGTTTTGCTATCCAATTGTTATTATCTATTGATATAAATAAACGTATGTATACTTAAAATATAATGATGGGAGATTGTTTGGTATGTATTGTTTGTTCGAAATGAAGACTGATGATGGAAGAAGATATTCATATCGATAGAACGATCAGAGTTAAGATTATCTTACCTCCCCCCCCCCAACTAAATTTTAATCGATGCCTATAGTTGGTCAAGTCTTAGATCACTAGGTTATAAACAGTATACTATATACCTGCTTACTGATTTACTTAGTTACTCCTGTTACCCCCAATGGACCATAGGCTGCCGACCAGCGAATTATTTTTCCGGTTAGCGGAGTTAGCTATCTTCTATACTCTTGGATTATTTCAATGGCTCTCTTTATAACCAATTGATTCCTAAACTAAACTACTACTTACTACATGTGAACTAATTGATTTAATATATATATATATATTTTTTTTTCTATGATTGCCTTTCAGAGATCATCACCACTTATTGACTCTTCACAATTGATTCGTCACTATTCCAATGGTACATCTAGCCTATATGATGCATTAGGACGACATGCTTTAAATAGTGACGATGAATCATCGGTCACAATAAACGATGCTAGAAATAATTCACATCCAGTGTGTAGTATTAGTAGTAGTAGTAATAATAATTCCAATCATGACGATATGATTGATCCGAACTCAGGTTGTAAATCAATCAATTCTATTATTCCATTGCATCAATCCGAATCGGTGACATTTTGTACATCTCGTCTATTGAATAGTAATAATAAATTGTTATCTTTTTACTCTCAGGAACAACAACAACAACATTTACAAACATTACCTCTTCAAAATAATAATATCAATTTTTCTATATCTTCTACCTCTTCTCCACCGCCTACTCCTATTACTACTACTACTACCGCTTCCCCTTCCTTGTGTTCATCATCGTCATCCTCCTCCTCCTCTTCTTTGTCACAACCTTTCTCTTCAAATCTATTTCAGGTGCAAACATGTAAATCGAGTATGTTACATTCAGACAATGAATTTGTTCATAATAAATTGAAATTATCTACTGTTAGTTCTTCAACTTTCACTACTACTACTACTACTACCACTACCACTACTCCTACTGCTACTCGTACTCCTACTTCCTCCCCAACTCCGACATCAACATCAATTCACGCAAATACATCAGACACACCGATAATAAATAAAATAAATTTAAATTATCAAAATTTTATTAGTTTTGATGATCCATCCTTTTGGGAAGATGCAGAAGATAGTTTACCATCAATTGATGTAACTCCAGAAGCAATTGCACAATTCACTGATGGTATGCGTACAGCTACTGAATTTCTACGATTACCGAATGCAGTAAGTTTCAATTTTTCAAAATAAATGACAGTTATTATATATTAATCAAGCTTATAATATAGCGGTTATAACACTTTTGCTTTCAAACTATAAATCACAAGTTCGGACTGTACTCCTATATCTACGCATAATATCATTAGGTTTTACGTAGACAATGATAACTGTTGATAAGTCTCTATATTTGATAAATGGCTTATACTATATAGCATATGTTACTCTGTTTTAAGTAGCGGCGATAGATAATGGCTAGTTGTGAAATCTAGAGTCCTTGTTTCGTCCTATTCATGACTCGTCAGCTGGATGTACCATCTGTATCTCAGAGTTGATGTTCACTTTGAAACACAATCTCAGACCCGTTCGCTTCAAACATCATTGTTTTATCCACTGGATGCAAATACATTCGGCTGATTAGTCCGCAATAGGAGAAAGCGAACGTTCTGCATCCCATCGCTACCCAGTATATCATCTACTTGTGCTGGTAATGCTTGTGACCTAACGGGCTATATCAAGTCAGTCCGTACAGGATGCAGATTCCAAATGAGACTGATCTATAGTAGCCGTAACAAATCAATCAGTCATCCTTTTTGTCTGTTCGTTATACCAGTCACGGTAATGAAAGGTGTAGGAAGGATTTGATTGTGAACAAGTTGGTCTCGTGTGTTGTTAGGAGTATGAAGGTTGCCCACACCGTGGGAGGGTATTTCTTGAAGAACCATTCAGAGAAGTTGGATTATAGCTGGTCTTAGCGACCTGGGAGCGTGAGGTCGATCATGCGCGGTCTTTTTATGTGATGTTTTCGAAGTGTTCTGTTCCTACAATCATCTGTTATTTCTAGTTAAACTATTTCAAGTATATTCACTACGAACTGGTGTGAACTGAAGCACTTTTTCTTCAATCCAGAGAGTATTGAGTAGCCGTTTTATCTTTGTTTGCAACTGTTCAACATCGCACACATAATTTCTTAGACAGAACCAAGCCTATGACTTTTCAGTTTTTGCAGTAAGCGCTATACCTTTCGATCATTTAGTAATAAAAAGATTTATAATTTTCAATGACAAATTGACCTTATTTATACAACTATTCAAAACTGAAAAGCACTGTATGATTGCTTCATCGTACCGGGGAACTCTTTAACAGTTCACCTCCATGACCCCCACGTCAGAGATCAGAAGAAGGACTTTCATATTTCGCGATAGGAGTTCGACCTTCAGACGTTTGAGTCAAGATCTTATGGATTACGCATAAAATTTAAATCAATTTACGATGTCATGCAGCCATCTTCCATTGCTATTGATAAGTAAACTGTCTCTTAAGCAACATAGTTGAACTCCACCAGTAGTCACCAGTTCTCATTAGTAGAACTCCAGGAATCACCTCTCAAAATTCATCGTTAGCAAATAACATGATCGTTGTTGAATTTACACCGCTCACTGTTATCAGACACATAATGTTTATTTTAATCCAACATTATAGTTTATACATTTGACCTTTCCTATTTGAATTATCCGGTATTATCTAGTTGTTCAAATCAATAGAATCGGTTTCGTTTACTTCAAAGTTGAGCTACCGGATATTATTATTATTATTATTATTATTATTATCATTATTATGTCATCAGTGTGCGCATGAAAATCATATTTTAAAGCCAAATACATTTAAAACTAAATTGTACAATGATACAACTACTACAACTGTGTTACATTCAGACAATGAGATTAAATCTATGATTCATTCATTATATATACCAAATTAGGTATAGTGGTAGTATCTCTACGTATTCATCATAGACATTGATATGTTTCAAGTCAAATTTCTTTACATTTCATATATATATATATATATCATCAATAATTATAATTAATTGTAAAGTAATTGTTTTGTATATGATGTGTACAGACAGTAGTTCTCAGACTATTGACCTGAATTTTCAACCAAATGCCTAGTGTGTTTTATTGAATGTGATTGATTCATATTATTACTAGAATATATTTGGATATTGTTTGAAAATATATAGTATACCAACACTTTTACCGGTATGGACTGCCTTTTGTAGTCAGTCAGTCAGTCAGTCAGTCAGTCATCAGTGTAAGATCCAGCACGAATTTATTTCGTTCCAGATTGTCACACCGTACAGGAAAGCATGAAAAGTTCAGAATGATATTTAATAATTGTTCTGATTTATATAAGGATAGAGAATGAATGCAATTGTTAAAAGTTAGGGTTGTGAGAGTGGTTGTCACTTCTTGATTACGCACATTGTGGAGGGACACTCTTTTTGAGGCATTTGAGAAGGAAATTGGGTTAAGGGTAGTTTTTACGACCAGCGATTTTGACCCATGGATGAACTATTCGAATGCTGATCATATATAGCCTTATTGTGAGTAGATTAAGATATGTTAGCTATGTACTTCCCTAAGGATTGATCGTCACCGACAGAAATTTGTGAGGCAAAGTGACTTGTCCGATGGAGTGACTGCAGTCATATCTTTGACAGTCAATACTAGTACGACTTCACGTCCGAACAATGTGTACGGCTAAAAAAACCCAACTTTTCTAACTAATACAACTCGATCAAGTTATCATGGTATACAATCTAAATAGCCAGGTCAAAGTAGCAGCTGTGGTCAAGATGTAAAATACTACTGTGTTGCGGCATTCTGTTAAGACCGATTTAATCCTATGTCATTCATACTACGACCTATAATTTGATGTTTGTTAACTTTTTTATTTCAAATCTAATTCATCCTAATATAACCAGTAATATATATATATATATATATATATATATATATATATAATAATGCTTTAACATTCAACTTAGTAGTAGTGTAGTGATTGAGAACACAGGTGGGGGCAACCGAATTGTATTTAACGAAAATTACAGAGTTACTCAGTAAAATCGGAAAACCATATCGTAAATCGTTCATTTGCAAAGGATCAGTTCATCCTATGGAACTGGACTGTTCCTGTTACCAAACATCAATCCATTGTCACTCTTCATGCGTTTCATACAAATTCCATTGTTTTCTGACTCTTCCTTTCTTGATCTTCCCCCCATATTATGATACCAGACTTTACGTTGACACTCACGCTATATACTACTTATAAGTAGTTCGCACCACAGCACCACACTCGTCCCCCCTTTTAATAAGCTGTCGTCGTAGTCCTTCAAAACGGAGCCCCTGGTCAGTTAATATAACCTTCCGTATTCCGTGACACGCTACAATATGCCGGATTACCACTTCGGTCATCGTTCTTGATCACTGGTCTGGAATGGATACGGCATCTATCCAACGCGTTTACAAGTTCCCGATGCTGGAACACGGCGGCAGGCACACACTCGACAAATTGCGACGCCAAAGACCGTGCCCCGCCCACTCCTCACGGCGCAACCCGGTGAGCTCCACAGCAAGCACCAACAGGTCACCATCGGCCGACAGCCGCGCCAACCGGAACCTCTGCGGCGCCTTCTCCCTGTCCGCTGGGCTGTCGAACTCCATTATCAGCCGCCCGGTGACCGTCTCCCACGCCGTCTCCTCGGTGGCACCATCCAGGTTGTCGTGTACCGCCTTCGCCTCACCTCCCCGCAGCGTCTCCAGCACCGTCAACTCCGCCCCAGGCCCCCACCAGCTCCACCGTGGCCCCAAACTCCTCCAGGAAGCTCCGCCAATCTCCGTCCTGCAACTCCTTCGGCCACGGGAGCCCCTTCTTTCGAGCAGGCAGCGACACCAAATGTAGTGAATGAGAACACAGGTGGGGGCAACCGAATTGTATTTAACGAAAATTACAGAGTTACTCAGTAAAATCGGAAAACCATATCGTAAATCGTTCATTTGCAAAGGATCAGTTCATCCTATGGAACTGGACTGTTCCTGTTGCCAAATATCAATCCATTGTCACACTTCATGCGTTTCATACAAATTCCATTGTTTCCTTTCTGGATCGTCCCCCCATATCATGATACCAGACTTTAGGTTGATACTCACGCTATATACTACTTATAAGTAGTTAGCACCAGAGCACCACAGTAGTAGTAGTAGTGGTCAGACCAGATGGAATGTATATGTTAGGAGAAGACACAGTTTATTTTGTTAAAAATATGTATGCCTTATCTTCAAACATCCATTGGCAATGTAAGCAGGCTTCTGACTATCTTCGCTTACATATCTTCCGATCCGGAAGACCAAGCAGTTCACTAACCAGCAGCCGTTCCAACCGTCTAGCCTCCAACTGCCTTGCGGTGATACAATCGATCGAGGCCCTCAGAACCCCACATAAAGCTAAAGATCGAGTTTGTCCCACAAGGTCAGCTAGAACGTACACCTTTCCATGAGGAAGATGTCATGGACTCGACCAAACGCAAGCGCTCAGCCAAGCAGGGTTCATCCCACAGAAGTGGGCAGACGTCATTGGTGTTCAATACCCTTTTCAGCACTGAAGCACCGGAACCCAACTTGAGACCCTTGTTTAAGGGGCCTCGACGCCAGTTCGCACACTACATCAGATGCAGCATGTAAGGGACAACCACATAGGGTCGACGTCAGTAGTCCAGGATGTCTACGGCTGCTTCCCTAGATATAGAGTCCAGGGCCGCCTTCAATCATCCTAGCTACATCCCTTTCGAGAATTTACCTACGCTTGAAGGACGGGATTCGGACCTAGAGTCGTTCAGTCTTAATCCCCCAGACTGGTCAAACGCATCCACAGCCTTGCGACCATGAGCGTGCCATTTATCCGGACCATGCAAAGCACGGTATCCTAAGCGATCGGAACGACTTTAGTCGCAGCGATGTATCCACCGCCACGTTGCCTGGCGGGACCACGAAGAGGTAGTCGCCACCACAACCCTCTCAAAGGCTCCATTATTGCTCAACCGGAGGCCGCCTCAGGATTTCTGGAGCTACGCCCCTCATATGACGAAGCATTTGGCTACCTTAAGAGAGTCATAGTTACTCCCGCCATAAGCTTGGTGTCAGGAGTGGGATTCGAACCCACGCACACAGAGTGGACTGCGACCTGAACGCAGCGCCTTGGACCGCTCGGCCATCCTGACCATTCAACTAGATGATGAGGCATTTGGATACCTTAAGAGAGTCATAGTTACTCCCGCCACGACGCATTGCTGCACGCTACTCATATATGCTACTGTATTACTAACACTCCAGTATTTTTTCGTTTTTTTTTCGGGATATTTTCTTCTATATTATCTTTTTGTTTTTTTTTGTTTCAAGTATTTCAAAACACGTTTTCGTATGACATCTATACCATTTGAACATCAAGATAATATCAATCAAGTATGGGGTCATATGATGAATCATTTTCATATGCATGCACAACAAGTTGTACAATTCGCTAAACTTGTACCTGGTAAGTTTTTTAAATTAAATTACACATTGTTGTGAAATGTATTTGTGTATATTGTTATTGTACTACATTGAAAGCCAAATCCTAGAATGCGGCTCATTAACAGTGGTAGTGTGCATTTACGACACCTGCTCGCAGGAATAAGATTCAAGACCTTCAGGCGAACACTTAACCTCTAGACCACTAAGTCGGTGACATCCAACAGTTTAACCGTGATCAGTTTAATGAGTTTGCGCAATTTATTCCATTGTCTTCAATAGTGTTACTACCCACATCCGACAGGATTGAAGTCCACTAGAACTCGGAGAACTCTCTCACGAAGCTAATCAACAGTTATGGAAATTGTTGTTTAACATTGAAATCGTGAACCTGTCCACGTTTTGCTAACTTCTTACTCCTTGTCCACCATATATAATATAGGTGTCTTAGTTTAGTGTCAGTGTTAGCGTTGTTTACTGAGCCAGATGATTCATTTCGACTATCTATCATGAAGAACGTAATGCTATGGAAGGCACTGACGTTAGCTATAGTCATCTCTATCCTTTCAACTCAGTCAATCAATCAGCTACAACTTGTAACTTGGTACGTACGTTCGTACGTACATTACCTCAAGTTTCCATATCACATTAGCACACAGCGATCAAATGATCAACTCAGCCAGGACGTTAAAACATTTACATATCTGGGCAGCATCATCGACAATCAAGGTGGGTCCGATGCAGATGTGAGGGCGCGGATTGGCAAAGCAAGGGCTGCGTTTCTACAGTTGAAAAGTATCTGGAACTCCAAACAACTTTCAACCTAAACCAAAATCAGGATTTTCAGTGTAAATGTCAAGACAGTTCTACTGTATGGAGCGGAAACTTGGAGAACTACGAAAGGTATCATCCAGAAGATACAAGTGTTTATTAACAGCTGTCTACGCAAAATACTTCGTATTCGATGGCCAGACACCATCAGCAACAACGAGCTTTGGGAGAGAACAAACCAGATTCGAGTGGAGGAGGAAATCAGGAAGAAGCGGTGGAAGTGGATAGGACACACACTACGAAAAGCACCTAACTGCGTCACGAGACAAGCCCTCACATGGAACCCTCAAGGCAAAAGGAAAAGAGGAAGGCCAAGGAACACATTACGCCGTGAAATAGAGAAAGATATGAGAGGAATGAACAAACAGTGAACAGAACTTGAGAAGGAAGCCCAGGACAGAGTTGGTTGGCGAAAACTGGTGGGAGGCCTATGCTCCATTGGGGATAACAGGCGTAAGTAAGTAAGATAAAATGATCAATTCCAATCTCATAATAATAGAATGTCATAGAAGTATTCATATAATAGTGGAGAAGATTATAGGGATCAGAGATATACTTCGAAAAATGTAATCCATTGTGAAATAAAAGATAAAGGTGATGAGTTTTGAGTTTGACAGAAGCCAGAGAACAGATGCATCTACGCCATATCACACAAAAACTCTCTCACCATCTGTTACTATCATCGTTTCAATTTAACTCTTATGTTAGAATTATATAAAAAAAACTACAATAGAGTAAATTTCACACTACCAGCAGTATTCATTCATTCATTCATCTCATTGATATTTACTATTATTAGTTGGTAGGGATATGAGGTGGGAATTGTGAACGAAGAAGAAGAAAATAGAAAATCCCATTTTTATAAAAATTAGTTTTCTATTGTGTGTGTGTGTATGTGAGTGAGAGAGAGATAGGAATGTATGTCTTTTTTTGATTGTTGTTGTTTGTTTGTTTATTCGTTGGTTGGTTCGCCAGTTGATTGTTTACTTCGTTATTGATTTTTTTCGTATTTTGTTTTGAACTACCTTGTCTGGATATTTGTCCAACAGATAGAATGGAACACAAAACTTGAACTAAACAATCAATCAATCAGTCAGTCAGTCAATACATACATATGTACACACACTTACATACATACGTACAAACATACATGTGGAGGATTGCTGCGAAGATGACGATGTTGTTGATGACAAAAAACTACTCTTTGATTGTCTCGTTTTCTTCCCAGTTATATAATAATAAATGCGGTTGAATTTTTTTTAATTTGTTTGTTAATTTGAATCATCATAACATCGAATAGTGTCGATTTATTTGTTTATTTCAGCGTAAAGACATCGATGCAGAGAAACAATAATCGATGGTTAGAGACCTTGAATGATATGGCTCAAAATCGTTCGCAATGGCGCCGGTGCATTTATTCTTTGTGTTCTCTCAAATCCTAATCATCTGGATTCTTCAACACCTCTAGTTTTGACTTTCTAAACTTTTCTCATTAAATCATACTTCTTGAATAATATGTTCTAATCCTAACCTCTCCAATTATTTCTAATACCTTTACTACCTCTTCTACTATTGGATTTGAATTGACAATTATATCTCTGTGCGACATGAACTGATGTACTTACGTACGAAGTTCTACGTTGCATCTGACTGACTGACTGATGCAGAGAAACATTGAGATATTTATGCGTTGGCCACACACAAATAATTGAATTTATAAGAGAGTGAATGGGCTGAGATACTCTGTGGATACTTGAATCGAAGTATGTGGTTCTCTTAGGGAAACACTCTCCAAGCATTTGATTCAAAAGTCTAATCCACAAAGTAGTGAAGTAATTAATGTAAGGATATACAGTCTCATTGTAACCGGTGACCAACAGAGGGAGGTTCATACATCATTTGTTCATTAAGGATCATAAAGACAATTTGCATTATTAGTTTTGAATGAGAGATTTTGAACTCTTCTAGATGCTACGTACTGACCAACCCTTTTAAATCGATGGACACTTGCTTTTCGTTCTCTTTTTATTTCGTAGACACCACTCGTGCTGCACGAGAACGGCGTGAGTAGGACTTCGTTGTTACCAGCTATGCAGCTGCAGCTTTATGAGAGCATTTCGAGAGAGAGTGTGTGTGAACTCGCCCCACTGTCGGCCGTACCACGGCATTTATTAGGTAGAAGTAAAAAACATCAACAGTATTTTGTATATACTTCAACAAGAACATGAAACCTGTATTAACCTAGATTGTCCTTTGAATACCTTTACATAGTTCAAAGAAACAGATAGTAAATCTTCCTAGTTCAAATCACGAACTGATCTAATTTATACCATCATTAGAAACCTGTAAACAGTAGACCACTGTTTCTTCCTAATATGAAAGTGCACATCCACGACCATACAGCCAGAAATCGAACCCAGGACTCTTGATCTCGCATACGAACACCTAACCTTTATTTAGACCACACAATTGGCATCAAATAGCGTTGATTTCTAACTTCAGTCAAGTTATTTGAACAGTATAACTAGCTCTCATTTAAACAGCCTCCTCCAAGGTCAAGTATCTAACTTGATTTAAACTTGACAGCGAAAATATTCCATTTGTTCACCTTAACTACTTCTGACCGACTGTTGCTTTGATATGTTAAATTTTGCGCTTATTCATTTGTAATCAATGTTCAATCCCTTTTTTATCTTTTTTCTTTTCAATTTCCACACAGGTTTTAATCAATTAGGCATAACAGCTAGAAGTAATTTAGTGCGTGAATCAATGTATTCTGTCCTATTATTACTTCTTAGTCGTGATTATTGTCCCGAAACCGATGAATATAATTATTTTGATTTTCCAGCTAAAGAACGTGAAGTGATTATGCGACATTTTCCTACATTTCAACGTATCACAGAGCATTTACGTGTATCCGGACGAATAATGCATCATTTAAATTTAAGTTTACCAGAATTATCATTATCATGTGCTGCAGAAATATTACGAAGTAAGCACACGCTCTATTCACCTTTCTATGGAATGTTACTGTATAATTATTGGTCAATCATCTGTTTGTTAAACCAAAGGACTGGTAGTGTACTGTGTAGCAATTTGTTCTGTCCTACTTTTTATGGCTGTGAACGATGGCCAGTAAGAGTAGAAGATATTCATAGGCTATTAGTATTCGATTATAGCTGTCTTCGAGGCATTGCTCGTGTATCCTGGACACAATCGAATAAGCGATGGTGTTGTTAAGAAACAGATACTAGGTACGGTTGTGGAAGATCAATAAATACCATGGTCTACGTTGTAGCTGATGATTATTGACTGACGACTGTATTGGTCAGTCATCAGTACTATTCAATCCCAATAGAGATATTGGAACTAACTGTTTATCACTGAATTAATTGACAAGGTGGCGGCTGGCTACCTTAGTTTATAGTGTAATTTCGAATTTGATCGGTTGGTTGATTTCAGACAACGATTGTTTAGTATCATGAAATGGTTTCATTTTATGATAAGCAGATGTAGGAGACTACCTGTGGTTGGGGTCCACAAGATGTGATTGTAACCGATAGTTAGATACTTTGAATAACATGACTCAAAATCATTTGCAATGGTGCAGAAGCATTCATTCTTTGGATCGTGTTTTCTCTCTCTCAATTAATCTTTTGGGATATACTTTTTGAATAATATCTTCAATCACTACTTTTCTCCAGTACCGCTGACAGAGGGACCTGAAAAGGAAGGTAGATAAGCGTTGGTATTAGAGACCTGGGAGCGTGACCGCAGAGTCCAAGGGACAACTGCTTGAGGCCGGTCACGCACGGCCTTTTTATGAAAGGTTTTTTGAGGATTAGCTCCGCTCTTAAAGGCCCTTAGTGGGCACCCTTACCACCGGAGACGGAAATCCGTGAGGTAGGGTCAGGTGTGACATTTTTATGGTCGACCTTTTCTAACCCTTCCTTCCTTGTGAGAAGGCAGCATCGCTGCAGATGCTGGTCGTTTGAGGGAAACACCTTACTGCTGTCACACCCCTCTGTATTAAGCAGTACAACTTCGCCCTCAAACCTTGAGTAGCTGCTTTTAGTCTCATCGTTCTCCAATCGACCTGCGTGGCATGGTAGGACCTGCAGGAACATAAGTTCCAGCCAATATAGCTCGGTTGGGTCGTCATCACGATAGGCAAGCCCGACCACCACGTCAAAGTAGCAGCTACGGTCGGGAAATGCTCCAACATATTGTCTAGAACGAGGTTTCAAGAGACCAGGAATGACGTTTCGTGAACTCGCATCGTTTGCATTAGCGGTGCAGTCAGATAAGGGAATGTGAGTAGAGTTAGTTGTGGAGAGAAGAGAGGTATGTGTGGGTGTATGAAGGATTTGATTTCGACCAATTCGGTTTCTCGTGCTGTTACGGGTATGAGGGCGGTTATCACTTCCCGGCTGCCCACACTGTGGAAGGTCCAGTACCGCTGAATGTAGCATTGGGGTTTTCTGTCGACTACCGCTAAACTATGTAAAAACGAAGAAGTGAGATAAGTTTGATTATTGACCGGGGTTAGAAAAGCATTTTGGCAAAAAAAAGATCGGAGCACTGGTATTTTCATGTACATTTTGAATATATCACACGTCGATGTATACTGTTTGTATGTGTTGTGATGTATCTATCTATCTCCCTTACTGTGTTCAATATCATGTATCATGTAAATGCAAATGGGTTTGTTTGTTTTTGGTTATTGCTTAAAAAGCTTTATTTCTCTTTCTTCTCTTCATTATTTATTTTCTTTTTTTAAAAAAAAAACAGATTATTGTATACTTGAAGAGCCTACAGCAAAAAGTACCGCTGAATTATTTGTATTGTCACATTATAGTCTGTTAAATTGTATGGCAAGTAAGTAGTAATTGATGATTTCAGCTAAATTGATTTAAAAATTTTTTCTGTTCATGCTGTTTATTGCCGCGTTTTTTTCCCTCTCTTTGAATGTTAATTCCGACCACTCAAGCTCACATGTCGTGTTTTATGCGCCTAGTTTAGTGTTTTAAAAACCTTGCTGTATGTATGTCAGACGGTTGTTATTGTTTCACCTTCACTTAATGTTTTGTTTGTCCAACTAGCTCTAGTCACTAATCATCACTGATCTTTATGTAATGGTACTGCGCAGCAGTTTGTTCCGTTCTCCTATATGGATGCGAAACATGACCGTTAAGAGTAGAAGATGTTCGTAGGTTACTAGTATTCGGTCATACATGTTTAAGAAGCATTGCTCGTATATCGTGGGACAACCGAGTAAGCAATGCTGTCGTTAGGAAACGAGTACTAGATAAGAATGGCAGATTAATAGATGAAGTAATGAAACTTCATCAGTTGAGGTGGTTGGGACATGTGTTACGTATGGCTAACCACGAGCTATGTTTTGCAGTGTAGGAGTAGGTTGGAAGAAAGCTAGGTGCGGCCAGACCAAAACATGGCACAAATCCATGAAGTCACTGACTAGTGGGGTGAGTCATGTTGGTAGATGTAGACTACCTGGTTGGGGTCCGCGAGACGAAAGTCACCAATGGTTAGAGACCTTGATCGACATGGCTCAAAATCGTTTGCAATGGCGCAAGTGCATCCATTCGTTGAGCTCTCTCAAATCCTAATCTTCTGGATTCGTCAGCACCCCTACCTTTGTCTTTCTAACCTTATCTCGCTGAATAATACTTCTTGAATAATATCTTGAACCCTATTCTTCTTCATTACCATTAATACCTCTACTATCTTTATCACTATGGGATTTGATTTGACATTTGTGTCTCTGTGCTAATGTGGTATGGCAACATGAACTTATGTACATACGTACGAAGTTCTACGTTGCAACTGACTGACTGACTGATGTAATAGTAATGTGAGTCAGAATTGAATGCCTACCTACATCTCTATCTAGCCTAATCTTAAGTGAATCTAACCGAATTCTGCTGATTATAGTGACATTTCAACAATATAACTGACTTAACATTAGCAAGTGTTTCAGTCAAATAGTCTTGAAAATAGGACGTGCGATAAATATGTACTAGTTCAAATGTAACCAATGGAGTTTATGAGTTACTTACACGCCCTGTTACCGCCAATGGAGCATAGGCCGCCGATCAATTCTGGTTAGCGAATTTTTTTTAGTTAGTTAGATTTCTACGGAATCGGGTCACTAACCCCCCTTGATCGATCAACCCTCCTAAATTTTTCGGACTTATGGCCGGCGGACTAAGTTTAAATGAGTACAATGAGGAGAAAACTACCAACTGAAGATTAGGGTTCAATTGACGTATCTGCTCTATTGCAAACGACTTTGAGCTATGTCAGTCAACGTCATCTACGCCTACTAACATGGTTCAGTCCAGCACTCTCTTACTTCATGGATTTGTTTCATGTTTGTGTTTGAGTGAACCTAACTTTCTTCCAACCTACCTCTACATCGCAAAACATCGATCATCAAGGTAGTCGGTGGTTACGCATACGTAACGCATGTCCCAACCACCTCAACTGATCAAGATTCACTATTTCATCTATTGATCTGCCATCCTTATCCGTTTCCTAACATCAACATTGCATACTAGGTGATCTCACCCATGATATATGAGCGATGCTTCGAAGACACCGATGATCGAATACTAGTAACCTACAAATTTCCTCGATTCTTACTGGCCACGTTTTCAGAGAAGACAAATAATGGATGCATCTACGCCAGTGTAAATGATTTTCGAGCCATATCATTCAAAGTCACGGCTGAAAATTGTTCGTTCATAATAAAAGTTATAATAATAACAATAATAATAAGATTTAAAACTACTTAAAATTATGCAATCCAAACGCATGGAATCATATTCACATTGAGAATTTCACAAAAGCTTACCTCATCACTTACTTAGTGTATTTATATTTACCCTAGATCATTGACCCATATCTAATACTTTCTACTTAAACAGAACCTGGTAATACTTCTTCCACTAGACTTGGGACATTCATTCACAAATGGCAATTGTCCATTGCAAACACTAAAATGAATCATAATGAATATTTTTTTTTTGCACTTCACTAGTATTATTATTATTACTTCATGTTTTGTTTTTTCGTTTTATTGCGCATTCCTTTCTCTCTGTCTCTCGCTCACTCGCTCTCTCTCTCTCTCTCTCTCTCGGTGTATGACACATAGAACCTTCATTTGTCTATGTGAATCGACTATATTTAGATATATATATATCTGCCTGTATCTTCACTACTGTGCCGTCATAATTTTCACTACTCTACACCTAATAATTAGTGGATACTTCTGTACACACTGGTAAATGTACAGTTGTATGCTTATGTATGTATGTATATAATTGTGTTTCTTGACGGGAACAGCGTACGTAGGTCGGTAGGTAGGTAGGTAGACACCGTCATGATTAGTTAGTAAGTAGGTAACTTAGATGAAAATATAATCCTAGATTTTGGATACATATTAAAACCAGTGTGTGTATGCATTACACTAGAAAAACAAAACATTAAGTGTACCAAACTAAACTGTTTTAAAACTTTCCATAGTTGAATTATTTGTGTTATAGTTGTGCTGATTAAATTTGTTCGTTCATTTGTGTATGTATGTATGTATGTGTGTATGTGTGTGTGGTCGTTCGGTCGTGTTGGTTAACTGCCTAACTGAATCACTAGCTACATATAAATATATATATAGTCAATCGCTTGGTTTACTCACTACAACATTTCTTCTGTGCTATCTGGTTGATTTCTCTCTCTCACACACACACAACAGCGTGCGCACACAAACGCACATACGCACACAAACAATGTGACTCCTCTTCACAGTTTTATTTATCGTTTTTTGCTTTTATTGATGCTTGTGAGGCTTATTCAGTAGCAAACACATTCATCTTCATCACACCCATATGGTTTTCACATCATAAAAATCAATAATTCACTGACTATTCACAACCCCGACAATGACGGCGATGACAACATCCAAGATGAATTTATTATTTTGCTTTCTCCTATATCTCTCTTGTTATTGTTGTTGCTGTTGTCATTGATGCCAATGATAAGCTCATTTTATACACATGTGTATAATTGTTGATTTGCATTTCTTTTTCTCCTTAACTGTGATATCAACATTTTTGAAATTATGAATTGGTCATTGGTCAGACCACCATTGGAAACGTGGAAGCGCCGGACGGCTGCTTAAGTCCTAGTTTTGCGGCTGATCAGTGGCGGTGCGCATCCATGACAGCTCATTGCGGCGATCGGACCTATGGCCTTCGGTCTCACTCACGAACACCTCACCTCTAGATCACTGAGCCGGTAGTATCCAAAAGTTTTAATGTATAACTGTGATCAATCCCTAATATTGCACAAATCCACTCAATGTCTACATCCGACAGGGTTTAATTCGTCTGGTCACAGTTTCTCACCAGAACTCCGAGAATTTCTTCACGAAGCTAGTCACTAGTCAGCACATTTCATGGTTTTTCATTAAAATTATGAATTGGTCATTGTTAGCCTATTGATAAGGTTGCGCGATACCTTAGATTGATTGTTGTTGAACATTACTACCGTTGGATGCCGCCGACTCACTGGTCTAGAGGTGAAGCATTGGCGTGCAAGATCGAAGGTCCTGGGGTGGACTCCCCCGAGCAGGTGTTACGGATGTGCACTGCCACTAATTAGTCCCTTACTAGGATTTGGCAATTGTCGAGGGCTTCCCGGTTTCTAATGATGGTTTAACAATGATCAATTCATTATTTCAGTGAAACTCAATAATCCCCGTAACTCTTTAATGAAAAAATTTTTATAAAGTAGTGTTTATACATTTCCAAGTCAATACAATTTAATAACTGATAAGAAGAAAACTACACGTGCAAAAAAACGACAAAGTTGTAGTCGGTGTAGTTCACTCATTTAGTTTTAACTACTACTTCACTTAAAATGTCATTTGGTTACCTAAATACGAGTTACATTCATTGAACTTAATAACCGGAGTCCTCTATCATACCTATTTCGATGTTAGAAAATATTTATTTATTTGCCCGGCTAACCTGACCGAATCCCTTGGTTTTGTTAGAGGACCGCTCGCCGAGTATTTAACTCAAAAGTCTAATCCATAAGACAGTGGGACAACGTAAGGTGGATTCAATTTCATAGTAACCGGTGACCAACATACGCTTTTTATTCCCTGAGGGCCGTGGAGACCATTCGTACTACTGGTTTGCAGTAAGGGTTCTTCAACACTCCTAGATGAATACTCCGCACTGACCAACCCTGTTAAACCAACGGGCACTTGCTCTCCGTTCTTTCAATTTCGTAACCAACACTAGTGCTGCCCGAGAAAGGGAGTAAGTAGAACTTTCTCGCCAGTGACTATGTATGTGCGGCCCATGTGAAGAGAGTGTTTTAAATGAGGATTGATCTCTCTTCACTGTCGATCGTACCAAGGCGTTTATGGGACTTAAGATCCGTTAGTAGTAGAAGAAAACGAAACATCAACTAGTATTTTGTCAGACACCTGTTTATTTACGGGTATGTGGGCAGTTGTCACTACCCGGCTGCACACCCTATGGAAAGGAATTTCTTGAGGGACCTGAAAATGAAGGTATATTAGCGTTGGTATTAGAGACCTGAGGGCGTGAACGCAGAGCCTAAGGGACAACTGCTTGAGGCTGGTGACGCACGGCTTTTTTATGAGCTCAGCTCTTATTTAAAAGCCCTTACCCCCGGAGACGGAAATCCGTGAGGTGTAGGGTGAGGTTTGACATTTTTAGGGTCGACCGTTTTCAACCCCTTCCTTCCGTTGTGAAAAGGCAGCATCGCTGCAGATGCTGGTCGTTTGAGGGAAACACTTTACTGTTGTCACACCCCTCTACAGTAGTCAGCAGTACGACTTCACCCTCAAACCTTGAGTAGCTAGATGCTTTGAGTCTTATCGTTCTCCAATCGACCTGTCTGGCATGATAGAACCTACAGGAACAGATCTGTTCCAGCCAATATAGCTCGGTTGGGTCGTCATCACGATAGGCAAGTCCGACCAATCACATCAGGGTAGCAGCTACAATCGAGTACCAGTATTTCTCAACGTTGTACTCTTCAAATAATCTTTTTTTTAAAAAAAAATTGCACAACACATATGAATTAAGTTTGTTTTGTTTTGTTTGTTTGTTGTTTTCGTTTTTTGCTTTTCTGTGAATATCATTCAACTATATTCTATTCTACACAATTTGAATTTTACAATCACATGCCAAATTTCATTGGCATAATTCGATTTTCTCATGAATCGATTTTTTTTTCTACTTTTGCAATCAGTTTGTTGTTGTGATTGTTCCTGTCGAGATTTTTTTTTCTCACTAGTATAATCTATGTAAATAAAAAGTATGAGAAAGAAAGAAAATGAGATCGGTTGATTTTAAAATCATTTCGATTAGAACTATTCATAGTGTCAAGTGTTATTCTAATTATTTTAGTACTTTTTTTCCTGAAACTCCACGATCACACTGTAAGGAATGATTAAAATACTCTTTTCACTTAATACCCCCACCTCACCCAGCTGCGTCACTTATGGCGTAGGTGAGATATCCGTTTACTGACTAAAGGACGAGTGTACCGCGCAGTAGTTCGCTCCGTCTTACTTTATGGTTGTGAAACATGGCCAGTGAGAGTAAGAGATATTTGTAGGTTACTGGTTTTCAATCATAGGTGTCTTCGAAGCATTGCTCGTATATCCTGGGACACCCGAATGAGCGACGCTGTTATTAGGAAACGGGTTCTAGGTAAGAATGGCAGATGAATAGACGCAGTAGTGACACTTCAACAGTTGAGGTGGTTGGGACATGTGTTGCGTATGCCTAACCACCGACTGCCTCGTCGAGCTTTGCTTTGTACTGTAGGAATAGATTGGAAGAAAGCTAGGGGCGGCCAAACCAAAACATGTCAGCAATCCTTGAAGTCATTGACGAGTTGACTTAGCCATGTCGGTAGTTGTCGACTACCTGGTTGTTGTCCGCGAGATGATAATAATCGATGGTTAGAGACCCTGAATGATATGGCTCAAAACCGTTCGTAATGGTGTCGGTGCATTTATTCTTTGTGTTCTCTCAAATCCTAATCTTCTGGATTCTTCAACATTTCTAGTTTTGACTTTCTAAACTTTTCTCACTGAATCATACTTCTTGAATAATATCTTCTAATCCTAACCTCTCCGATTACTTCGAATACCTTAACTACCTCTTCTACTATTGGATTTGAATTGACAATTACATCTCTGTGCTGATGTGGTATGGCAACATGAACTGATGTACTTACGTACGAAGTTCTACATTGCATCTGACTGACTGACTGACCCACCTCACCCCGCGTACCTCAACCTATAATAACTAGTATGATTGATTGTAGAAACAACATATATGTGAGATATTACTTATTTGTTAGCAGTAAAATATTTCAAAGGACAGTATACAATTCTCATGAAATAATTACTCTTCGAATAGCTCTAAAAATACGTCAAAGAAGTACAATAAACCTTATACAGGCTCTCTGCTTTGTCAGAGATTATGGGGAACTGCCATCGAAAACAGTTCGCTCCGCTCAACTCTCATCGTGTGAAACATAGCCAGTTAGAGTAATGCATATTCGCAGGTTATCAGTATTCGATCATCAGTGTCTTCGAAACATTACTCGCGTATCCTGGGACAATCGAGTAAGCAGTGATGTTTTAGGAAACGTGTTAGGGTGGCAGATGAAGTGGAGAAATGTCATCAGTTAAAGTGGTTGGGACATATGTTACGTATGTCTGACCACCGACTACCCGGACGAGCGATGTTGTTTGATGTAAGGGTAGGTTGGTAGAAAACTAGGTGCAGTCAAACCCAAAACATGGCACAAATCCATGTATTCATTGACAACTGGACTGAGTCATGCAAGTTGGTGTAGACTACTTGGTTGAGGTCCGCGAAACAATCTCAACGGATGGTTCGAGACTTTCAATGACATGGCTCAGACGCATTCACTCATTGTCCTCTCTCAAACTCTAATCTTCCGAATTCCTCATCACCTTAATCTTTTGCTTTTTAAGTTTATTTCACTGTGTTGTGCGTCTCGAATCATATCTTCAATCTCTAATCGTTTCCATTACCACTAATACTTTTACTACATCTACCACTATGGGATTTGAATTGACAATTGCATCTGTTTGCGTGTACCAAGTTCTACATTGTAACTAAATGATTGACTGAGGCCTAATACGTGTGACTGACCTTGAATAAAAACTGGTACTTTTTTCAAAAATTGTTCAGTTATTATTGACTTTTATTTTTGTGTACTCCAAATAGTAATCGTTCAATTAGCCATTTTCTAATCATTAGGACGCAGTCAAATGGTATTAATTAACTTTCTCACCTCGAATATATAGATATATATATTCCCAAAGTCAAGCACTTTCGGAACAGTAATTCTATGGTACTAAGGATTGTATTTGATATAGTCTGTTATTCAATGATATAATTAATTTAATTAGAACTTGGCACAGTTGTATTATCGGTCTAAATTGTCACATATGAAATGGGTACAATGAAACAAGGAGGAATTCAAGCAGTTAGTCAGCAGCAACTTAGAACGTCGTACGTTCGAACGTACATCAGTTCAAGTTGAATTAGCACAGAGATGTAACTATCAATTCAAATCTCAAAGTGGTAGAGTTAGTAGAAGTATTGTAGTGAACGAGAACACAGGTGGGGCAACCGGATTGTATTTAACGAAAATTACAGAGTTACTCAGTAAAATAGGAAAACCATATCATAAATCGTTCATTTGCAAAATATCAGTTCATCATATCGAACTGGACTGTTCCTGTTGCAAAACATCAATCCATTGCCACTATTCATGCGTTTCACACAAATTCCATTGTGTTCTAACTCTTCCTTTCTTGATCTTCCCCCATCTTCTGCTGCTAGGCATTACGTTTGCACTCGTCATATTCTACTTATAAGTAGCTCGCACCACAGTATGAGCAGTGATCGGAAGATTTAGGGTTTGAAGATGTTATTCAAGGAGTATAACCTAGTCAAATGAATGTGAAAAGAGATAAAGGTCATCGGGAAAGGAAGAAATTAACAAGATAGAGTGCAGAATTTATAGAGTATGGTTAACAAAAAATGAATTAAGTCAATGACTATCGAGTCACTTATCTGATTTTTCAAAAAAAAATCGATTTATTTAAAATTTGGAGAAAACATGAATCCAACTACATGATCATGACCAATTTTAAAATCATATCATCATTTGAGTTTGCCAAGTCTTCATAGATTCCGACTGTCGCACATCATAGGCCTTCCATTGTGAAGTCTACAATAACCATACATATGGCTCAGAGAAGCACTTCTGTATCTTGATTCCTCATACCTTTCCATCATATTGAATGTTCCTAACTAACATTTTAAAAAAAAATAAAATGGGTGAGGTCGCGCGAAATCCCTCTATTGATCGTATTTAGATGTTGACGCTGTTGAATGCCGGTCCAGACGTTTAGCTTCCGCTCTCCGAACCGGAGTTCCTTGGTTCGAATCCTGCGGGTGGCACTACTGATAAGTGCCATACTAGGACGAAACAGTTGTCTGATGTTTGCGGGTTTCTAATGTGGTATGGTCTAACAATGATCGCTTCATGATTCCTGTAATAAAATTGCTTTAAACCTAAATGGATTTGTCCTAACATATAGCCCCTTGACTGATTATTACTATTATTTGCATTACGGGGTTGTGAAGATTGTTAAGTTACACACTTTTGAAACCATGAATCGATCAATGTTAGACCACCATCAGAAACCTGGAAGTACTGGACTGCCGTTTCGTCCTGGTGTGGGACTCCTCAGCAGTGCGCATCCACGACTCCTGCACTTCACAGTATTCGAACCCGGGACCTTCGGTATTGTGCGCGAACGCCTAACCGTCGGACCACTGGACCGGCATCCAACGGTGTTAATGTCTAACTTCATCAATTCATGGAGTTGAGCAACCTCATACACAGTCTTCGGTAGTTACTGTCTAGACCCGAATAGGTTGAGCTTTACTGGTCATACCTTCCCACTAGAACTCGGAGAAGATTCCTCACGAAGCTAGTCACTAGTGAGCACAGGTAACTTGCATTACGGGGTTGTGAAGATTGTTATGTTACACATTTTCGAAACCATGAATCGATCAATATTAGACCACCATTATAAACCTGGATGCGCTCTGCTGAGGAGTCCCATACCAGGACGAAACGGCAGTCCAGTGCTTCCATTGTTAGTCTAACATGGATCAAATCATGGTTTCAAAAATATTACTGTTATTGTTATTATTATCGATCCACTGCACATCTAGCATTTTCCATTTATTCCATTATTGTTACCTTCTTTGTTTGTGTTCTTATTTTTCTTCATAATCAAGAACATTCTGTCTCGACTATTGTATCATTTCAACAAAGACGAACTCAACTATTCGCTCTTAGAAAAATGATACGAGTTATGGACAAGGAACATCATGAAATTTTAGCAGATTTAAGAGTAAGTTTTAGTGTTTTTGTTTTGGTTTTTTCTTCTCTCATTACAAACTACATTTCAATACTGTTGGAATTATTGAAGCGATTCTGTTGATGATAACGCTGATAGGTAATGGTCGGTCGAAGGTACTGAGTTCGATTCCTTCAAAGTGCTTGGAGTCATGGATGCACACTGCCACACTGATGAGTCCTACTTTTAGATTTGAAACCAACGCATACAATCACTTTGTTTAAAATATTAACGACAACACTAGTTTAATTTTTGTTGACAGTCAGTCACTTACAACGTAGAACTTCGTACATAAGTACATAAGTTCAGGTTGCCATATCGCATCAGCACAAAGACGCAACTGTCAATTCAAATCTCATAATGGTTGAGATAGTAGAAGTATCAGCAGTAATGGAGAAGATTAGAGTTCGGAGATATTATTCAAGAAGTATAATTCAGTGAGATAACTTTAGAGAGAGAAAGATAGAAATGATGAGGAATTCTGAAGATTAAAATTTGAGCGAACACAAAGAGTGGATGCACCTGCGCCATTGTAAACGATTCTGAGCCATGCCGTTCAACGTCTCTAACCATTGGTGACTTACGTCTCGCGCATCCCAACCAAGGTAGCTTACATGTGCCAACATGACTCAGTCCACTTGTCAGTGGACATCATGAATTTGTGCCATGTTCTAGTCTAGCCGTTCCTAGCTTTCTTCCAACCTTAAAACATTGTTCATCGAGGTTGTTAGTGGTTGGACATACGTAACATATGTCCCTGTTTGCATCATCATGACATTTGAACACTAGCGAAATTATAAATTTGTTTGATTGGTTGATAATTTCAATAGTGTGTTATTTTATTGGTTGAAATAGAATTAATAATTATTTATATTCAAAATGAACTAATCAATGATCAGTTTATATATATATATATATATATATATATATATATATATATATATATATATATATATATATATATTCTTTAAGCTCTGTAAATAACTTTGCAGACTAGTGATATTATATGCCCGACTTTTCAAAATTAAACATGCAATACCACTATGGATCATAGTTTAAACTCTTGTTATATATCATCGTAGATTGATAATTTTTTGACAAGTTGGTAATCCAGATTGTATGTAGAATTTCAGCTGATTTATGGTATAGTACTTATATTCCGCAAAAATTTGAGTAGGTAGGTAGGTGTTCAATATTGTTTCAGGTCATCTGTGTAAGATGAAACTGTTCCGTGACAAATATCAGTCTATATTTTGAAAGTATTCGAAAATCAAACAACTCCCTCTATATTTGTCCACCTACTATCAATGTAAATAAATTTCTATGAAAATTGTAGGTGTGTTGTACTATTTGTAACTGAAATCCACCTTACCTAACTCCTCCTTGTATATAGACTCAATCTCTGTCTCTTGAACTACTGAAGTAAATTTACTGTGTGTACTTCCCTTATTTTACATTTTCTAATAGCCAGCTGCTGTCATCCAGCTTAATCTGTTGTGAATATGACTGATTATAAATTGAAATTTCTGTTGGGGCTAGTACAAAACATTACAGACACTATAAGGAAAGTGATGCTTTATTATTAAAGGAGGCTCCTTCGAATGAATGAATGAATGAATGAATGTATTACTCTCATCCTCTTTGTGGAAATTATCGTTCAAAGTTGAATTACTTGATAAACGAATCGACACGCCTCAAGATTAGTCATCATTTCATTGATTCGTTATTTTCTGCCTCCTGTTCGATTTTATTCCCTCTATTTTTTTAGACTATATTTTTCCCATTTCACTTGTTTTCTTTTACTGAAATTATGATCCCCAGTCATCCTGAATGGCCAATCGATTTAAGTCCTCCCAGTCTACATGAAGTTGAGAAAGCTATAGGAAATCTAAAGGGAGGTAGATCAGCAGGTCCTGATAGGCTTACCCCTGAGATATTTAAGGATGATGGTCCATTTTTAACAGTTAGACTGACCGAGATTCTAGGTAAAATCTGGGAACTGGACGTATTCCCATCTGACTGGTCTCAGTCGCTAATTGTCCCAATCTACAAGAAAGGACAGTCACAGCAGAATCAGTCTAACTAATATAGTTTCCAAATTGTTAGCCTCGATTATACTTAGACGTCTAACTAGAGCTCGTGAAGAGCAGACTAGAGAAAACCATGCTGGTTTTCGACCTGGACGTGGTTGTATAGACCACATCTTCACACTACAACAGGTCCTGGAACACAGACACACATTTAGACGTCCGACAATAGTCGTGTTCCTGAACCTAAAAGCGGCATTCGACTCAGTGGATCGTAAGGTTCAGTGGCAGTGTCTGTCATTGAAAGGTGTACCAAAGAAGTACATTAACCTTATACAAGCTCTCTACTTGAACACTACTGGTCGGGTGAGAGCATATGGCGAACTGTCATCTGAATTCTCTATATCAAGTGGTGTCCGTCAGGGTTGTCCACTCTCTCCATTCTTGTTTAACTTTGTCGTAGACATCCTCTTAGAGTTAACATTAAGCTCGTCAGATTTCTCAGGGGTTGAACATCTACCAGGAAATTCGCTTACTGATCTAGAATATACCGATGACAAAGTTCTATTTGTCTTTCTGACCTTATTTCACTTAATTATACTTCTTGAATAATATCTTCGAACCCTAGTCTTCCTCATTACCATTAATACCTCTTCTATCTTTATCACTATGGGATTTGATTTGACATTTGCGTCTTTGTGCTAATGTGGTATGGCAACATCAACTTATGTACATACGTATGTAGTTCTACGTTGCAACTGACTGACTGATGAATTGATCATTTTTAGACATCACCATTGGAAACTTGAAAACATTGGACGGCTGTCAAGTTCTAGTATGGTTCTCATCACTGGCAGTGCTTATCCATGACACTGACTCACAGGAATCCTCCTGTAACCTTCGGTCTTGCGTGTTGTGTTCCGACTCAGGTTGAGCGTTCGCGCGCGAAACCCCATAGGTCCTCAGTTGGATTCCCTCGGGCGAGAGTCGTGGATGCGCGCTGCCACACTGATGAGTCCCATTCTAGGACTTGATATCAATCCGGTGTACTTCCAAGTTCCTAATAGTAGTAGTCTCACAATGGTAAATCCATAATTTCAATTATTATTATTATTATTATTATTTTAATCATTATGATTGTTTTATTTAAATTCGGGCAAAGGGGGGGGGGGCAATTGTATGTGTTTAAACGCAATACCCTAGATCAATTTGAATATATAGTGCAGAGATTCTCACATTTGTATCTCGTCTATATTCACTATATTCTGATTTTGTTTTGTTTTTTCTATTAGGTTCTACGATCGGACCTCCGATTCCCTGAATTATATGTGGAAATGTTCCAATTAGCTGATAGTGCATCCGCTTTATTCTCAGCATCGGCTCAAGCTGTTACATTAGCTTGTTCTGGTGTACTCCACTCGTCATTGGTATCATTTCAAAATTCTCAATTAACAACATCCAATGCATCCTTGAACAACGCCAACTGCGACACCAATAATAATCAGTCTTATTTGAATGTGAATAAATCAACTGAGCCACCAATCACTAGTAATAATAATAATTTTATTCTATCAGTTGATCGATGGGATGCCGGTCGACTTGCTGCTCTATCTGTCCCAGCAGCGGCCGCGGCAGCTGCTGCAGCAGTTGTCGCATTCACTGAACAAACATCCACATGTCAAAATAATACTCACAGTAATCAATCACTACTACTTCAATCACTACCTAATAATTGTCAATTATCATCATCAACATGTGCATTTTCTCAATTGTCCTCGACCGGTTCAACAACTATGCTTGTTGACACATCGTCATCGCCGGCGTCGGCGTCATTGTCATCATCAGCTAATAATAATAATAATAATAATAATAATAATAATAATAATAATAATAATAGTAGTAGTAGTCTTCGTTCATGTCAGAAACGACCAAAAAACGATGATGTCAATCATCAACATCATCATCATCATCATCATTTGGACAATAATAACAATACCATTGCTTTTATCACCACTCCTACTCCTACTCCTATCAATGTATCATCGTCTTTTTTATTTCCTACTCATCAGTTGCATCCTCATCATCATCAACATCAGCAGCAGCCACATTCTTGATGTTCACACTCATTCACTCACTCACTCACTTCACTCAGTCCTGTTTTTGTCCCCTCCTCCTCCTTATGTTATACATATATCTACACACACACACAGATGATGAATGTGAGATGACATTTCATTTTCTTTTTTTTTCTGAAAAAAAACAAAACAAAATGTTATGTAATGAAATACAATGGAATATTATCTTTTGAAATCTTCTTTTTGGATGAATTATTATTATGATTATTATTATTATTACTATTATTGTTAATATCGTCCATTTATCGATCGACTGTTTTGTTTTTCTATGCTGTTTTTTTTGCGCGCCATTTTTTTTTTGAAAAAGAAAAACAAAACAAATAAACACACACACATTGAATTCGTTTAGGCAACACTATGCATATACAAACAATACTGAATATTATATATTGTGAAACCCAGTGGTCTCTCGTGGGGTGTGTGTGTTGTGTTTTGGCGGTGGTGGTCATTTTGTATTCTCGCTGTACCTCAATGATTGATTGTTGGTTGCAGATAAACTTGCCCTCTCTACGTTTCTCTCCGTCTCTTTCCCTGTGTGTGTGTGTGCATGAAGAAGGATTCAAACGTTTTTTTGTACACACACACACACACACCAACTCTGACGTGTATAATAATAACGCCAAATCTTACTTGTGTTTTACTCTCTCCTCCTTTATTGTTGTTGTTGGTGTTGCCGTCGTTGTCACTCAGGTTATTATTATTATTAATTATTATTATTTTTTCTTCAGTTTATTTATTTAACTGATTTATTTACTCACTCATTTTTTATTGATATATATATATATATATATTTTACTATTGAACTTATTATTTTGTTTTAATTTGCTGAAAAGTGTGTTTATTTTCTCTCTCTACAGCGCCTCTAACATTTTTTTGACTGTGTGTGTGTGTGTCTGTGCAAGTACAAGTACAAAGGAGAGATGTTATTTATTGACATTCTAACGGATATTCAGTAATTCAGTAATTCAACTAACTACGCAGCGTTACAATTTGTACAACGTGGTGTTTTTTTCCTCAAATTTTCAAATTTTTCTTGTTTTTCTCTCTCTGGGGTTTTATTGTTGTGTGTGGCTTGTTGGCCAGTTCTTGTCAGGTTCTTCTCTCTCATTTCTTTCTTGTCCTGTGTTTTTTCTTATTTCTTGAACAAGAAAAAAAAATGATTGTTCCACTCTTTGTTCAATATTCAATTTGTGTGTGTAGTGAGTGCATGCTTGTTTTAAATGTTTGAAATTTTTCAATTCCAAACTGTTTGTCTTTTTAACATTCGTGTGTGTGTGTGTGTGTTTATGGCGTCGTAGTACTACAGTAGTAGTAGTAGTACACTTGTCAATTTGTATTTTCTGTTTTTTTTCCTACTTCACTAACTAATTAGTATATATGTCATTTTGTCTCAGGGAAAAATTGAACTTTTACTACTACGGTTATATATATATATATTACTCATGATAATACTACTTATTATTAATAATATTATTATTATTATTATTATTATTATTATTATTATCATTGGTTAATGTATATCTATCTCATGGAGTATTTTATACTACATTTGATCTTTAAATCTATCTGTATTACCTCGATCTTATTATTATCGTTATTATAATTCATCTCTCATTATCTAAATCTTCTCTTATTCACACTGTCACACACACACACATGTGTTTTACACATTATTCTCCGATTTTGTGTTATCTATCAACTTATTTTCTTAATGGATAAAATAACGTCGATCGACGTGTGATTTTTAGTGAGTGAGGAGGGGCCTACACACACACACACGCGTGCATATACAGACTACTCGATTGCATAAAGTTGTCTCTTCACTGTTAAGCTAGCTTCACACTAATAACAACACTTCATTTAAACGAATGATGATAATATGTGACTTCTCTTCAATTCATGTTGGTAGTGCCCGAGTGCACTTTGACGCACATACAATTCTTTTGCAATGTTTTGGATTTTTGTCTCCTCTATCTTTTACTTAAGTGTGTGTGTGTGTATGTGTAAATGTTGTGCGCATCCCTTGACCGCAAAACACTGACAGGTATATTTGTTCTGCTATGCTCAGTATGTATATCATTATTATTATTATTATTTTGATAACCAATAATGACATGTTGTTAATAGAAGAAGTACTCAGGTGGGGTATGTTCTGCTTTCTAAATTAATTGTAAAGTAAACTTGTCAGTCTTTTCCTCAACTTCACAATTCTTCACATCAGGGCTGATCATCAATTAATTCAGGTGAATGAAATCAATCATGTCGTGTTAGATCTTTTTTAACACACACACACACACACACACACTACTCATCAATGTGGTGTTTTCGTCCGTTTATTCTTTCATGTCAAGTCATTTTCACTTGTTTCATGTTACTGCTGTTTCTCTCTCTTATCAAATTTCAATTTTTTTCCCTACTTACCATTGACTCTATATGTGAAACACATAATATTTCTTTATTCACGGCAGGGAATTATAAAAATACATAATGTTTGTATTCCTTTTTTTTTCTTTCTTTCCCCTTTATGACATCATCGGCACTAATTGATAATTGGCTCTACCTCATTTTGTCAATGATTACAATTTGAGTTGAAAAAAAACAAACATTGTTCATCAAACTATATAATAACTCTACTACATGATTTATGATGCGAAAATTTGAATTTAGCAGGGAAACAAACAGTCTGGTTTTTTGGCTTTTCCATTCATCATCCCCTTTCAATAACTCTTCACATTTTATCAAAAAATTTCAATGGGTTTTCCTCTATGTACACGTATGATGTCACTTGCATTGTCATCATTCTCGTTTTTTTTAAAATTATTTTCCGGCTTCAGGGCGTATCATTTTCAGTTCTCCTCTTTTTTTTATTATTACTAAAGCGCCAACCGCTCTCTCTCTCTGTTTGTACTCACTCACACAAACACACACAGAAAGATGCGCGCCACCATTCACGACGAATGAATTAAAAAAAATTTCAATGTCCAATGTAATAAATGCGCCAATTTTTTTTTTTAAATTGAGAAAATTTCTTTTTGTTTATACTTTTTTTTCTCTCTTTCTAAGCATCATCGATGAAGGGATGCATTTCTATTTTTTTTCTGTTTGTTTTGGGGTGATATTTTTTTTAAATTTCTTCCATGTATGTATGTTTTCATCTTTCTGTCTCTCTCTCTCTCTGGTGTTGCTTGTGTGTGTGATCCAAATCGATCAGACGATTGATGATGATGATTATGTAATGCAATTTGGATAGACGATAGAAATGCCAATTTTTTTTCCTTTTTTACTATTCTGTTGTTTCGTCTATCATCCAATCTCATGTGGGAGGAGTAATAGTAGTAGTAGTTAGTTAGTAGTATATTATGTTTCTCATTTCTTTATTTCTGCACCGATTTGTTGTTATATTGTTATATAAATTAATTGATGATCAATTATCTGTACTTTTTTTTAATTGGTCGATTTATATTATAGCGCCTTTTTATTTTGTTTTATTTTATTGCCATTATTATTACTATTATTAATGTTTTTTTTTCCAACTGTCGAATTCACCACTGCGTATATTTTCATTTCATATTGATCGATTTCGTGTTCGAGTGACTATGGTTTGTTCCGTTCCACACGTTCCCTCTCTGTGTGTGTGTGTCTGTGTCTGTGTGTCTTATTCTCGAGTTTCTTGTCTCTTTTGGAGAGTGTTGTACACGTGTTCACATTGGATATGTGCGTACTATCATCATGTTACCATTACACTCACACACACACACAATTTTTGACCATTTTGTGCCTGATTATATGATTCCTTTCTTCTTGTTTTAGTTGTTGTTTTCATTTAAAATTCTCAACTTGAAAAATGCGCCAATCATGGTTTTCTTTTCTTTTTTAAGCCAATCAATCAGGTAGTTGTTTTTGTATAGGTAGAGAGAGTTGCAAAAATGATGTTGTACACGTTGTACACATTGTTGGTGTTCTTTTTTCACTCTGTTTGTCTCTCTCACTCACTCACTTGTACACTTTGAATTCTGTGTGTGCTTTATTCATTTGTTTGCAATTAATGATTATGTAATATTCTTATGATTATTATTATTATTATTATTTTAGGAAGTAAGACGCGTGTAGGTATATATATATATATATATATATATATATATATATATATATATATATATATATATATATATGCATATGTATATCTTTTTCACTCTCATCCATCTTCAGTTTCATAAAACAGTGACTTTGTTGTCATTTGCAACCACAACACATACACACACATACATCCATCTCTTTCGCTCAGGTAATTTAATAATAATCACCGGTTATTTTTACTCTTACAGTCTAGTTATTTGTGCTGTCTTTTCTTTTTTACCCCGTTTCATCACTTCGTTGCTATATGTACGTATGTTAGTATGTATGAATGTACGGCGGTGGGAGTGTTATGCCAGTGTGTTTTTCACTTACCTACCCTAACAGGAAGTACTTTGATCCCATTTCTCTATCTATCTATCTATCTATATATTTATATTTATGTATGAATCAGAATTGAATTCCAGGTGACTTTTACCGTTGATTCTATCGTTTAAAACAAATTTTCTACACACACACTCACACACACACATACATATAAATGTAAAGAAAAATGAATAAACAGCTTTCTTTTTTTTTTTAACTCTCTCTTCCTCTCTCCGTGTGTGTGTGTGTGAGAAAGTTTATCTTCATCTGTTTTTTCTTTTCATTCGTTTTTGTTTTTCTTCGCGCTAATTGTGACAAGCCGTTGATTTTTTTGTCTTTTTCATCAATAACAAAACAATAGTTTATATATATAAAGACATATAAATATATATTTATATTTTAAAAATTTAGTTGTCTACACAAATACAAATATACAAAATAATAAATAAAATATAATAGAATTATTTATGAGTGTTTTTTCTCTTTTTTTTGTTGAAAAAAAGTAGCTATATTTATTCGATGTCATTGATGTTGGTGCGTTTTTCTTGTCATTATTATGCTAGTGATTGTGTTATTATAATTGAGAATGATGAATCGATCACCCTTTGTGGATGTCGGCTAGTTCACTGAGGTTAAGCGTCTGAGCTCACGCTTGAGATCGGAGTACGTCCTAGGTTTGATTCCGGCTAATGGCGGAGGTCGTTGATGAGCACTGTCAGTGATGAGTCTCATACTAGTGTAGTGAAGGAGAACATAGGTGAGGGCAACCGAATTGTATTTAACAAAAATTACAGAGTTACTCAGTAAAATAGGAAAACCATATCGTAAATCGTTCATTTGCAAAATATCAGTCCATCATATCGAACTGGACTGTTCCTGTTGCAAAACATCAATCCATTGTCACTATTCATGCGTTTCATACAAATTCCATTGTGTTCCCCCCACCCTTCCTTTCTTGATCTTCCCCATCTTCTGCTGCCAGACATTACGTTTACACTCGCGTCATATACTACTTATAAGTAGCTCGCACCACACTAGGACTTGATAGCCCTTCAATGCTAGTCTAACAATGATCGATACATGATTTCAATGAATGGGCTGTGCATTTCTTAGTGTAGTGTTTACATCATGAAAAGTTCCAATAAATTCTCAATGATGTGTGCATTATTTTGGCTGAGATTTGCAAAATACACATCATAGGAGAAAATTAAAACTAATCTGTTTTTTTTGACATTTTTATCCATAAGTTTAAACAATATGAATAAGCGTTAATTGTGCTCAACTATTCCAAATCAAAATGAATTAAACTGTCCAATGTATCTGAATTCCACTATGAGTTATTGTATGCTTAGCAGAAAACTGATTTTACTATGCACTTATCAGCAGTTTGTGATTCCTTATGGAATCAACCAAGAGAATGGTGTTGAAACTTTTCTCACTGAATCATACTTCTTGAATAGTATCTTCTAATCCTAACCTCTCCGATTACTTCTAATTCCCTCACTACCTCTTCTACTATTGGATTTGAATTGACGATTACTTCTCTGTGCTGATATGGTATGGCAACATGAACTGATGTACTTATGTACAAAGTTCTACGTTGCATCTGACTGATGGTGTTGAAACCAAAACTCACTGACTAAACATTGTTATAAGTGAAACATCTGTTTAAAAAAGACGCATATATGCACCGTTTGGATGATATACTGAATAATTATAATGATAATTTGCATTACGGGGTTGTGAAGATTGTTAAGTCACACATTTTTGAAACCATTAATCGATCAATGTTAGACCACCATTAGAAACCTGACAGCACTGGACTAGCTTCGTGAGCAATCTTCTCCGAGTTCTAGAGGGAAGACGTGACCAGTGAAGTTCAACTTGTTCGGGTGTAGACAGTAACTACTACCGAAGACTGTGTATGAGGTTGCGCAACTCCGTGAATGGATTGAAGTTAGACATTAACACCATTAGATACCGGCCCAGTGGTCCGATGGTTAGGCGTTTGCGCACAATACTGGAGGTCCCGGGTTCGAATCCTGCAAGGTGCAGGAGTCGTCGATGCGCACTGCTGAGGAGTCCCATACCAGGACGAAACGGCCGTCTTTCAGTGCTTCCAGGTTTCTAATGGTGGTCTAACATTGATCAATTCATGGTTTCGAAAATATAGTGATAATAATTGACATGTTACTTCTGACTACAATCTTGTATGTTGTCAGTGCGTATCACTAAAACATTTTTACACCGCTTAAAATAGTAAGTACTGCGGAGTTTTTTTGAATGATACTTTAATCCAATATGATTAAAATGAATTGCGTTGTGTGTGTGCAATATTTCTCTACATAGAATCATTCAACTTGACTACAAAAAAAATAACCCATAGAATCATTTGTTTTTTCTTCATACATGGCCAGTAAGAGTTGACGATATTCGTATTCTACTGGTATTAGATGAAAGGTGTCTTCGAAGCATTGTTTGTATATCCTAGGGCTATCCTAGTAAGTAAATGTTGTTGTTGGGAAACAAGTACTAGGTGGAGATGGTTAGGATATGTGTTACATATACCCAACTACCGATTGTGTCTGCGAGCAATGTTGTCTGATTTAGGGTTAGGTTCGTAAAACGCTGGGGGTGGCTAGAACGAAACATTGCACTAATCCTTGAAGTCACTGAGAAGTGAGTGGACTGTGTCATGTTGTTAGATGTAGACTACCTGGTTGGAGTGCACGAGGCGTTAGTAATCGATGTTTCGAAACCTTGAATAACATGTGATCAAGTTAAAATCTTAAATAAATATCTATTGAATGATACTGTGTAGCAAAATGAATTGATGCTTATCTTATTTTGGGGATATTAGATCCCCGGAACTCACTTGATAAAGGTCTTAATTTTGGATTTTATTCATGAGCTGACCCACCCGGAAATTCCTTGGCTGTTGTTGGTTGATATATTATTTTAGTGCACTATTCTTGTGGCTCTCCGAACGACGTTTCTATCATTTCTAGATAAACTGGATTTGTGTGCTTATAAACCTCATATTTTCTGGGTACTTGTAGAATACACTTTCTACGCCGTATCAAGACTTTCTCTTCAGTTAGTTGGGGCAGCGGATAAGAGTAGCCTATTATGTCACTGTTTCATTTGTCTCGTTCTCTTTTATCGACTAAGGTGAACTCGTAATAGCATTCAATTTGACGAGCATAGCATCTTATTAAATAAAATGACTAAAACTTGAGTTATGTTATTTGGCTGAAAGGATTAATGAGTGTCTTCATTGTTCAAAAAAATTTGGATTATTAAGTTTAACAAACTGCACATTTGCCCTTCAGTAATCATAATAATAATAATGTTATTATGCTCAGCGTTGACAGAATGATTTTCACAGTAACGCTCAGAAAATAATAATAGTAGTGTAGTGAAGGAGAACACAGGTGGGGCAACCGGATTGTATTTAACGAAAATTACAGAGTTACTCAGTAAAATAGGAAAACCATATTGTAAATCGTTAATTTGCAAAATATCAGTTCATCACATCGTACTGGACTGTTCCTGTTGCAAAACATCAATCCATTGTCACTATTGATGCGTTTCATACAAATTCCATTGTATTCCCACTCTTCCTTTCTTGATCTTCCCCCATCTTCTGGTGCCAGACATTACGTTGACACTCGCGTCATATACTACTTATAAGTAGCTCACACCACAGTAGTTTCTTTAGAAACAGTTTAACTCAAATTTGTTCGTGCCTAGAAAGAAAACTAAATATTCTCATTCTAAAGTAACATTGAAAACACTATGAGCTCTAGTCATACCATTCAATTGTTCAAACTTCAATTGATAATTCAATAAAAGTATTGAACGTACAGTCTATTGAATCCCTTTTTTTCGAATTTTAAATAACAGACTGATTTTAGTCAGATCACTTTTGAAAATCACATAAACAAGGATACGACAGCTATTTCATCTCAGTATGGAACTCTGCGAAAGTGTTAAAAACCATTTACTCACTGAATGAACGTTCAACTTTCAAACCACGAAGGGACTACAGTGTCCAGTGATATACATCTCGATAAATTCAGCTAGTTAACAATATAGCACGATGATGATTTTTACGCCATCGTTGGATAACTGTCTCACATCTTACATAGTCGAACTCAATTGATCATATGAATTCTTACTAGAATTCCGCACATTACCCACGGAAATTAGTCACTGCTGAGCATACTATTATTATTACTAGAGGACACATGTGCAGCTTGTTAAATTTCATAATCCAAATATTTTTTGAAAAATAAAGAGCATAACTCAAGTTTTAGTCCACGTGTGAGGTCGAAGTTCCTGCGTTCGAGTCCAGCAAACAGGGGTCATGGATGTGGATTACTAAATGTTACGTTCGTTACTAGGTACGCCCGAAGCTATTACAAGTTCGCCTTAGTCGATAAACGCGAACGAGACAATTACCAGCGTCCAAGTAGGTTACCGTGAATCCCAAACTGCAAAACAGAAGTCTTGGAAAGCGTAGAAAGTATATTCTACAAACACCCAGCAATCACAATACAATCATGCACACAATTTTCGTCTATTTATACAACATAGAAACGTCCTTGGGACAGTCACAAAAATAGCACACAAAAATACACAGCAGCCAATCACAGCCATGGATTTTCCTGGTGGGAAATGAAATCTCAAGGTCAACTGATCAGCCCATGCTCGCAAACGTGAAATCCAAGATAAGGCACTTGTCAGCGAGTTCTGGGGATCTAACATCCCAAACACTAAAGAGTTCCATATTAGAATGAAACGGCCATTCAGTGCTTTCAGGTTTCTTCTGGTGATTGAACAATGATTGATTCATGATTTCAGTGAAAAACAACAATCTCCATAACTCTAATAATGAATTAAAGTTTCAGTTACAAATTCTCCTAAAGCGGAATTTCTGAAATGGAATTTATACGAACAATATGATTTCTGTGCTAGTTCACTGTAAAAGAATAATATTAATAATTGCTAACTCAAATGGAAACTGTTTGTTTTGTGTGTGTGTGCTCGGCGTGTTATTTATACTTGTCAAGTACAGAAAGTACTTCGTCGATCTTATATTGTCATGGATGAATGTACTTATTCCTAATAGCTTTTTTTTATAACGGTCTGATTAATTCTACATGCGTATTTCTATCTCTCAATTTATGTAATGAAAAATGAGATGGTCTTTCCTTTAACGAATTCTATTCAAAAACTAGAAAATTTAATTCTCTATTCTGATTTTCATATAAATTGAAATTTTGAATCAATCATTGTTAAACCATCGTTAGAAAAAAAAGAAAGTACTAGGTGGCTGTCAAGTCCTAGCATGGGACTCTTCAGAAGTGCACATCCATGACCCGTGCTCGCACGGAATCGACCTCAGGATCTTGAGTCTTATGTGCGCGAACGCTCAATCTCTAGACCGATGAGCCGGTGGTATCCAACGATGTTAACGTCGTCTATCTTTGGTCAATATCACATAATGTTATAACAAGATAGGCGCCCTGAATTCTATTGTTAGTAAAACAAGTTTCAAATCAATGTCTTTGAATGTAATTGAAAATAACACCTGTTGTTTTTTTTCAGTTACAGTTATGAAGAATAGTGATTTTACGCATTGAAATCCTCAATAAATACCATTAGAAACTTGGAAACACTGGATGATCGTTTCGATCTGGTATGGGACTACTCATCAGCAGTGCGCATCCAAGACTTGCTAGATTCGAACCCAGGGCCTTCAGTCTTGCCCTCGAACACCTAACCAACCGGGACGAAATGGTCATACAGTGTTTACAGATTTCTAATGGTGGTCTAACAATGATTGTTGGATGATTTTAATGTGTAAATATTTATTGTACTTTATCAAATAAAATCAATAATTTGGAACTCGTCATCATACAATTATTTTGTTCACTGAAGACTGAATACTACTCTATTCATCCATAAGTGATAGGTAAAGATCTCCTTAATGGCTGTTTTGGATGGATTTAGAGCCAGGGAATCAGTGTGTTGGGGATGTTAGATCCCCAGAACTCGCTAGATAAATGCCTCAATTTGGATTTCACGTTTGCGAGCATGGGCTGATCAGTTGACCTTGAGATTTCATTTCCCACCAGGAAAATCCATGGCTGTGATTGGCTGCCGTGTATTTTCGTGTGCTGTTTTTGTGACTGTCCCAAGGAAGTTTCTATGATGTATAAATAAATGAGATTTGTGTGCTTGATTACATTGTGCTTGCTGGGTGTTTGTAGAATATACTTTCCACGATATATCAAGACTTCTCTTTAGCCGTTTCGATTCAACGGACCAAGGTAGCCTACCTGGACGCTGGTTCATCGTCCAGTTCTAGTTTATCGACTAAGGTGAACTTGTAATAACTTCAAGCGTACCAAGTGACGAGCGTAACAGTATGCACAGTTACAAATCGATGTACTGATTTTGAATGCATCGGTTTTTTAAAAAAATATCAGTTCCATTTGAATCAAAATTCCTTTTAATTGCACAATGCAAGAATGTTTCTTCTGTAGATATTCGTCCGTCTACCGTCGCAAAAGTGAATTTCAACGTAATGTGAACAAGTATTAATCAATTTAGAGAATTTTCCGAGGCAAATCTATTTACTAATGATAATCCGTATAAAATAATAGCCAAATAGAATCTAACATCCATTCATGTTCAAATCTTTTTATTCTAGTAAGAAGCCATGAGCAGTGGAGTTTAGTACTGTCGAGTGTGAAGCAGTGCTCACCTAAGACAATGGATGAGGTTATGCAATAGCCTGGATTAGTTGAAATTAGACATTAACGCCGTTAGATTCCGGCTCTAGAGGTTAAGTGTTCGTGCGCGAAACCGAAGGTCCTGGGTTCGATTACCGCAAGCGAATATCATGGATTCGCACTGTCCCATACCTGGACTTGACGGCCGTTCAATGTTTTCAGGTTCCTAATGGTGGTCTATCAATGATTGTTTAATGATTTTAATGTCATTTTAGAATTTTCATAAATTTCGATAACTCTATCCCAAGTTCCATGACCTGTTTCATCTTCCATTAAGAGTACTTTTTTTGTACATACTGGTACGTGACCAATCGTGGAATCTAGAACATGCAATTCGTTCAGTTAGGAAGTTATCAGTTGAATCTACGTACCGAAGTTGATACTCACATAACAACTTGAATCCAATACATTTAGCTTCTAAATTAATCTCAAAATGAGTAATGCTTCATTCATCCACCAATGATGTAGTAGTACACTAACAAAAGAAATAACAGGTACATTGAAGTATGTATGTTTTATTCTTTGTTATTCTGTATTTAGACAACCAATTGCTTGACCTTGAAACAAGAACAATCAAAAAAAATATATAGGTGAACCAGTCAATAAACAAATAAATTTCCGCATTTGTATCAAACATAATATCTATTCTATTCTATAATCAACGAATAGAATTATATTTATACATGTATATAGTTTTCACAATTTACCTAGAACAAATGATGAATGAATCAGGTCAAGGTTATCACCTGAGTAACCTTAATGATAGAGTTAACTTATTAAAAGAGAAAGTAAATTATGGAGAGAGAGAGATTGAGTAAAATACAAATGTGAATAAAGTTCAGACAAGCAGATGGTGTTCCATATTAATGGACGGATTAGAGAAATTATAGTAATATAGTAAGATAGATATTAAGTAGTACGGATAAGTTTATCACTCAGTTCTATAATAATATTATGCAGATCATTGTTTTAAGACGATGAAATCATGAATGAATCATTGTTAGACCACCATTAGATACTTGGAAGCACTAGATGGCCGTTTCGTCCTAGTATGTAACTCATCAGTGGCAGTGCGCATCCACGACTTCTGCTACTGGCTGCATTCGATGTGTAAAAGCACTGATCTCCATAATACTATAATGCAAAATCAAAAAAATATGCTCAACAGTGACTAGCTTCGTGGGGAAATTCTTGAAGTTCTAGTGGGTAGACGTGACTAGTGGAGTTCAACCCTGTCGAATGTAAACAGTAACTATCGAAGACAATTGGTGAGGTTGCGCAAAATCCTTAGATTCATTAGAGTTAGACACTAACATCAATGGATGCAGCCAGCTCATTGGTTTAGATGTTAGGCGTCCGCGCTCAAGACCGTAGGTCCTGGGTTCGAATCCTGTGAATGTCAGGAATCGTGGATGCGTACTGCCAGAGTCCCATACTTGGACGAAACGGCCATCCAGGGCTTCTTGGTTTCTAAGAATGGTCTGACAATGATTAATTCATGATTTCAATATGTAAATACCAGTTTTAGTTGTCATTTTCATAAGATAAACACTGTACAAATTAGTTCAGTTTGAAATAGTGTAAATTACTTACATATACGTATGTTTATCTATCTACTTTGAATACTACTAAGATATGGTGCTAGTAGTAATCCATGTTCCTGTTAACATATCCTTCTGATTGATATATCTTAAAATTTGACAATTGTAGACTAACTCATAAACATCTTTCATTCAGCATGCCTGTGCATAGTACTGTGGTGTGAGCTACTTATAAGTAGTATATGACGTGAGTGTCAACGTAATGTCTGGCAGCATAATATGGGGGAAGATCAAGAAAGGAAGAGTTAGAACACAATGGAATTTGTATGAAATGCATGAATAGTGACAATAGATTGATGTTTTGCAACAGGAACAGTCCAGTTCGATATGATGAACTGATATTTTGCAAATGAACGATTTACGATATGGTTTTCCAATTTTACTGATTAACTCTGTAATTTTCGTTTAATACAATTCGGTTGCCCCACCTGTGTTCTCGTTCACTACAGTACGACAGGAAGATGTTTGCAGGTTTTAATCTGTAAAGAATGGCAAATATTCTACAGATTATAGATATGATTAAAAATAATAACTTACAGAGTAGTTAGGGAATTCTGAATACGAAAAAGCAAATAAGCAACTCTAGAAGAGCATCTGTGAAAGATCTAGCAACGATAGCAGAAAAAGTTACAAGTGAAGAGAATATGAGACAATTATATACGATAATGCGAAGCTTACTAGAAAATATTGTAAACTAAAACGATTAGTCAAAAACAAGGAAAACAAATCAATCACTGACATTCAAGAACAGTGAAACAGGTAGGCAGGGAACTTTTAAGAACTTTCGAATCAACCAGTGCCAGTGAATCCACCCAGCATCGGAGCGGCACCTACAGGCCTTCCATCAACAATTGGAGAAATCAATATGGCCATCGAACAAATCGAGAACGGTAAAAGCAGAAGGACTAGATAACATTTAAGCTGAGACAGTGAAAGCAAACATAGCAGTAAATGCAAACATATTACACACTAGCTTTAGAAAGATTTGAAAGGACTCGAAAGAAGGACGCTTAATCAAGATACCAAAGAAAGAAGATCTTAGTTAGTGTGATAACTATCAAGGCATCACTCTACTATCAATGACAGTAAAAGTAGTCAACAGAATGTTGTTGAACAGAATAGAAGAATCATAAGACACCTAACACGTCGAGATCAGTACACTGGATTCTTTAAAGATCGGTCATGTACCGACTAGATCGCGACACAATGGATAATTATGTGACAATCATTTGAATTGAATTCACCGCTGTATATCGGCTTCCTTGTCTATGAGAAAGCGTTCGATAACCTCAACAGGATGACACTGTAGTGCCTCCACATAAACTTGAGTTGGCTCAACAGCCTTCTCCAATTCACGTCGCTTCATTCATTTTATTCACTGCTTCGCTTTGTGGTGTGTAAAAAATAAACGTATTCAACACTTTGAGTTCACCTTCTGATTTATAAACCGTCAGACGCTATTTAGTAACGACTGTCTGGACGAGCTAATCACGAAGCATAAGAACACGCAGTAAATCGGCACACTACAATACCATGGAAACTTCTTCGACACTGCGGCCTGCATGAAAAGATACTCAACATTATACAGAATTCTTATGATGGATTAAACTGCAAGATCGTGCATTGCGAACAGCTCACATACGCATTCAAAGTGAAAACCAGTGTCAGGGATGTTTGCTTACTCTCACCCTTTCTCTTTATCCTGGTGATCGACTGGATTATGACGATGTCAACATCTGGGGGGAAGCATGGGATGTGGTGGACAGCTCGGATGCAGGTGGACGATCTAGATGATGATGATCTGGTTCTTCTATCGCACATGCAACAGCAAATGCAAGAGAAGACGGCCAGTGTAACAGCAGCAGTAGGTCTCAACATACACAAAGGGCAAAGCAAAATTCCCCGACAAAACACAACGTGCACCAACCAAATCACCATTGATGGAGATGCTTTGGAGGATGTCAAAACCTTTACAAATCTGGGCAGCATCATTGATGAGCAAGGTTGGTCTGATGCAGGTCTTATGAAGGCACGGATTGGCAAAGCAAGGGCAGCATTTCTACAATTGCAGAACATCCGCAACTCAAAACAACTATCAACCTATACCAAAGTCAGAATTTTCAATACAAATGTCAAGACACTTCTACTGTAGGGAGCGGAAACTTGGAGAAGTGCGAAAGTTATCATCCACAAGATACAGGTGTTTACTAATAGTTGTCTACAACCAAAGAAAACTTTACGCCGATAACTGGAAGCAGACATGAAAATAATGAACTGGAAAAGAAAGCCCTGGACAGAGTAGATTGAAGAATCCTGATTGTCTCTCTATACTCCATTAGGCATAACAGGAGTAAGTAAGTAAGGGATTCTGATCGATTGACTTCGACTGAAAGCTATAACTAAACAACAAACTCCCACATTACTTACCCTAATAATCCATATTGCAAATTGAAATAACAATGTTAAATTATCGGACGTAATACACTAAAATCCTGCACCTCGCAGGATTCGAACCCGGGACCTTCGGTATTGTGCGCGAACGCCTAACTTCTGGAACACTGGGCCAACATCTAACAGTGTTAATGTCTAACTCTGATCGATCTGGGGATTTTGCGCGACCTCACCCGTTTGTCTTTGGTAGTTACTACCTACACATGACAGGGTTGAACTCCACTGGTCACGTTTTTATTTTTAAAAAAAATTGATCTTTGAATCAAAACAAGATAAATGCTATTTCATGGTGGGTTTTTTTTAACAATTCAGAAAAGCAACATGGAATGATCACAATCTATTCGAGCAATATTTTTTACTCACTTTAAATGAAGTTTAAATTCATCATCATTATTGAACTTATATTTTTTGTTTTGATAACCTCATTCAAACAATGATTTTAAATATTTAAAAATTAGTTCAGTGTTTTTTTATTGCTTTTTTTGTCATTTAAGAAAAAAAATCTGAATATTTAAATTTATTTGAATTTTTTTCTCAGTAAAATTGTTTACAAACTGATATTTCAATGTCAACTGTAACACTTGAAAAATACGTGTGCAATCGAAATTGATTCATTGATCCATTGATCCATTGCCTAAAAAAATATGGTCAATTGATTTGTTTTCAAAAATGAAATGATTTATATGAATCATTCAACTGAAATTTTTCTCATTGAAGTAACTAACTTATTTATTTATTTATGATGAATCGATGTACTTTAGTTAATTTTTAAAAAAGAATCTAAAATTTTTCAAAATTACTCATATTCCTGTTGTAGAAGAGATATTTTGTTTCAAGATTAACTCATGTTGAGTTTTCACCTGTTATATATACCCAATGCAAGCATAGGCCGCCGACCAGCATTCTTCAATCTACTGTAATCTAGGCCTTTCTTTCCAGTTCTATCCAATTTTTGTTCATTATTCCCATGTCTTTCTATATTTCTCGGCGTCTTCCTCTTTTGCATATATGTAGGAATTTTGTGCTACCTATGACTGGTTTGTTGAAGGCACATAGGTTTGTAAATCTCTCACCATTTTCTTTCCTTTCTCCCAGTCCATGTCGTCCTATGATGTCTTCATATCTAGTGTTTTCCATGTCAACCGTGGCATTTAGATCTCCCGTCAGAATGGTCAAATACTATGATGAGCATCTCTCAACGATTGACTGCAGCCTTTCGTAGAATTGATCTTTAACGTCGTCACTGTAGTCATTGGTAGGTAAATAGCATTAGATGAGGTTCATTGTATAACCCTTTTTCTTCGTTTTGAAGGATGCTTTAATGATCCTGAGTCCATGAGATCCCCATCCTATAAGTGCTCTTTGTGCTTGTTTGGACAGAATCAGCCTAACTCCTTGTATGTGAGGTATTTTCCTCTTCATGACTAGTGCATAACAGCAGTTCCCTTGAAGCTAGTCTCAGTTATCCAACCTGCGTCAAATGCGTTTCACTGATTCCAAGCATCTCCAGGTTGTATCTTTTGATTTCTGAAGCAATTTGGAACACTCTTCCAGTCTCACACAATGTTCGGACGTTCCATGTACCTAAAAGAATGGTTTCTCTGGTTGTCAGAAGGGGTATCGGTCTTGTGACTGACTACCAAACGAAAAATGGATTTCATCATGAGACGTTGTAACTCTTCTAAATGAAGACTTTCTAAATCCCAGGGCATAGTTCAAAGTGTGTGAGTGATTTTTTATGGTTAGCACTTTTTTAACGAGTTAATTTTTCTACGGGATGGGGTCGCCAATCCCATGCCCAACCTTCCTCCTTTAACCAGGCTTGGGACCGGCAGCAGCCTAACAGGGGCTCCAGAAGGAGTTTAACGTCTCATCCTACTTAGGATTCGTTGGCTTGATGTACCTGGATCCTAATGTCGTTATTGCTCAGATTAAGATTAGAACCTAGTACCATTTGTTAAACTAGATAAATGGAATAACATTTTGACGTTTGAAGTGAAGAGTGCTAAGAGAACATTCCTAACAAAAGATAGATTATATTTAGTACTACAGATTAATAATAAGCAATCAGGAAGCACACTGTACACTTAGTTAGTTGTTTCGTACAAATTTGCGACTCGTTAGCAATGCGCGCACACTCATGACCATATCAGCGATTTTGTTCACACATTAAAATAATCATCATGAAACGCCCTCAATTTAACTAGATAAATTAGTTATGTATAAAATCTGTTGTTTAAAAATAATTCTTAAAATGAAATGACCAGAACAAGGGAAATATTGAGTATTGAACAGTTTTTTTGGGGCACAGTTTTGGAGGTTTGCGTTTTTATACATTTAAAGTCATCAATCAGTCATTGTTGGACCACCATTAGAAACCTGGAAGCACTGGACGGCCGTTTCGTCCTGGTATGGGACTCATCAGCAGTGCGCATCCACGACTCTTGCTCCTCGCAGGGCTCGAACCGTGGACCTTCGGCATTGTTGGCGAACGCCTTACCACCGGACCACTGGGCCGGCATCCAACGGTGTTAATGTTGTTTCTACCACAGACGGTTTTCCGACTTATTCCAGCCTATTTGCATAATACAGCTTTAGTTAGTTTATGATTAAATGTGATTCTCATATAATATATAATGGATGAAGTTATCTTGCTTTTATCATCTCACTTTACGGCTTCAAAGATGACAGAAGTTACACAGTCGATTTATTTATTAGTAATGATGAGTTATATGAACTAAAAGGATCATAGATTCAAGTAGGTATATTATTTAGACACATGTTAGTTAGACAGTTAGTTAGTTTGTTTGTTTGTGACAGAAATCTATCCAACAACTACGTTGTGTCTACTTCATAGCATCATGTTTCACAGTTTAGAATACAGATTTATCAATTTATTTGTTTATTTACACAACACCATATGATAGATAGTCAAGGTCAAACAACACATGACTATTTGTCTGGTTGGTTAATTGTGTTTTCAAACTATCCAGATTTACTTTTTTTTCACATTTATGTTAGTTATATGTGATAGTTGGCATGATCTCGAACTATAATCATCTATAAAACCTTAACATTTTTTTATGAACCTTATCTTTGTAAATAAAAATAACTTGTACGCCTATTCTTATCAGTTTTAACCAAGAATGATTGCTTCGAATTTGAATGAACCACTCTGAACATTATTGCTTAACATTAGTGCTAATGTTAACTTTTGTGAATAGAGGATTTGCTTACACATGATGAAATCATTTGTAACAATCGTTTTTCAATAACTATCCTCATTCATTTCATTTAAATATCATAACTACAATGAAATCAAAAAGTTTTGTTTTAAAACTGAACAAAAACCAATGGTCGACTTAATTTAAACAAAGAACGCAAGACTAATGATGAAAACTAATAATAGTACACCAGAAATAAGTCGAAGTCTATGCCTGAATATTACTGATTTTATAAACAACATATATATTGATCAACAGTCAAATTTGAATATACTGACTGAACTGGGGGAAGTATTTGACTTAAATGAATCAGTAACTTTATATATATATTTTATATATGTTATAATGAATACATATATATAGCTTAAATATGCGCACTGCTGATGAGTCCCATACCAGGACGAAACGGCCGTCCAGTGCTTACAGGTTTCTAATGGTGGTCTAACAATGACTGACTAATGATTTCAAATGTGTGAAAAGGCAAACCTCCAAAAACTCTGCCCGAAAATAACTTAAATACGTTTTGTGATCATCATTAAGGAGTTGTTAAGATGGTTGAGTTACTTTTTGAAATCATGAATTGATCAATACTAGACGAGTAGTAGAAACCTGGAAGCATTGGACAACCGTTTCGTCCTGGTATGGGACTCTACAGCCGTGCGCATTCACAACTGGCGCTACTTGCAGCATTCGAACACAGGACTTTCGGTCTTGCGAGCAAACGCCTAACCTCTGGACCACTGAGCCAGTATCTAACGGTGTTATTGTTTAACTTTCATGAATCCACAGTCTTGCACAACCTTAACCACTGTCTTCGGTGACCACTGCTTCACACCTAAACAGGGTCGAACTCCACTGGTCACAACTTTTTGAAATTATGAATCCGCCTATATATATACATATGATTTGCATTACGGGGTTGTGAAGATTGTTAAGCTACACATTTTTGAAACCATGAATTGATCAATGTTAGACCACCATTAGAAACCTGGAAGCACTGGACGGCCATTTCGTCCTAGTATGGGACTCCTCAGCAGTGCGCATCCGCGACTCCTGCGCTCCGCAGGATTCGAACCCAGGACCTTCGGTATTGTGCGCGAACGCCCTAACCGTTAGACCACTGAGCCGGTATCTAACGGTGTTAATGTCTAACTTGATCAAATTCACGGAGTTGCGCAACCTCATACACAGTCTTCGGCAGTTACTGTCTACACCCGAACAGGTTGAACTTCACTGGTCACGTCTTCCCACTAGAACTCGGAGAAGATTCCTCACGAAGCTAGTCACTAATGAGCACAGGTAATTTGCATTACGGGGTTGTGAAGATTGTTAAGTTACACATTTTCGAAACCATGAATCGATCAATGTTAAAAAATCTTATACTTGAACAGTACTTCGTGGTTTTTAATTGTTGGGTTTTAGTTTTTTTAATTTAAGTCAATTCGTAATGTTAAAAAACTGTTTGAATTTCATTTAAGAAAATCACTAACACATAACAATTTACAATTGTAACAAAAATTGTTTATAACCAAAATAACGATATAATTATTTTTATTATTATTATTATTACTTATCATTTTGCAGGTCATTGAATATACCAAACTAAGAATGACATTAGAATTGGTTGGATGAGTCATTTCCTTTTACAAACAAAAATAAAGGCAGGAAGAATAAGGGTGTGTGCTATCCGATGGGCGAGATGGATTGAAGATAAATACAGACACACACACACATAACAGACACTTCTATTGATGATTTTATTTATCTTTAACCATCGACGAATATGATTGGTTGGTCAAGGTCATACGAATGATAATGTATGTGTTCTACCGTTGTCTCTTTATTATCATTTACACATTGGTTGACCTTATTTTTAGTTGTTTATCCGAAAAAATAGATAATCATAAATTGTAAACAAAATAACAACAATAACAATTTGAAAAGTTAACAATGTACTTTTAACTTTAAAAAAATAAACAAACAAATAAAAGTATCCCCCGTAATTTATATCATCAGTTGAAAGGAGAAACAAACAAAATGTACTGATAGAAGTATATATTTAAGAACCAAATAATAATGAAAAGTATCTTTCATATTAAACAGAAATTATTATTTATGTGTGTAACTGTTAGTAAAATAAAAAAACATGTTTATTTGTGCACAAAGGGGTCTTGGTTGTTTACTGGAACGAATTTCAGTTTGACAAATGAATCATTTATGTGGTCAACTTATGCATATATATATTCAGTTAGAATGATTTTGATGCATAGGACGGTGGGGAAGGTGGGGGGTTGTTTCAAACAATTGCAAATTATTGATGAGAACGTATAGACTTTTATAAAATACAGTGACACACAATACTACACTTTTTATTTACTGTGACATTAGAACCAAGTTACAAAAATAAATTTAATATTCACTGCAGTAGAAAATCAAGAACTATGCCAATGTTATACGCCAGACAGACCAATAGATGAAGTGGTGAAATTGCATCAGTTGAGCTGGCTAGGACATGTATTAAGTGTACCGAACCGCTGACTACCTCGACGAGTAGGTTGGAAGAAATCAAACAGTGGTTAGAACAAAATATGGCACATATCGATGAAGTCACTAACAACTGGATTGAGTCATGTTGGTTGGTAAATGTAGACTAGCTGGTTGGCATCCGCGAGATTGAGAGTAATCAATGGTTAGAGACTTTGAATAACATGGCTCAAAACCGTTTGCAATAGCACGGATGTATTCATTCTTTTGTGTTCTCTCAAATCTAAATCTTCTGGATTCTTCATCACGTTTACATTTCTCATTCTAAGTTTATTTTAATAGATTCTACTTCTTGTATAATATTGTCGAATCCTAATCTCTCTGGTTTCTGGTAATACTTCTACTACCTCTAATACTACGGGATTTCAATTGACAATTGCATTTCTGTGTTAATGCGGTATGGCAACTTGAACTGATGTACTTACGTTCGAAGTTCTACGTTGTAACTGACTAACTGACTATACATCAGACTGGGACTCTTCAGCTGTATATACCTATAAATTACCAGGCGATTAAAAACACCCATTTCCTATTCTTGTATCTGTTGGGGACGTTAGATCCCCAGAACTCACTCGGAAAAAGTCGTAATTTTTAAATTTATCTCTGAAATCTTATGACTCATTGGTTGATGAATTATTTTAGTACGCTATTTTGTGGCTCTCACCAAGGGCATCTCTATCATTGTATAAATAAACTTGATTTGTGTACTTAGCAACCTAAACATTTCTGGGTGCCCTGTAGAGTACATTCTCTACGCCTTATCAAAACTTATTGCTCTAGTTAGCAGGGCATGGGACAATCGGATTAACACACAGCCTACCGAGTAAGGTGAAATCATAATAGTTTCAATCATCTTATTTTCAGTCGAGTGATCGATGCCATCCATGTATGTCTTACGACATTTATGAAAATTCAAGTCTACAAATGAAGGCGCTAGACGTACATTTTGCCCTGTTACGGGAATCTTCAGTGAAATTGCACATTGACAACCAATGCATGCAGGAATAGAACCCAAGACCTTCCCACAATGTTAGTGTTAAGCTTTAATTAATCCCACATATTGGATAATGTCACTCATTCTATACGGTGGGTAACTGCTCGCATCCAACAGCATTGAACCTCACTGGTAACATTTGTCCGTGCTTCTCAGTTTCTAATGGTGATCTAACAATGATAGATTCATCATTTCAACAAGAACTGTTTCTAACATACTTTAAATTATAACAGATATGAAAATCAATTCATGTATCTGGTGATAGAATTTGTTATTGTCAATATTTAACTTACTGATATGAATTGTTAGTAGTCAAACATAATAATTACTATTTTAATGACGATCGATAAATATGCTGACCATGATCATCTTCAACTATTAAAATTCAACTGTATATACATGAAAGATTTCATGAATCAGTTAATTTTATTAATGATGTTAGAACTTTGGTACAATCAATATCTTCATTTAGAGTTATGGAGATTAGTGTTCTTACACATTTGAAATCATCAATCAATCATTGTTAGACCACCATTAGAAACCTGGAAGCACTGAAAGACGGCTGTTTCGTCCTGGTATGGGACTCATCAGTGGCAGTGCGCATCCACGACTCCTGCACCTCGCAGGATTCGAACCCGGGACCTTCGATCTTGTGCGCGAACGCCTAACCTCTGGATTACTGTGCCAGCATCTAACGATATTAATGTCTAACTCTGACTGAACCTTGACTATTTATTGTTTATTCTACTACTGAGAATGTAAATTTGGTACGGAAACATACATTTATTCACTTTGTATATTTTTAAAATTTTAAGAAACATTAATTAGTGGTCTGAATTTTTTGTTCGATAATCAATTTATTAAAATGAAGTGAAGTGCCGTAAATTTTCAATGTACCTCATCAAAATGTACTGACTAATCATCACTAATTTCGTGAAACAATTCTCTAAGTTCTAGTGAGAAGCCATGCCTAGTGGAATTCAATGCTGTCGAGTGTAGGTAGACAGCTACCTACCGAAGATAATGGGACAGGTTATGCAATACATTAGTTTGTTTGAATACAGACATCAACACCGTTGGATGCCACCGGCTCACTTGTCTGAAGGTTAGGCGTTCGCATAAGCGACGGAAGGTCTTGAGTTGGGTTCCTACGAATAAGTATCGTGGATGCTTACTGTCATTGATGAGTCCCATAATAGAACTTGACCACCGTTCAATACTTTTAGGTTTCTAATCGTAGTCTAACAATACAATTAATTAATGATTTCAATGAAATTGAACAAACTCATAAATAATTTATTAACCTACTTACTCTCTTAAATGCTTGTCAATTATTATCAATTATATTGGGCGGCCAAACCAAAACATGGCACAAATCCATGAAGTCACTGACAAGTGGACTGAGTCATGTTGGTAGATGTAGGCTACCACCTGGTTGGAGTCCGCGAGACGATAGTCACCGATGGTTAGAGACCTTGAATAATGACATGGCTCAAAATCGTTTGCAATGACTCAGGTGCATCCACTCTTTGTGTTCTATGAAATTCTAAGCTTCTGCATTCCTCATAATCTCTACCTTTATCCTTCTAAATTTATCTTACTGAATTATACTTCTCGAATCATATCTTTGCTCCCTAATCTTATCCATTGCTGATAATACTTCTATTATTGCTATCATTCTTGGATTTGAACTGACAGTTACGTCTCTGTGCTGATGGGGCATGGCAACCTGAACTAATGTACTTATGTACGAAGTTCTGCGTTGTATCTGTTTGTCTATTGATATACAATCAAAGTTAGTGAAGCTATAAATTTTTAGCGCTATAAAGTTCACTTGTATAATGAATGGTTCTATGCAAAAAAAACAATCTTTATTATCATATGAATTCATTGATCAATCATTTATATTACTTAAACATGCTTACACAGTAAGGTGGATTACTTTTTCCCATAAAAATAAAATTTTCATCAATATTAGTTATCATATTTATAACACGATGGATGATTCATCCATCAGATGAAATAGGATGTAAACATTGATTTTATTTCAACAACAACAATAATAATAATAAATGTATGAACACTATGGACGACATATGTCACTTTTTCTCTCTCTCTCTCTCTCTCTATCTCATACATCATATATCATGCTGCAGACGATACTTATTGATCCACTAACACTATACAACTACTATGAAAATTATAAGTAGTATATGTCAAGTGTGTGAAAACAGTAGCTGTTACCCAGGTATGGTGGTAGAAAATCAGAAAATCATACGCCTGCGCCTACATACGATCTAAAAGTCAAATAATAGGTAAGAAATTAGGAGGGAAACACTAATTCGGAAAGCTGATCAGGTTACCTAATCAGGATGTCAGCCTATATACCGTTGTCTAGGAACCAAGGATAATTATATATATATATATATATATATATATATATATATATATATATATATATAAACCTGTGCTTACAGTTTAGTTTGGTAATCAAACATCCTCACTACCTTCAGCCTTGTTACTTACACAGTGGGTCTTGCATACAGTAGGAAGTATGTATTGTAACTGAGTAAGAACACGTTTGCTTATGTAAACATCACAGTTTTGCTGTTTCCTCTGAAATGTTTCTTCCCCCTTAGGGCATAGCCAACGAAACACAGATATTCCAATTCTTCAAAAGAAAGAAGGGATTATAATATACCGGTTTTGAAAATAAAATAGTTCTCTGCTCAGGATTAATCGGTGCGAATTTTTAGCGTTCGAAAAACATGAGATAAATAAGAAACCACTAATGAAAAGGTAATAAATTAATTGAGTGAAAATTGGCCAACATTCAGTCAGCCAATTCTTCTGACAATAATCAGTAAAAAAGAAGGAACTGGATAAAACAAAACTTTCTACTCGATGCTCAATTTATTTGAAATTATCAAGTTGAACCTTAATATCGTATAAAATGATTATGTGACTAACCTTAAGTAGTTTTCTTGTGAACTCAATCATTACGCTTTTGTGTCAGCAAGATGTTAAATGTCGAACCGAATTCCTTTCAAAAAACAATCCATCACAAGGTGGGTAACTTGATGTATCAACCACTATTAACCCCCTTTCTTAATTCTCCTAATATTTCGTTAACTTGTACTATGAACTTGTCTTTTATCGCCCGACCGTAGCTGGTAACTTGACGTGGTGGTTGGGTTTGCCTATTGTGATAACCCAACCGAGCTATGTTGGCTAGGACATATGTTCCTGCAGGTTATACCATACCAGACACGTCGGTTGGAAAACGATGAGACTAAAAACAGCTACTCAAGGTCTGAGGGCGAAGTCGTACTGCAGAGGGGTGTGACAACAGTAAGGTGTTTCCCTCGGACAACCAGCATCTGCAGCGATGCTGTCTTCTCACAAGAAAGGAAGGGGTTAGAAAAGGTCGATCTTAAAAATGTTAGACTTCACCTTGCCTCATTGATTTCTGTCTCCGGCGGTAAAGCTATTTGAAGAACGGAGCTAACACTTTACAAACGTCTCATAAAAAGGCCGTGCATGACCGGCCTCAAGTAGTTGTCCTCTGGGCTCTACAGTCATGCTCCCAGGTCGTTAAGACCAACACTAATCTATCTTCCTTTTCAGGTTCCTCAAGAAAGACTTCCATGGTGTGGGCAGCGGGGAAGTGACAACCGCCCTCATACCCGTAACAGCACGCGAGACCAAGTTGTTCACAAATAAATCCTTCCTACACCCCCTGACATCTTTCTTATCTCTACGATTAACTCTTCTCACATTCCTTTTTCACACTGCACCGCTAATGCAAACGATACGAGTTCACGAAAAGTTATTCCTCGTCTCCTGAAACCCCGTTCTAGACTAAATGTTGGAGCATTTAATGTCCGAACATTGTGTCAAATAGGGCAACGGGCTTCATTAACTGGGACTTAAGAATCTCGCGCCATCGATGTATGCTGCATCTCGGAAACGCTTAGACAGGATCCTAGTAAAATCATTAATTTGATTTCACCTTGTCAAAATAAAGAAGCAGATCGATTTACTCTTCGTGTATCTGAAAGCCCTGATGTTGCTTCCAGGGGTCTTGCTGGCGTAGGCATAGCATTGAGTGGTAGAGCTGAACAATCTCTCCTTGACTGGATCCCAGTAGATAGTCGCTTGTGCGCTGTCCGACTAAACGGGACAGTAAGGACTCAGAAGGATAGGGACACGCCGTTGCCTCTTCGTCATATCTGCCTATGCGCCCACTGACTGCAGTCCAAACGAGGTGAAAGATGAGTTTTACAGAAAGCTTCCGGACCTCCTCCAAAACATTAAGCGCTCTGATCAAGTTATACTGGCTGGTGACTTTAATGCTCAAGTAGGTAGAATAAGTGAAAAGTAAAGACACCTAGGTGGATCTTATGGTGTGGAAGGGAAAACGGCGACCGTTTGCTGCAGCTATGCTCTGATAACCGCTTATTTCTAGCAAACACTAATTTTAAGCATAAGGAAAAACATATTTTGACCTGGCGACCGCCAAGGTCGTCTCAACGTTGGACGCAACTAGATCATATCGCCATCGGCCACCCATATGGAGGTTCGATAGAAGACTGTCACTCGTTTTGTAGCACATATTTAGATTCAGATCATGCTCTAGTGTGAGCGCGTATTTGTCTACGTTTTACTGGACGTAGGAAAGACACGGCAAGTAAAACTCTTAGGGTTCTACCTAATGATAACAAAACTTAGAATATATTTCAGGAACAAATGAAAAACAGTTAGGCGGCCATGTAAGTGATTCCCTTCCGGAGGCAGGCTGTGGAAACAGCAGTGATGTCTTCTAGTAAGGTGAACTATAAGGCTAGGAAGAAGCAGTGGATCTCAGTGGCATCCACCATAGATGATCGCAAACCCACCTGGCCTTGAACATGACAAAGAGCGAAGTCAGCTTAAGCTCAGACTGATAAATAGCGTGATAAAAGCATGCATTCATTGTGTTCTCTCCAATTCAAACCTTCTGAATTCCTCATAATCTCTATCTTTCTCTGTCTATAGTTATTTCACTGAATTATCCTTCTCGAATCATATCTTCGAACCCTAATCTTCTCCGTTACTGCTAATACTTCTACTACCTTTATCACTATGGGATTTGAACTGATAGTTGCGTGTCTGTGCTGATGCACTATGACAACCTGGACTTATGTATACTCATGTACAAAGTTCCACGTTGTAATTGACTGACTAACTTTATTTTATCTCGTAATTACCTACATATTCAAACAGTGTTAACAATACAAGTATACGAATTAACAAACTTGGAATCGGGTTGATAATTTTACATGTGCAAATTTCAATATGCGAACCTCCTTTTAAAAAAACTTATAATTTTTTTAAGTGAACTAATCTAACTTTTAGGATAAAATATAGTTTTTGTTCTTTAGTAATGGTGGTGAACTATATGTTTCATATTTTTGAAGAAAATAGGCAATCTCAATCTCAATATTATGTAACAAAGGGAGGAAGTACACCTCCTACCTACCTACCTGATACAGAAAAAGCAAACAAACTGCAGTTGGTTCTTTTTTTAGTAAATTTATTCATACTACTAATATAAGTAGGCAACGTTTACATTAAAAAAAAAACAACAACAGAAGAAGAAAAAACATTCCATAAAACAAATATATAAATGGTAAGAATACATATTCTAGGAAAGGAACAAAATTAAACAATAATAGGAAATTCATTTGATAATAAATAATTGTGCAATTTCATTGATTTTATTCGTAAAAACCAACCAACCAAACAAACCAGCATTAAACAGCTTTAATATTTTTATGCATATCTAAACCAGTCATCGTGTGAATTAATTGTGGTAAACTATTCATGATAGTAAATAATTCACTAGTTAACTTGGCTACACCAATATCACCATCACCTGTACAAACCATGGTAAGTTTATCACATTTAGTTAAAGGTGAACTAATTTCAGCAGCAATCTTTGGTAATGATTGTAGCACCATGTCCAGTTTTGCAACATTCTATTGAAAAGAAATAACAGAAACATAGAAATTTTAAAAATTTGGGAGATAGACAGAGAGATACAACGCAGAACTTCGTACATAAGTACATCAGTTCAGGTTGCCATACTACATCAGCACAGAGATATAATTGTCAATTCAAATCCAATAGTAGAAGAGGTAGTAAAGGTATTAGAAGTAATCGGAGAGGTTAGGATTAGAAGATATTATTCAAGAAGTATGATTCAGTGAGAAAAGTTTAGAAAGTCAAAACTAGAAGGTGTTGAAGAATCCAGAAGATAAGGATTTGAGAGAACACAAAGAATAATTGCACCGGCGCCATTGCAAACGGTTTTCAGCCAAGGTCTGAGGGCGAAGTCGTACTGCTGACTACTGTAAAGGGGTGTGACAGCAATAAGGTGTTTCCCTCGGACAACCAGCATCTGCAGCGATGCTGCCTTCTCACAAGGAAGGAAGGGTTAGAAAAGGTTGACCCTAAAAATGTCACACCTCACCCTACCTCACGGATTTCCGTCTCCGATGGTAAGGGTGCCCACTAAGGGCCTTTAAGAACGGAGCACAGAGACGAAACTGTCAGCTCAAATCCAAGAGTGATAGCGATAGTAGGAATTATTAGCAGCAATGGAGAAGATTAGGGAGCAAAGATATGATTCGAGAAGTATAATTCAGTGAGATAAATTTAGAAAGAGAAAGATAGAGATTATCAGAAATTCAGAAGGTTAGAATTAAAAAACACACAAAGAGTGGATGCACCTGGGCCATTGCAAACGGTTCTGAGCCATGTCGTTCAAGGTCTCTAATCATTGGTGACTATCGTCTCGCGGACACCAACCAGGTAGCCTACATCTACCAACATGACTCGGCCCACTTGTCAGTGACTTCATGGATTTGTGCCATGTTTTGGTCTGGCCGCCCCCCCCCCCAACTTTCTTCCAATCTACTCCTACACTGCAAAACATAGCTCGTCGCGGCAGTCGGTGGTTAGGCATAAGTAATGAAATATGGGAGAATTTTTTTGTGTACAAGTTCTCTTCTCTTACTAACAGTAACGGTATTTTTTTCTTGTAATTGGGATTCAATAATTGAAAATTGATTGTTTTAATTATAGTATGCCATCTCTCTTTTTAAATCGGCAATATTATAGTTTTATGTTTCTTTGAGTAATTATTTTCTTATTTATTACAAATCACGTGATTATGGATATATAAAAGTAGTGTCTTATGTACTATTATAAAAGTCAAAATGAATTTAGTGCATTACTCTCAAAAAGTATGAAAAACACAAACAAATTGATCGATCAGTCGATGGAACCGTGATCGGTGGAGTCCAACCCTGTTGGCTGTAGACAGTTGTTACCTACCGAAGACAATGGATTAATTAACGAGAGACATTAACACTGTTGGTTGCTGGATCACTGGTCTAGAGTCTAAGAGTTCGCACGCGCGAAACCGACAGCCCTAGGTTCGACTCCTGCGAGTGGGGGTCGTAGATGCGTACTGCCATTGATGAGTTCCGAACTAGGACGAAACAGTCGTCCAGTGCTTCCAGGTTATTCTGAACTTTTTATTAAATCATTAACTACTATTATATGATTTATCATGCTTATTTTGTTGCTATTTTATGATTCATCGTTTCCCTTACACTCAGTCATCTTTTGGCCTATTCATGTATGAGTGTTATTCGAGATTTCTATTGGTATGATGTGGTAAATGTTGGGGACGTTAGATCCCCAGAACTCGCTTGATAAATGCCTTAATTTGGATTTTACACGTTCGAGCATGGGCTGACCAGTTGACCATGAGATTTCATTTCCCACCAGGAAAATCCTTGGCTGTGATTGGTTGCTGTGTATTTTAGTGTGTTATTTTTGTTACTCTCCCAAGGACGTTTCTATGATGTATAAATAAACGAGATTTGTGTGCTTGATTGAATTATGCTTGCTGGGCGGTTTGTAGAATATACTTTCTGCGATATATCAAGACATGTCTTTAGCCGTTTCAGATCAGGGTAGCCTACCTGGACGCTGGTTCATTGTCTAGTTCTAGTTTATCGACTAAGGTGAACGCATAATAGTTTCAAGCATACTTTGTGATGAACCTAACAGTAAACTATGCTTATATATATATATGAACCACATATGTCTGAAATATATGATTCGATTAATGGAAATAGTTTTGTGGATTTCTGAACTCAATAGGATAGACAAGAAGGGAGTTTTGAACCAATAGGAAATTAGCTGAAGAATCGCATTATGATTTCGTGCTTTGTTTTGTCACATGATATTATTCAATAGTTAAGGTCATAGTAGTTTCACTGTCTACTGACTGAGTGATTGCCTCACTACACCACAGTAGTATTGGTACAAAATATTAGGTATAAAAATAATGTGATTCGAAACAAAGAATTATGAATTTAAAAAAATAGAGGACAGAGTGGAAGTATCTAGTTCATTGTAATAGAATTTTAACCTACTTTTCAACCACTGACTACGACGATGATAATCATACGGTCTTTAATCAGGTGATTTTCATTTATCAACACAACCCAATCAAATGATTTCATGAACTAAGGCCAACTCTTGGTTCAGTCCCCGCTCAAGCTTTTCTCTAACTTGCTACTGAGTTACTAAACACCGTATGTCCAACACTCTTCGGTGTTAGAAAGTTTAGTTGAAAAAAGATGAAAACAAGAACCTATTTGTTAGGATATTCATCCAATATTCTAAGAGAATTATTGGTCGATTCCTATTGGTTAATTCCTTCTGGTCGTCCTAGATATCAATGTCACGTGCTCCAATGTTGTTTCTTATTGGTTGTCGTGACTATCAATGTCACTTCCTATTGGTCGTCTTAACTGTCAATGTCATAGACTTCGATGCTGTTTCCTATTCGACCAATATATATATATATATATATATATACGCATTATCTGTAACGTTTTATGACCACGACCAGGCCCAGGGCTCGGTCCCGGATCCCTAGTTCGGGATCCTGGTTCTCTTCTGGATTCGGACCTCGTGCTTTCTGGATGTTTGTAGAATACAGGTTCTACTTCATATCAAGTCATCTTATTTCTTCACTCAATATGGGGGGTCGGGATAATCGGATTTGAGTAGCATGTCGTGTCGCCCGATTCTCGCTCTCGTTTTCCGACTAGGTAAAAACTCGTAATAGTTCAAGTATATATATCAAGTTGACGTGTTTACATGCAGGCATAACACAATTAATTTGAAAAATAAGTTACACTAATTATTTTACTCAAAAAAACTAATCAATAATCCAACCTGATAATTTTTCCAAGCTTCCGCTTTCTTTGCCATTTGTTCTGCTTCAGCTTTTGCAATAGCATGTAATGCTTCCGCTTCAGCTATACCACGTAATCGAATTGATTCAGCTTCAGCCTCAGCTTCAGCAGTTAAACGTAATCGGTCAGCTTCAGCAAGACGTTCTAAACGGAAACGTTCAGCTTCGGCTGGTTTACGTACGGTTGCATCTAGATGACGTTCTTGTCGAACAATTTCTAATTCTTCCACTTGAATTTGTTGAGTTTTTTCAAGGACAGTGATTTGCATTTCTTCTTCTTTAATTTGTTGTTTCACTTTAGCTGCCTTCATAGTTTTTTTTGTTTTGAATTGTAGTGTGCGTTGTGTGTATGTGTGTTTGAGTGGGTGAGTGAGCGAGCGAGTGAAAGAGGTACATAAGATACGAAGAAAAATATATCAAATAGTATTTTTACCATTTAATTTATCAATGTAATTTGGTATGTTTAAGGATTAAAATACGGCATGATTGCATAAATGGCTGAAATCATCAATCCAACCGTTGGAGAGAAAGTAACTAAGAGACAGTTAAACTCAATACAATTATTACATAAATTTACCCTCACTGGGTAAACCAGACACTATCCACGTGCTGACAGTACAACCTGAACAGTACAGCTCAATCCTGTGATGTAACCACACAGGTAACTGACATCCTGGTTGACCACTTACACTGTGTATGTAAGTATAGTGACTATTTCCGATCCATGATAGCGTCGATTAATATGCACAACAAGAATAGGTCCATTCGACACATCTCGCTTACGTGACTGTCAAACTAATTATTATTATTGTTACTATTGGCAACGGTGACATGCAATACAGCGTCCCAACGACAATGGCCCTCAGAAATGTTGCAAGGCAACCACTAATAGTATCAATGAAATCGATCACCCTGCAAACCAAGTTTGTATATGGACACTTAGCAAAACTTGCCAAATTAATGCCAAACCATTCACAATGTTCACAATGTTCATAGGAAACCTTCAGCTCTATACATAGGAATATAGTTTATGGTGTATAGCACAGGATAGTAAGAAATGCAGCTCAATTTGACGTAAATACGATCAAACACACACTTATTACCCTTTATCTCATGTTGCAATAGCAAAATTTTCATTTTTCCAAACACATGAGACCTGGAGTTAGAGTTAGTATCCCTAAACTACCTTTATTGTTTTAAACAAAATTTCAAATATATGAGATTATGATTTACCAACTGCCTTAATCTAAACTGTAAGATTATACCATTCTTTTAAAATTATTTCAAAAAAATACAAAATACCATCTACATAGAAAATACAAGCAATGCATACTCTGAGATGGTGGAGAACATTTGCACCTCAGGTGGATGATTGTGGTGGTGGTGGTGTTTGGTTCTCTGGGGTGCAAACAACGACAGGTGTAAAGTCAACAGCAAAACCAATCAAGATCGAGGTTAGCAGAACAAGCTACAGGTCAAACATGGAGAAATTCGAATGCTTCACTGCTCTACCTGAAGTTTATGCTGATGATGTTGTTCAGAAAAAAAACAATGAAAGCTCCACAACCAAAACAACCAGCTCAGAGAACCAAACACCACCACCACCACAATGCATACTCTAATTATCACTAGTCAAATAACAAGATGAAACGAAATTCAATAGAGTTAGAAGTAGATGGTTTTCCAATTACAAAATTGCTCGCATCATGTAAAAAACTATTAATCTTGAAGGATTTAGGGAAAAAAAGACACTGGATTATTAGTGAATATCTTGTCAACTTTTGATTATCATCAAAAAGTCAGAGAGATTTCATCATTCTGGACTGAAAATCTTTAGAGGTGTAGTGAAAAGTTTGTTATATCTTATGAATCAAACCTCTTCTAATTCAATTTTTTCATCTATGAAAATGTAGTACTTTTAGGATATTCATCCAATATCCTAAGAGAATTGTTGGTCAATTCCTTCTGGTTAATTTTATGGTCGTCCTAGATATCAATGTTACGTGCTCCAATGTTGTTTCTTATTGCTGGTCCTGACTATCAACGTCACTCCAAATGTTGATTCCTATTGGTCGTCCTAACTGTCGATGCCACAGACTTCGATGTTGTTTCCTATTCGACCAAAATGTATGAATACGCATGACCCGGTCCCGGATCCCTAGTTCGGGATCCTGATTCTCTTCTAGACTCGGACCTCGTACTTTCTGGATGTTTGTAGAATACAGGTTCTACGTCATATCATGTCTTCTTATTTTAACTAAATATGGGGGTTGTAATAATCGGATTTGAGTAACATGTCGTGTCACCTGATACTCGATCCTCGCTCCCGTTTTCCGACTAGGTAAAAACTCGTAATAGTTCAAGTATATATATCAAGTTGACATGTTTACATGCAGGCATTAACAAGTACCTCCAAAGATAGTGATCATTCTCTCATACAAAATTCATACATTCCATCAAAGATGAGTACAACAAAAAAAAATTTAATTTGATCATTCTAATAATAAACTCCTCATTCGACCATTTCACCAAAATAGCAATAGCTACTAGGTTAAGTTAAAACTATGCATAGTTTAATGCACCTTCTATATACTTTAGTCCTTTTTAATGATTATTATCTTAAAGACAACTAGAATGAAATAATTGAACAGAATCACATAACTATAATTTAATTACAAGAAAATCAATCATATCATATGTATTATCATAGTGTACTACTGATGATTTAAATTTAAACACACAATGAGATTGAAAGTAGAATAAAATGTTATGTGATAACAGTTTTTGTGATCTATCTACTACTGACGACCTTGACTGAACTCATCAAAACATAACGAAATAGTTGAGCGCATCAATACATATACTTGTATGTTATTATTAACAAGGCGAAAAATTGGCAAGATAGAGGTACAACGCAGAACTTCGTACATAAGTACATCAGTTCAGGTTGACATACCACGTCAGCATAGAGACACTACTGTCAGTTCAAATCCAAGAGTGACAGCAATAGTAGAATTATTAGCAGCGATGAAGAAGATTAGGGAGCAAAGATATGATTCGAAAAGTATATTTCAGTGAGATTAATTTAGAAGGAGAAAGATAGAGATTATGAGGAATTCAGAAGGTTAGAATTAAAAAGCACACAAAGAGTGGATGCACCTGAGCCATGTCATTATTCAAGGTCTCTAACCATTAGTGACAATATATATAGTCTTTGAAATGCTTGAAATCAATAGAAATTTGTATTTTGAAACTGAATGCTGTCAAAGCAGATCTTTTATTCCTTATGTACGAACATATCTGTTATGATTCATTGTGCTGGGAAGAGTGTTTAATGGAGTCGGTTGATATTCTCATTGTGTAACTCATAATCGAGGTCTCTTAAGTTCGCACTGCATCATAAACTTATGTGAGTTGGTGATGAAAAGCGAATTGAGAACTTTAGTTTAACTTTCAGTACGTAATGCTAACGTTATCACACTGATATAAGTTCGGAGTTATACACTCATTGATAGTAACTTATGTTATAAATACGCAACGAATGTTCATTTATCGCATTTGTACGCAGCAATCATTGTTCTCAATTTTTTTCAACAATGATTTTTTATCGAACTTCCATTATATATCTACAGCTACTTGCTTGATCGATGAGCTTTGCTTTAATGTCTATGCATTCATTAAAATTCATCTTATTTATTCAACGCCTATGTAACTGAATGCCAAATTTATTACTCTCGAACATTTCACGATTACAGCAATTTTTACGATGCTACAAAAAAGACGCAATTGTCAATTGAAATCCCATAGTGGTAGAGATAGTAGAAGTATCACTGGTAATGGAGAAGAGCCAAGCTTAGTCAAAGAAACTCTTTCCCTGCTCCACAAAATCTGCAAAAATATACAAAGCTTCAGAGCCAAAGTCTACTTAAACGCATCGATCTATGCTTAACAAAGTATTTTCAATTCAACAACATAGTCTACGAACAAACAAAAGGAACACCGATGGGATCACCAATATAAGGAATCATCGCGGAAGCTGTAATGCAGATACTAGAAGCGTCGATTTTACCAGTGGTCAAGCCAAAAATGTGGGTTCGCCATGTAGGCGACACATTCGTCATTATCAAAAGGAACGAGCTGGAGAACATCTACAATCAGATCAACAACGTCTTCGATTATATCAAATTCACGATGGAAAAGGAATCAAACAACAGCCTATCATTTCTGGATGTACTAATCACCAGAACTAACACAGGAAAACTGGAAACTCAAGTATTGCGGAAGCCAACTCACACAGACGTTATTCTCAACTATGGTAGCAACAATCCAAGAATCCACAAAATCAACTGCATGTAAACTTTGTTCAACAGAGGGAAGACACACTGCAGCATATATGAAACACTAAAAGACAAGGAAAAGTATCTTAGGACTATCTTCCAAAAGAACAGCTATCCATGCAACCACCAAAAAACACCAGTCGAAGTCGTCAACAGAAGCGAAATCAAGTACAGGAACCAATCAACGGATCATCCTACCATACATAAAAGACATATCGGAATATACAGCACGACTACTGAGACCATTTTGAATAGGTGTGGCACATAAACCAACAGAATTACTTCAATCAATACTATGTAGACCAAAGGATAAAATGACAAAGGAAGAAAAACTAAATATCATCTACAAAATAAGTTGCTCAGACTATGAAAAACACTACATAAGACAAAGTGGACGGCCTTTTCAGCTTCGTTTACGTGTACATCAATTAGCAGTCAAACGCTACGACAATTCTTCGCTTATATCAATACACACCAACAACTATGGACATACATTCGATTGGGACAATGTGGAAATACTGGGTAGGGGAAGGACAAAGAACACTAGAGAATTTTTAGAAGCTTGGCACTCAGGCCAATCAGCAATTAACAAACACATTGACCCAATTTATCAACCAATCAGAAAAATAATAGGTGACATAGGATCAAGAAACAGATCAAAAGGGGAATACAATCAAAACAAAGGTGAAAACAACGATAGGTTTAAGGTCAACTGCAAACAATCAAGATCGAGGTTAGCAGAATAAGCTACAAGTCAAACGTGAAGAAATTCGAATGCTTCACTGCTCTACCTGAAGTTTGGGCTGATGATGTTGTTCAGAAAAAAAAACAATGAAAGCTCCACAACCAAAACAACCAGCTCAGAGAACCAAACACCACCACCACAATCATCCACCTGGGCTATAAATTCTCTCCACCATCTCAGAGTATGCATTGCTGGTATTTTCTATGTAGATGATATAATCGAATACTAATAACCTACGAATATCCTCAACTCTTACCGGCCATGTTTCACAGTCATATAATAGGACAGAGCGAACTGATGCGCAGTAGACTCGTGCTTTGGTGAGCAATCGGATATCTCGCCTATGCGATAAGTGACACAAATTGGCAAAAGCCAACGGATTCTTCTGTATCCATGCTGAGATTTCGCCAGAAACCAGGCCATCATCAACACTGATCAGACTCCCAAGATAGGTGAAGGAGCCAACACACCCAACTACTTCACTCCCTATCACTAGTTCAAGTGCCGACATGCAATCCAATCTTGAAGCAACATCTTACATTTCGAAGGGGGAAAATCCCACATGAAATCCAATCAGGTAGTTAAATCATACACCAATGAACAAACAAAATCAACCCAAAAAAAAAGGAATTTTTTTTGTTACCTGTAATTCATAAGCTAATTCTGATTCAGCTTTACGTGCTTGTACTTCTTTCTCGTAAGCAGCATTTTGTAATTCAAAATCACGTTTTGATTTAGCTATTTCAATATCATTTAATAACTTGCCAGCAACACGTTGTTTTTCTGCTTCCGCTTCACGTATACCAGCATCACGTCTTGCTTCAGCTTCACCAATACGTGCATCACATTTCACTTGCGCGGTTCTCGCTAAACCAAGTGAACGTAAATAACCCTGAGAAAAAAAACATACGAAGGACGGCGGGCGCGGGGGGTGGTAGTGGTGGGGGTAGAAGAAGAACACAGTAGAATAAGAAAACAGTACTAAATGAAATCGGATAAAAGATTGTCGTCATTGTTGAAATTTAGAAAAAAAGTTGGACTTACATTTCCACTGAATGACTGAAAGATATTTAGTGGTTGTTATAAGAGAAATAACACGATGTCAAGGGTGTATTTATTAAAGAATCCATAGTAAAAGGTATTTAGGACTTATTTTTATTTTGGGGCACAGTTTTGGAGGTTTGCGTTTTTACACATTTGAAATCATTAATCAATCAATCATTGTTGGACCACCATTAGAAACCTGGAAGCACTGAAAGACGGCCGTTTCGTCCTAGTATGGGACTCCTCAGCAGTGTGCATCCAAGACATTAACACCATTGGATGCCGGCCCAGTGGTCCGATGGTAAGGCGTTCGCCTACAATGCCAAAGGTCCCGGGTTCGAATCCTGCGAGGAGCAGGAGTCGTGGATGCGCACTGCTGAGGAGTCCCATACTAGGACGAAACGGCCGTCTTTCAGTGCTTCCAGGTTTCTAATGGTGGTCCAAAAATGATTGATTGATTATTTTTATTGAAAAAAATTTTCAAATAAATTAAACTAGTGGAAGATAAAGATTATTTTTATCTCGCCTGAACAATTTTAAAACATTTCTGGTCTTGATAGGGCTGTGGAGATTTTTAAGTTTCATTGAAATCATGAATTGATCAATGTTAGTAAGAAGCCGTAACTAGTGGAATTCAATCTACGTCGGGTATGAGGCAGTTACCCACTGAAGACAATGGATAAGGTCGTGCAATATTGTGGAGTGACTTCAGTTAGATACCGACAACGGTGGATGCCAACTCAGTGGTCAAGTGGTTAAGCTTAGTAAGTGAGACCGACGGTCCTGGGTTCGATCCCCGCTTGTTGAATGATGGATGTACACTGCCGACGAGGCCTGTAGCAGGACGAAACAGCTGTACAATGGTGGTTTGACATTGATCGATTCATGATTTCAATTAAATTTTTTAACTTAACATTCGTCTTAAATATATTTACTGAATTTAAATGTACACAGTTTTGACATGGTAGTAGAAAATTGTAGCTGAGGTGGATGATAACGTAAAGCTCCACAATCAAAGCATCCAGCTCGGAGTACAAATATCCACCATAAATGTACAACAAAAGTGATGTATAAATAAAAGAATAGCAGAAAAAGAATTATAAAAACTAGTTACACAGGAGAAATGGTTTCAATTTTTGAAAATAAATCAAAGTGCATAAACTAATAATGCTTTGCAAATATAAATCAGTTCCGCTTCCGAAGATATATAAATATATCAACCATTATTAGACCACCAGTAGAAACATGAAAGCACTGGACAAACATTTCGTCCTGGTATGGGACTCATCAGCAGCGCATCCATGGGTGGGGTCGAGCAAATCTCTAGACTGATTAGAGTTAGACATTAACACCATTGGACGCCAGCCCAGTGGTCCAGAGGTTAGGTGTTTACGCGCAAGACCAAAGGTCCTAGGTTCGAATCCTGTGAGGTGCAGGAGTTGAGGATGCGCACTGCAAATGTGTCCCATACCAGGACGAAACCTCCCTTCAGCGCTTCCAGGTTTCTAATGGTGGTCTAACAATGATTGATTAATGATTTCACTAGGTAAAAACACCAATCTCCATAACTCCAATTGAAAAATATCTACTTATTGAAATCAGCATTAACTGATTAAACATGTATATTATTTTCACTCGAAGAGTAGTGGAGATTGTTGAGTCTCATTGAAATCATGAATCGATCAATGTTAAACAACCATTAGAAACTTATAGGCACTGGACCGCCGTCAAGTCACAGTATGGGTTGGATTCTCGTGAACAAGGGTCGTGGATGTGCACTGCCACTGAAGAGTCCCAAACTAGGACGAAACAACTATCCAATGCTTCCAGGTTTCAAATAATGCTCTAACAATGATCGATTCATGCTTTCAATGAAACTCAACAATCTGCACAATTCTATACTGAAAAATAATGGCATTTATTACTCTATCAATGTTTTATCATCATTAATTAAATTACACTGTAAAGTGTTGTGAATTCCATTTGATCTTATGTATTACACTGAATTAAATCACGTGAATGTTATTCAAATTCAATTTCCTAACAATTATGAGTTTGTATCATATTTGTACAATGTTCTGTGTGTTGATTATACAACTTTTAGAATAAAATTTAAAAAAAAACAAACTTATGTTTACAAAATGTCAACAGAGAGAATGTGTATTAATTCAATCTACAATAATATCACTTGATTATTTAAGCTTATTAATTAAACAAATTCCAATGATTCAAAGTTCAAGTGAACTGGAGTTCAAATCAATAAATGAAAAGGGCGTTCCAAAAAAACTACTTTGAATTGATGAGTGAAATTCATCAGTCAACGATATATTACTAGTTTCCAAACATTAAATGCTTATTATTTAGAAAATTATTATTTTTTTTAGACTTAAATGTTTACAAGTTATTCAGGTCAATTTTCTTAGCGCCATTTTCCCAGATTTGAACATGATAAGCACTAACTCTCCCCCCAAGGGTAGAATAAAATCTATTTGACCACTACTGAATCATAAATATAAATATTCATTGATGAAAGGTGAATCCATTTAGGATATTTTTAGTTGCCATCAAGTGACCTTATCATTCGGACACTTTTGATTTGTTCTGTATACTACCTTTCCCTCCTGAAAAATAAGTCACTCTCCCTTCAACTTTGTGGATACATGTGTTTAAATGAAGCTTGAGGTTTACTTTTGAACACTTCATACCGTTGGATGAATCAAGGTTCGGGGTTATTCTGGATGACTGTTTGATCGTCGTGTCCTCCCCGACGAAACGATCTTGGATAATCGATAGATAATAATAATAATAAAATGGATCTTTTAATGCGCAGTGTATTACAGCTTTTAAGTTTCTAATGTAGTACCCAACAATCAGTGGGATGTAAGTTAATGAACTATGCATTCAATGATATATTTTGGGTAAAATTACAATATACTGACAATTTCGAGCAACAACCTATCAATTGCAATAGTAGTAGTAGTGTAGTGAATGAGAACACAGGTGAGGGCAACCGAATTGTAATTAACGAAAATTACAGGGTTACTCAGTAAAATCGGAAAACCATATTGTAAATCGTTCATTTGCAAAATATCAGTTCATCATATCGAACTGGACTGTTCCTGTTACAAAACATCAATCCATTGTCACTATTCATACGTTTCATACAAATTCCATTGTGTTCTTCTAACTCTTCCTTTCTTGATCTTCCCCCATCTTCTGCTGCCAGACAATACGTTGACACTCACGTCATATACTACTTATAAGTAGCTCGCACCACAGTAGGAGTAATAACAATAATAGGAAGGATTAGGTATAAACAATATTACCCAAGATGAAAGAATGAATTCTCAGAATCAGAAAAAGCTTAAAATAATGTTAAACTCAGGATTTAAAAGAAAAAACAAGTACTGAATACATATGCTCTGTTGGGATTGATTTTCAGATTTCAGTCTTCGCCAAACTCCAATTATTCGTGACAATAATTGATAGGACCCCAACTTAAGGTAGTTTGCACTTGTCCACATGGCTCTCAGTCTAATATATATATTTATTGATTAAACTTGATGGTTAGTAACAGTAGAATTCCAAATACAGTAAAAGTATCATATGCTGACGACCTTGAGTGAACTTATCAAAAACAAAACATAACGACCTATGTATATTTTGCGAAATAGTTAAGCGCAGCAATACATATACTTGTATGTTATTATTAACAAGGCGAAAAATTGGCAAGATAGAGGTACAACGCAGAACTTCGTACATAAGTACATCAGTTCAGGTTGACATACCACGTCAGCATAGAGACACTACTGTCAGTTCAAATCCAAGAGTGACAGCAATAGTAGAATTATTAGCAGCGATGAAGAAGATTAGGGAGCAAAGATATGATTCGAAAAGTATATTTCAGTGAGATTAATTTAGAAGGAGAAAGATAGAGATTATGAGGAATTCAGAAGGTTAGAATTAAAAAGCACACAAAGAGTGGATGCACCTGAGCCATGTCATTATTCAAGGTCTCTAACCATTAGTGACAATATATATAGTCTTTGAAATGCTTGAAATCAATAGAAATTTGTATTTTGAAACTGAATGCTGTCAAAGCAGATCTTTTATTCCTTATGTACGAACATATCTGTTGTCATTCATTGCGCTGGGAAGAGTGTTTAATGGAGTCAGATGATATTCTCATTGTGTAACACTTAATCTAAGTCTCTTAAATTTACACTGCATCATAAACTTATGTGAATTGGTGATGAAAAGCCTAATGTGAAGAAGCGAACTGAGAACTTTAGTTTAACTCTTAGTGTGTATTACTAACGGTTGTGCACATCATATATAGTATTGTCACTTAGCGATGAAAATTATGTTGTGGGTGATAAATGTAACACTTATCTGACTTGTAATCGATGTGAACTTGACCTTTTCGTTCTAGTACAAGGACATGTGAAGATAGATTATTCAGATTGGGTGGTGTTATTATTCCACTGATATTTAATTGCTCTTTATTGCTGTTGATAGTTTTTCATAACTAGTCAACAATTCCTGATTGACTATTACTACTACTGTGGTGTGAGCTACTTATAAGTAGTATATGACGTGAGCGTCAACGTAATGTCTGGCAGCAGAAGATGGGGGAAGATCAAGAAAGGAAGAGTTAGAAGAACACAATGGAATTTGTATGAAACGCATGAATAGTGACAATGGATTGATGTTTTGCAACAGGAACAGTCCAGTTCGATATGATGGATTGATATTTTGCAAATGAACGATTTACAATATGGTTTTCCTATTTTACTGAGTAACTCTGTAATTTTCGTTAAATACAATTCGGTTGCCCCACCTGTGTTCTCCTTCACTACACTACTACCTTAACTTCTTATTCCGATAACTGCATCTCGTTGTGTTGACATGATGTAGCAGTGTGAACTGGATGCACACATTGACAAATTAGATACACAAAAAGAAATTTTCTAAATGACTTCATTGTAAATTATACACATAAATTGAATTAAATAGTAATCTAATCGGTATGTTTAAATGATGAGCATTTCTTTATTTTTCTTCTACTGAATTGTAACTAGATAAATAGATTGATTATACGAACTCGAAACGAGTATTGTTCAATCATGAATAATTAACAATAAATGTATATACACATATATATGCATACATACATACTAATGTTAAGATAATTTGATTGCTTTAATTCAAAAACAAATATTTTATGTGAATTATTATTTAAATTTCTAGTTAGATTTGAAAGTATTTGAGAGTAATCTCAAATTGAAACAAAGAATGCTTAACTGTTTTAAATGTTTCTCTATATTAGGGAATCAATATAAAAAAAAACCCATAAAATTAACCTGAATTTAAGAATTAAATGATTATCTCTTGAACAAAAAGAAGTACTTTTATATTTGATCAACAATCTAAACATTCAGTCAATAACCAATTGCAAAAAATTAATCTGATTGATGATTGAAAATGTTAGAGGCGCGGAATTTCAACTTCATACTTTTTAACTAATTAATTGTTATTAGTCAGTCAGTCAGTCATTGGTAGGTTAGTGTATAAAATCTTAATTATTCAACATAATTCTCAAAAGAAACATTGTCGACTGCGAAATCGAATGACACGAGTAGAAATCACTGGTGAATAGATGTTGATTTCCTTTAAAATTGTAGGTAAGACTAATATAGACTGAGTGTCAATCAGCAAAAATTACAGTTTAGACCTTCTTGTCAGAAACGAGTACTAAATAGGGATGGCAAATCAATAGATGAAGTGGTGAAACTTCAGCAGTCTAGGTGGCTGGGACATGAGTTACGAGTGTCCATCCACCGAGGGCCTCATTGAGCTATGTTGTGAGGTGTAGGAGTATGTTGGAAGAAAGCTAAGGGCACAAATCCATGAAGTCACTGACAACTGGACTGAGTCATGTTAGTAGGTGTCAACTACCTGATTGGGGTACGCGAGATGATAGTAATCGATGGTTAGAGACCTTGAATGACATGGCTCAAAACCGTTTGCAATGGCACAGGTGTATCCACTCTTTGTATTCTCTGAAACTAAAATCTGAATTTCTCATCGCCTCTATCTTTTTCTTTTTAAGTTTATTTCACAAGATTCTACTTCATGAATAATATCCTCAAACTCTAATCTCACCGATAACTGCTAGTACTCCTACTACCTCTACTACTACGCAATTTGAACTGACAATTGCGTCTCTGTACTTATGCGGTATAGAAACCTGAACTGATATACATACGTACGAAGTTCTACGTTGTAACTGACTGACTGTCCGTTCAAGTGATAATCATTGCTATTATCTTTTTGGTAATTCATGACGTTGGTTAACCTGGTCGATCAAGTTGAAATATGGAGAACTAGTCTGAGCGATTCGACATCATTTAAATTATGTTTTAATGTCATAATCTCCTTACGAAAAACTACCTTCAACTATCTAACTTCCAGTTGATTGCTTACAGATAGATAATTTAACATTCAACCAACTAGATCATGAACTCGATTCATTCAGTATAGTAAATTGATGATAATCTGAAGTTATCATGATCATCACAAGATGTAAAGATCCTGGATGGGATTACATCCACAGCATCATCAAAATAAAAATGAAACAGTTGCACATTGCCTTAAAGCTTTAGAAAACAACTATCAATTTTTCAAATTAGAGTTATGGGGATTAGTGTTTGTTGCACCTTGAAATCATCAATTGCTCATTGTTAGTCCACCATTAGAAACCTGAAAGTCATCCAGAGAAAAATTGTAAAATGTGCTCACTGGTGACTAGCTTCGTGAGGAAATTCTCGGAGTTTTAGTAAGAAGATGTGACCATTGGAGTTCAATCCTGTTAGGTGTAGTAGTAACGACCGAAAACAATGAGTGAGGTTGAGCGAAATCCCTAGATTGATTAGAGTTAGACATTAACACCGTTGGATGCCGGCCCAGTGGTTAGGCGTTCACGCGCAAGACCGGAGATCCTGGGTTCGAATCCTGTGTGGTGCAGGAGTCGTGGATACTCACTACTGATGAGTCCCATACCAGGACGGAACGGGCGTCCAGTGCTTCCAGGTTTCTAATGGTGGTCTAACAATGATTGATTCATGATTTCAATGTGCAGCTATCAATTTACAATGAAAATCGTCTTCGAATTGAACAATGAATAATGAAAAATTAAAACAAAACAATGATTACTACAACAATAAATACCTCATCATCTTTGATATCTTTTAGTGTATAACTAACTACACTAATTCCCATATTTACTAAATCAGAACTGGCTACTTCAAAAACAGCTTTTGAAAATTTTTTTCTATCTTTGTATATTTCTTCAACTGTCATATTGCCCATGATAGCCCGCTGATGACCTTCAAGAGTTTCTTGAGCTATTTCACGTATTTCATTGACTGATTTGCCAAGAAATTGTTCACATGCAGCTGCTAACATTTCTTGATTACTTCCATTAATTTTTACCTGAAATATAGAGATAAATTTTTTTTTTTAAAAGAGTAAAGTAAAGATTCATATGCTTCAATCATTGAATGAGGTAATTAGAAAAAAAATTAAGTCTGTCTCTATGATGAATGTAATTATTGAGAATCTTCAAAGTAGATATTTTTAGAGAAGTGTCTTGTAAAAAATAATGAATTTACCGCTTCAATACATATCCTTGTACACAATGTATGCAGTGTCTACTTTCTTGTACATAATTCTCAGTAACAAGCCTTGAAAGAGTCAATACATTAGGCATAATCAACAGTATATAGTTATTTGAGACGTTAGTCCTATAATACTAGTTATTTTGACAGCTAGATACACTGATACCGAAATTATCTTTACACAAACCGAACTTGCACTCTCCAGATTTTCATTCTATCAACAATTAGTGGGATAAAGGACACAGTAAGCGACGGGAGATTTGTGTAAATAACCTCAAGTTCACTTTATTTATTTAGATTTACGAGACTAAAAGCAGTAACTTAAGGTTTGAAGTCGAAAGATTACTGTTGACTTTAGAGAGATGCGACGTCAGTAAGGTATTTCCCTCAGATGACCAGCATCTGCAGCGATGCTACATTCTCACAGCAGAAGGAAGGGATTAAAAAAGACCAACCCTAAAAATGTCACACCTCATCTTAACCCAAAGATTTCCATCTTTGATCTTAAGCAGTTCTCTCCTGGGCTTTGCGGTCACGCTCCCAGATCACTAAGACCAATGCTAATCCAACTTTTTTTCAGGTTCCTCAAGAAATACCCTCTCATGTGGTGGGAAGCTGGGGAGTGACATCCGCATTCATACCCCTAACATCAAACGAGATCAAATCCTTCTTTCACTTCTTAATAACTCTCATATCTCCATGACTAACCCTTCTCGTATACCTTTATCGCCTTGCGACGCTAATGCTAACGATTTCAATACACGAAATGCTATTTAAGCGATTCATGACTTGACGCCGGTGTGGACGAATGATCGAGTATGCAATGAAATAAATCTTCCCCCCCTTCCGTATATTATACTTAGGCTAACCCTGTTTGTGCGATGGCGAGTGAGCCTTCTCCAATTCGCTTCGTTTTGCTTGTACGCTTCCCTTCTCATGTTTGTCTGCATAAATGAATGCATGAAATAAATTCATCCGCAACACCGTATTCGGCTTCTTACTACCGCAGTCGTACAAAAGGGATTAGCCTAAGTATAATATACGGAAGTGGAGAGGAAGATTTATTTCATTGCATAATCGATCATTCGTCCACATTGAAGTCCAGTAGTAAGCCGCTAAAATGGTGAGCCCGACGTGATTCGAACACGTAACCTTCTGATCAGAAGTTGCAGCTATTCGTGATTATCCTTTGCTCGAATCACAAAAGGAATTGTGGCAACGACTCGTATTATTTAGTAGCGGTTATCAAAACGGAGATATACGGAATTTAGAAGATAAAGATAGTCCAACGCCACAATAAATTGGTGAGCCAGTCGAAAGAACACAACGCCGTTTCGTACGAGTTCAAAGGAATATGCCTCCGTCTCCATTCGATTTATTACTGTGGACGTTAATTACTTTTGCTGAATACTATTATAGTATTTTCATTACACGTTTATTATTTCATCCATACTGTTGAAAATATTTTGACAATATGGAACATCGTACGTACGTAGATCACTTCATGTTGCCATACCACATTAGCACAGAGATGTAATTGTTGATTCAAATCCAATAGTAGTAGAGGTAGTAAAGGTATTAGCAGTAGTCCGAGAGGTTAGGATGAGAAGATATTATTCAAAAAGTAGAATCTAGTGAAATGGACTTAAAAAGATAAAGATAAAGTGAAGAACTAAAAAGTCATTATAGATACAATTATTAGACTGCTGCTGTTTCTTAAGTCCGTTCTGTGTTGTAACATTTTATTTCTTATTAACATTATTAGTGTCTGTCTATTTTCCTTCCGTTATTCATTAGTTGCTCTAATTGTGTATCACTTATTTTGTATAAATATGTCTTCAGGTAACGATACACCAAGTCTTTCACAAGTACCGTCTGTGAAGTTCCATAATCTGTCTATTCCTCTTTTTCGAGTCACCGACCCACACCTATGGTTTATTTGACTTGAAAGTTACCTCTCAGTTAATTGTATTGTTTTACAACGAAATGAATTCGGCTACGCATGTGCACTGCTCCCGGATGAAGTAGCTGACAGGGTTCGCGATGCCTTAGCTAAACCGAACTCAGAAAGGCCATACGACATATTAAAAACTGCTGTTATAAAGGCCGTCTCGCTGACCGACTGGATTTCAGTGGCATCTACTGAATTGATAGACGCTCGGAAACTCATCACTTCTGGCTCTGAGCACGATGAGAAGCAGAGACAGTTTAAACATTGGCTTATAAAAAGACTACGCAGTGACGAGAGGTGGTGGGTAGCGAAAGCAAAAGAGATGGAAAAGGCAAAAGTAGTAGATATCAGTAGACAACTTGTAAGACTTATCAAAGAAGCTGGTATTAGAAATCCAACTGTCAGAGAGCATCTCTTGGGAAAAAATGGATTATTATTCATTCCCGTTCCCGGAGATTAGATTGATGAGCAGAACAATTTAGGGAACAGTTCAACTGACCTTCAGATGCACTTTAGTTACCCACGATTTTAAGTCAACCTGAATGGCAAATTGACTTAAGTCCCACAACTCTTAATGATGTCTAAAGCAGCAGGTCCTGAAAGATTAATCCTTGAGATTTTCGAGGATGGAGGTCTAGTCAAATTTTCAGCAGTGAGATTGACTGAGATCTTGGTTAGAATCTGGGAACTGGACGTAATCCCACCTGACTGATCTCAACCGCTGATTTTTCGCAGCCTATTAGAAAGGACAAAAGTCCTTTTGTCACAATCACACACGAATCAGTCTAACTTATATGGTGTATAAAATGCTTACTTACTTACTTTCGCCTGTTACCCCCAATGGAGCATAGGCCGCCCACCAGTTTTCTCCAACCAACTCTGTCCTGGGCTTCCCTCTCCAGTTCTGTCCAATGTTTGTTCATTCCTCTCATATCTTTCTCTATTTCTCGGCGTAGTGTGTTCCTTGGCCTTCCTCTTTTCCTTTTGCCTCGAGGGTTCCATGTGAGGGCTTGTCTAGTGACGCAGTTGGGTGCTTTTCGTAGTGTATGTCCTATTCACTTCCACCGCTTCTTCCTGATTTCCTCCTCCATTGGAATCTGACTTGTTCTCTCCCACAGTTCGTTGTTGCTGATGGTGTCTGGCCAACGAATCGGAAGTATTTTGCGTAGACAACTGTTAATAAACACTTGTATCTTCTGGATGATGGCTTTCGTAGTTCTCCATGTTTCCGCTCCATACAGTAGAACTGTCTTGACATTTGTATTAAGATCCTGATTTTGGTTTTGTTTGAAAGTTGTTTGGAGTTCCAGATATTTTTCAACTGTAGAAATGCAGCCCTCGCTTTGCCAATCCGCGCCCTCACATCTGCGTCCGATCCACCTTTCTCGTCGATGATGCTGCCCAGATATGTGAAGGTGTTAACGTCCTCCAAGGTATCTCCATCAAGCGTGATTCGGTTGGTGCATGTTGTGTTGCATCGGAGAATTTTGCTTTTTCCTTTATGTATGTTGAGACCTACTGCTGCAGAGGCTGCTGCTACACTGGTCGTCTTCTCTTGCATTTGTTGTTGAGTGTGCGATAGAAGAGCCAGGTCTTCTGCGAAGTCCAGATCGTCCAGCTGCGTCCTAACTGCCCAGTTGATACCGTGCTTCCCTCCAGATGTTGACGTCTTCATAATCCAGTCGATGACCAGGAGAAAGAGAAAGGTTGAGAGTAAGCAACCTTGCCTGACACCGGTCTTCACCTCAAAAGAGTCTGTCAGCTGACCTCCGTGCACGATTTTGCAGTTGAATCCATCATAAGAATTCCGTATGATGTTGACTATCTTCTCAGGCACACCGTAGTGTCGAAGAAGCCTCCACAGTGTTTTCCTATCCACGCTATCGAATGCTTTCTCGTAGTCGATGAAGTTGATGTAGAGTGGTGAGTTCCATTCAATTGATTGTTCCACAATGATCCGTAATGTAGCAATTTGGTCAGTACATGATCGATCCTTACGAAATCCGGCCTGTTGATCTCGAAGTTGGGCGTCTACGAAGTCCTTCATTCTGTTTAACAATACTCTGTTGAAGACTTTGCCTGGTATTGAAAGAAGAGTGATGCCTCTGTAGTTTTCACACTTGCTGAGATCGCCTTTCTTTGGTATTTTGATGAGGTATCCTTCTTTCCAATCTGATGGTACTTGTTCCTCATCCCAAATCTTCTTGAAGAGAATGTGAAATATTTTCGCAGTTGCTTCCACATCTGCTTTCATTGCCTCTGCTGGAATGTTGTCTGGTCCTGCTGCTTTGCCGCTCTTGATTTGTCTGATGGCTATACTGATCTCCTCAATCGTGGGTGCGCCAATATTAATTGGGAGGTCCGTGGATGCTGCTTCGATGTTGGGTGGGTTCAGTGGAGCTGGTCGATTCAATAGTTCCTTAAAGTGCTCCACCCACCTATTTCGCTGTTCGTCAGTGTTGCTGATTATTTTCCCTTCCTTGCTTTTCACTGGTCGTTCTGGTTTACGATAGTTTCCGGCGAGCTTCTTTGTAGTTTCGTACAATTGTCTCAAGTTTCCTTCTCTTGCAGCCTTTTCCGCCGTCATTGCTAGATCTTCCACATATTTTCGTTTGTCAGCTCTGATGCTCTTCTTCACTTCCCTGTTTGCTTCTGTGTATGCAGCTTGTGCGGTAACTTTCTCCGCTCTTGTTCGGCTGACATTGATTGCTGCCTTCTTGTTCCTCCTTTCTTCAATTTTCGCGAGAGTATCAACAGAGATCCATTCCTTGTGATGGTACTTCTTGCGACCAAGGACCTCCCGACATGTTGAAGTGATTGCCTCCTTAATCCCTTTCCAATTGTTCTCCAATGTTGCTTCCTCTCCATTGAGTAGATCCTGAAAGGCCTGGAACCTATTGGTGAGGGCTATCTTGAATTCGTTGAGTTTTACGGTATCCCGAAGAAAGGCCGTATTAAACTTCTGTGATGTTGTCTGCCCCGTTGTCCAGTGCTTCTTTAGCTTCAATCTCATTTTGGCGATCAGCAAGTGGTGATCTGAAGCTATATCAGCTCCTCTCTTGGTTCTCACATCCTCCATGGTCCTTCTGAACTTTTTGTTGATACAGATATGGTCAATTTGGTTTTCAGTAGTGTGATCCGGTGAAATCCATGTGGCTTTGTGAATGCGTTTGTGCGGGAATATTGTGCCACCGATGACCAGTTTGTTGAAGGCACATAGGTTTGCAAATCTCTCACCGTTTTCGTTCCTTTCTCCCAGTCCATGTCGTCCCATGATGTCTTCATATCCAGTGTTGTCCATTCCAACCTTGGCATTCAGGTCTCCCATAAGAATCGTCAAATCCTTTGGTGAACATTTATCAACGATTGACTGCAGCCCTTCGTAGAATTGATCTTTAACGTCGTCATTGTAGTCATTGGTAGGTGCATAACATTGGATGACGTTCATTGTAATGTCCTCTTTCTTTGTTTTGAAGGATGCTTTAATGATCCTCGGCCCATGAGATTCCCATCCTATCAGTGCCTTTTGTGCATGTTTGGACAGCATCAGTGCAACTCCTTGTGTATGTGAAGCGTTTTCCTCTTCATGACCAGAGTATAATAGCAGTTCCCCTGAAGCAAGTCTCAGTTGTCCTACCTGTGTCCAATGTGTTTCACTGATCCCGAGCACCTCGAGGTTGTATCTTTTCATTTCTGCCGCAACTTGAAATAGTCTTCCAGTCTCCCACAATGTACGAACGTTCCATGTACCTAAAAAAAATGGTTGCTCTGGTTGTCAGAAGAGGCATCGGCCCCGTGACTTCCGAGGGGACTCGGCTTTCATCACGAGACGTCATAATTCTTCTTCCAACTCCCAGGGCAGAGTTAAAATGGTTTGAATTATTTTTTCTGGTTAGCGTTGTTTTGGCAAGTTAGATTTCAACGGAATGGGGCCGCCAACCCCATGTCCAACCCTCCTCCTTTATCCGGGCTTGGGACCGGCAGTAGCCCCTAAGGTTCTACTGGCGGAGGTATAAAATGCTAGCTTTAATAATACTTCAACGCCTAACTAAGGCTCATGAAGAGTAACCTCGAGAAAACCAGACTGGTTGCAGACCTGAACATGGATGCACAGACCAAATGTTCAGACTTTGTCGGGTCCTACAATATAGAAACATATTTTGATGCCCCACAATAGTTGTATTCTCAACCTTTGTTGATTGCTAATCGCTACTGACTAAATTTATGAAACAATCAGAAAAATCATACGCAAGAAACAGATCAAACAGGGATACATTCAAAACAAAGGTGAAAACAACGATAGGTTCAAGAACAATAGCAACCAATCAATATTAAGGTTAACAGAATAAGCTACAGGTCAAACGTGGGGAAATTCGAATACTTCACTTCTACCTGAAGTTTGTGCTGATTATGTTGTTCAGACGAATAATGAAAGCTCCACAACGAAAACATTCAGCTCAGAGAACGAAACACCACCACAATCATCCACCTGAGCCACAAATGTTCTCTACCATCTTGAGCAACAATGCAAGGAAGTTTGTAACATTATGCAATTCTCCCTCCCCCCACACTATATGCAAAATTTCGCTTCAAGACTGGCTAGTGATAGGGAGTGAAGTAGTTGAGCGTGTCGACCGCTTCACCTGTCCTAGGAGTTTTGCCAGTCCTGATGGCCTGGTTGTGACGAAATCTCGGTACGGATACAAAAGGCTCGACTGGCTCTTGCCAACTTGCGTCAATTTTAGTGTAGACAAGATATCCGTCTGTTAACCAAACAACGAGTTTACTGATTAGCATTTCGCTCCGTCCTACTATACGGACGTAAAGAGTGGCCACTAAGAATAGATATTCGCAGTTCACTAGTATTCGATCATAGATGTCTTCAAAGCATTACTTATATGTCCTGGGACAATCGAGTAAGCAATGCTGGGGTTAAGAAAAGGATACTAGGTAAGGAGTGTAAATCAATTAATGAAGTAGTGAATCTTCATCGGTTGAGGTTATGTATGCCTAACCATCGACGAGCGATGTTGTCAGATGTAGGAGTAGGCTGGAAGAAAGCTAGGGGCGACAAAACAAAAACATGGCAACAGTCCATAAAGTAATTGACATTTAAACTGAGCCATATTAGCAGGTGTAGACTACCTGGTTGGGGTCTACGAGACGATAGTAACCGATGGTTTGAGACTTTGAATGGGATGGCTCAAAATTGTTTGCAATGGTGCTGATGCACCTGTTCTTTGACTTTTCTCAAATTCTAATACTTTAAATTCCCCATGACCTTTTATCTCTTTTTAAATCCACGTCACTGGATCATACTCCTTGAATCAAATCTTTAATCAACCAATCTTTTCGATTACCACTAATGATGCTACAACCTATACTACTATGGAAAATGAACTTACAAATTTATCCGACTGTGCTAATGTGGTATGGAAACTTGAACTAATATACGTACGTACTAAGTTCTACGTTGTAGCTGATTGACCAACTCAAATAGCTAGCTTGGAGAATTAGCGGATATCATGTTTAGACCTCGGACACCACAGACCATGTTAGATAGTTAACATACAGTTTAAGAATACGTCAATTTTAGTTTCAGAAGATTCGTGCTTCAGTTTAATGAAAATATGTTTATTAAATCGGGTTTACGCTTATCGATACGGTGAAGGAATACATGATCCAACAATCAAATTCAGAATCATATTCAGAAATTAAGGTTATGTCTAAATTTATAACTGATGCGTTTCCTATTACAATATGGAACTATTTTATCGTAGAAAAAAATGAACAAAGTCTTTTCCCAGAGTTTACTTTGTTAATGTTCAAATATTCTTTTGTAAGAGTTCCACTCATTACATTTATCTAGTCACGTGAATCTAGGGCACAAGTTTTCAATGAGTTCAAATCCAATGACAGTAAATGTTGTTTATCCTCACAATGTAGTCACTTATAGTGAATTCTCTAGTCGATGTGAGAAACATGTTTTAGATGAGTCATATTGTGACTAAATTTCAGATGTCAATATAGATGTTGAATGATGTCATAACTTAGACCACTTGGAATTCTATGTCCATCGCCAGTGTTACGTTTCCTATTTGATAAGGCGAATATGGAAGAATATAACTTTGACACTTATTGCAGTAAGCACACAGACACAGACAGACAACGAAGAACTTCGTACATAAGTACATCAGTTCAGGTTGCCATACCACGTCAGCATAGAGACGTAACTGTCAGTTCAAATCCAAGAGTGATAGCGATAGTAGAATTATTAACAGCAATGGAGAAGATTAGGGAGCAAAGATATGATTCGAAAAGTATAATTCAGTGAGATAAATTTAGAAGGAGAAAGACAGAGATTATGAGGAATTCAGAAGGTTAGAATCAAAAAGCACACAAAGAGTGGATGCACCTGAGCCACTGCAAACGATTCTGAGCTATGTCGTTCAAGGTCTCTAACCATTGATGACTTTTGTCACGCGGACCCCAACCAGATAGCCTACATCTACCAACATGACTCAGTCCACTTGTCAGTGACTTTATGGGTTTCTATTGCAGTAAGCGGTTGCTTTGTTTTCTGCTGCATTTTGATTTGTGACTTGAGGGAGGTTTTAATAGCTCTAGTGTCAAAGTTATACTCCGTATGAATCGTATCAAGTAGGAAACTTAATAGAAAGGATGTCTGAAAAAATTACTACGCCAAAATGTTGGTTTTTGAAATACTGCTGTGTGACAGTTAAATATAATGAAAGATGAATATTATCAAGTTAAAGATCAACTTCTAATGTATTCGTTTGGGACATTTTACATATTTCGTTATAATTAATTTAAAATACGTGTTTATAAGTTTACTGCATTAGAATTAGCTTGCCTGTTAAGTCATATAACTAAAATTATCCATAAATCCACTTTCGTTTCCTTATTTAAACACAGTCTCGTGAAATACGAACCAGAAGAGTTAGAACATGAAGTATCAACAAGATATATTCTACTAAGATATTAAAGTAGTAAGGTTGTCTCTGAATGAACAAAATGGAATAATCAGAAATGAACACACTTACTTGTGCAACACCAGTTACTGTGATAGGAACCCCAAGTTGGGTGTAGATTCGTGGGCTTTCGATAATTAGTGTCATTGTATTTAGTGGAATTCTTTATTTAATTTTCGAAAGAAAATATGGACAGAAAACAAACAGGTAAACACAATGTGTGAGATAATTTATTGATAAAAAATAAACTAACTAGAAAAGGTCAGATGTCAACAATCAGTCAGTCAGTCAGTTGCAACGTAGAACTTCGTACGTATGTACATAAGTTCATGTTGCCATACCACATTATTAGCACAGAGACGCAAATGTCAAATCAAATCCCATAGTGATAAAGATGGTAGAGGTATTAATGTTATAATAAAGAAGACTAGGGTTTAAGATATTATTCAAAAAATATAATTCAGTGAGATAAGGTTAGAAATACAAAGGTAGAGGTGCTGACGAATCCAGAGGATTAGGATTTGAGAGAGCTAAAAGAGTGGATGCACCTGCGCCATTGCAAACGATTTTGAGCCATGTCGTTCAAGGTCTCTAACCATTGATGACTTTCGTCTCGCGGACCCCAACCACGTAGTCTACATCTACCAACATGACTCAGTCCACTTGTCAGTGACTTCATGGATTTCTGCCATGTTTTGGTCTGGCCGCCCCTAGCTTTCTTCCAACCTACTCCTACACCACAAAACATAGCTCGTCGAGGCAGTCGGTGGTTAGGCATACGTAACACATGTCCCAACCACCTCAACTGATGAAGTTTCACCACTTCATCGATTGATCTGCCATCCTTACCTAGTACTCGTTTCCTAACGACAGCATTGCTTACTCGGTTGTCCCACGATATACGAGCAATGCTTCTTAAACATCTATGATCGAATACTAGTAACCTACGAACATCTTCTACTCTTAACGGCCATGTTTCACAGCCATATAAGAGAACGGAACGAACTGCTGCGCAGTACACCCGCCCTTTGGTTAGCGAACGGATATCACGCCTACGCCATAAGTGACGCAGCTTGGCAAAAGCCAATCGAGCTTTCTGTATCCGAGCTGAGATTTCGTCAGTCACCAGACCGTCAGCACTGATGAGACTCCCCAGATAAGTGAAGTGATCTACACGCTCGACTACTTCACTCCCTATCACTGGTTGAGGTGCCGAATCAACCCAGTCTTGAAGCAACATTTTGCATTTCGAGGGGGAAAACCGCATCCCGAACATGCTCGCATTGTTGCTTATGGTAGTCAGAAGACTCTGCATTTTGTCAGCGTCTTCACCGAATAGAACTATGTCATCGGCATATTCTAGATCAGTAAGCGACTTTCCTGGTAGAAGGTCAACCCCTGAAAAATCTGACGAGCTTAATGTTAACTCTAAGAGGATATCTACGACAAAGTTGAACAAGAATGGAGAGAGTGGACAGCCCTGACGGACACCACTTGATGTACAGAATTCAGATGACAGTTCGCCATATGCTCTCACCCGACCAGTGGTGTTCGAGTAGAGTGCTTGTATAAGGTTAATGTACTTCTTTGGTACACCTTTCAATGACAGACACTGCCACAGAACCTCACGATCCACTGAGTCGAATGCCGCCTTAAGGTCCAGGAACACGACTATTGTCGGACGCCTAAATGTGTGTCTGTGTTCCAGGACCTGTCGTAGTGTGAAGATGTGGTCTATACAACCACGTCCAGGTCGAAAACCAGATTGGTTTTCTTGAGTCTGCTCTTCGCGAGCTCTAGTTAGACGTCTAAGTATAATCGAGGCTAACAATTTAGAAACTATATTAGTTAAACTTATTCCCCTGTGATTGTCACAAGAGGACTTCTGTCCTTTCTTGTAGATTGGGACAATTAGCGACTGAGACCAGTCAGATGGGATTACGTCCATTTCCCAGATTCTACCTAGGATCTCGGTCAGTTTAACCGTTAAAACTGGACCACCATCCTTAAACATTTCAGGGGTAAGCCTATAGATGTCAACAATATAACAGCATGAATTCTAAATGGTATTTATTTCAACATATAGAAGAAGAAACAGAGAGATACTTTAGTGACTAAAGAACATAGGTTGAATTCTTGAAATGCACATTTGAATCTGTTTCCATCTAATGTAATTTCAGCAGCCGCATAGCATTATTAACGCTTACAATAGGAGTGGTGCAAGATCAAACAGAAAATCCGTTTGGTACCTGAGATGCACGCTTATTCAAAGGTTTATACCGAATTGACTTGCAGTTTTTTCAGTATTAACCTCAGGGGAATCGTTTGAGCAAGACTCAAAGTAACAAATAAATTACGTTAACATTATTTGCGGGTATGTTCCTAAGTCCAAGTGCTTACTGATTAGCTCTTTTCGAACTCAATAAAAATCTGTGTAGACTGTGTAATATAGTCAATATGAAAGAGATGGGCAAGACGGTACACCTTGTCAATAACTTTCTTTGTCCTGAAAAATTACTTTAGGTTTTGATAACAAAAACCTAAGATCGGAACACGAAAATACTTAGAAACTTTTATGTTGCTACTTTTGAAAGCTATGGAATTCGTTTCTGTATCAGATAGTAATTCAAGCACAGAGCTCTCGGCCCTGGAATGACCATGAGTGGGGACATTTCGCTTTCCCCCTCAAAATGATTTCATACGGCCATGCTTGTATAACTATTGACAGGGAAGTCCTGCTCACTGCATTCGTGTGACATCGACGTTATTTATTTAGTTAGGAGGATGAAAGGAATTTCCGGTGTTTAAAGCGGGTTGGTGAGTACGGGACATTCACCTAGATGAGTTGGAAAATCTTGATTGCAAACCTATGGTGCACATGGGTTTTAGAATTCTGAAGCGACGAATGTCAAAGGAACCTGTTGTTGGTCATTGGCTGCTATGACACTACATCTCCTGACATTGCTTTACTACCTTGTGGAACGGATTCTTAGGTAAAGGCTCGAAGAGTGGCTCCTTAAGAAAACTAGCTGCCCCGGGTTCGGGCACTTGAGCAGTAACTCAGCCCACAGACGAACATTGATTTGTGTAGCGCATATATATATTTCGGTGAGTTTTCATAACAGTCATGTGTTTAAATATATAAAAATCAAAAAGCTAGAAAAATACTCTGGATCAAATGGTGCTGAAGGAGATAAATCTAGGTGCCTTTTTTAAATTACTTCCAATGTTCGTTCTTCATTTTATCGAAAACTGAACTCAATAATATTACCTGCCTAACTAAAAATGTCATCAGTAAATAAAACACAGATCTCAAGGAACTAACGATTTTATTCAGAAAAACTTGGTATTTTCTAAAAAGCACTAATGGAAAAAAATATAACACCCAAGGTCATGGCCGAATTAGGCCTTAAGATGTGGGTTTTGACTGCAGAACTACCTATGGTACATTGAAAAGAATTACCATGTACGTTTAGAACTGATTTGCTTATATTTTATGGGAACATTCTCACCTTTCTATTCTCTGAATTCCTGGCCAAACAAACACTCGTCCACCAGGAATCAGCAAAGGACTTTTATGGAAGCAACCTGTGATAATAAAAAACAGTTAGTGCTTAACATTTGAATAACCAGAGACAACCATAGCCTCATTCGGGCCGCAGGTATTGAAACCCCAACCCATTTTAGAGACGAAAACTTGAAATGTCTCTCATTTTGAGGTCATAAGGTTGACCTTAATAAATAGTTCCAATATCCAATATCTTTTTCACGAGCTAGTATAAACCAATTGATTTCTTTGAGCTCGATTCTTGTTCTTTCGGTATGGTCCCAGGTGTTCGGTAGTGTCCAATGGATGAGGGTCTATCCACTCAACTGTCTAATTCTAGTCATTTGGCAGCTGGTAGTGAGTTTGTATGTCTCGGGATTTGAATGAAACGTTTGTTTCAGGGCAGTAGGATTTCTGGATACCAGCAACTATCACATTACCAGACCGGAGATCAGTTGGTTGCAATGTGGAGAATAATAAGGAAAAAATAGGATAAAACTCTAATGCTAATATGAATAGGATTTCAGAACTAAGTAAATCAATAGATAATTCAGTTTATTAATTGGTACTAAAGATTGTGAGGGAGAACTGAAGTATAAGCGCCACCTGTAACTCAGGTGGAATAATCCCGAGTGCTGGAGTCAATCTTCGCTAGGTTTGTTCTTCAGCCCTATCACCCATTTCGTTGCTCGTCTCTGCACTCGATCCAAGAGATTTATGTTTCTTTTAAGCAGAGGGGGTGCAATGACATTGTAAACCTCCAGGTGTGGGCGCGCGTACCCCTTAAATAGTGTCTTAAATAAATGCGAGGTGATAGCATTAAGTTATCTTTGCATAAAGTGAAGAGTCGCATTTGCCTTGGCTGCGTCCCCTTCACAATTCGGACTCGTGTGGAGGCTTCCTGTGGTTATTAAACCAAGATCACACTCTGAGGAGACATTAGGGAGCGAACCTTCACTGAGGTTGTGAACCGTTTGAGTCATGTGCGGCAGAATTTGCATGAAGTGACATTTTGGCTGGTTTAGTTTTAAACCATTTTTCACTGTCACTCCTTTTGAAGCTCAGTCGAATCCTCTTCGATTTTAATGGATCTCCGGATCTTTGCATTGTCTGAGTAGATCAATGTCGGCGAGCTAACTGTGTTTAACAGGCCGTTAATAAATATCAGGAAAAGACGCTGACATAATATGGTTCCAATATACTATATCCAACAGTACGAATGTTAAACAGTTTTTGGCTGAACGAATCTAAGGTAAACGTGTGGGCTGGAAATAATTTAACGAAATAATAATGATCCCAATATATTTGAATCTTCGGTAGAACTCAGAGAACTTGGATTTGAAGTACTTAGTTTGAATTTATACTGTATTTTCCAATCCCACTTAAACGCAGTATCAAACATTTTGAAGTACGATGAAATTATTTACTATTCACCACATCCACCGCAGGTTGGATGTCTATCTTGGTGTCCATAATATAGTCTTGGCCTTTCTGTAATTCTGCTTTGTCTTATGAATTGTTCAGTATTCTGGTTTCCCTTATCATCTATCCGAAATTTCGAATTATCTAAAATGTCATCGTTAAAGATGGAATCATTGTAAGTGAGGTTAGAAGTATCTGAAGTTCCGAGTTATCTACGGATTTAGGATCAGTTACAGAATGGTCATAACTGGAATTAGAATCACCTAGTTCATTAACCTCTAGTAAGTTAACATGTATGCTGTAAACTTAATAGTCATTCTAATCAAAATCTCCTCCATCCGACTACTCATTCTTTGAATTGTAATTCCTATAGATTGTCGGCGATGGTCTCTTCCGTAAAACCGTTCTTCCAATGATGTTTAATTTACGGAATGATTTCGATAAATGCTAGATTTGAAGAGTTTAACCAGATTGTCATAAGTTCTTAAAAGCTCTGGGTTACAATATTCAAGAAAGAAACTGTCAGTGCATTTTTCTAGTTTTTCCTGATTACTTGGATCTACTGACGCCACAGTACTGGCTAATCTTCAAACGGAATCCCCAGCTGAACAATCACACTGAGTATGTTGTGGAGCTGTAAATGAATGTTGGCATCCAATATCATTAGGTCAGATACAAAATTCCTTTTCTTTGAAATGAGTTCCATTATCAGTTATGAATGCACTGGGGATCCCTTCAGAACTAAATATCTTCACTGATCTTTGAATAGACTTCCCTCTGGGACTGTTTGTATGTACTTCTTCTGGCTGTTTAGAATATGGATCATCAACAACTAGAGCATCATATGAGTTTAGGATTAGTTCACAGTATTCTGCATGAATAATTCGTTACGATTCTTATGATGCAGGCCAAGGATTTCAAGCAGGTTTATTGTAAGATGGTTTATGTAAACAAGCAGGACAGTTTTTTGATTTCTGATTGAGATCAGCAGGAGCCTCAGACTATCAACAAGTCTCATGATTGAGTGATTTCATCTTCTCTGCTTTTAGATGGGTGGAGTGAGTATCATCTGGTACACATTTACCTTATTATTTCTTGTTTTATACAAACCTGCCTTTAACTGGCATTGATTCTCAATCAGTAGTGTTTCGTCGCAACACAAAATACATAACTCGCACTAACTACTGTAATGTACATTCCGGAGTCTGAAGCATTATTTACAATTTTATGTGAAAAATATTAGCCGTCTATAAAGAGCCAGTGTATCATGTTAAACATTTACCTTACTGAACAACAGTTCGCATTAAATATGTTAACAATTATAACATGCTGATCTTGCTCTGAACTCTCCAACCCCTTTTGATCGGGTTTCAAACAGTTCGAAAGTACTTGAGAACATTGTTTCGTTATATCAACTGGAAAAGGTTAGACCAACATACAATCATTTTCAACAAGTAACATTTTGAAATGCATGAGGTAAGATGAGGTGTGACATTTTTAGGGTCGACATTTTCTAACCCTTCTTTTCCTTGGAGGAGGCAGCATCGATGCGGAAACACCTTACTGCTGTCACACCACTTTGTAGTCAGTAGTACGACTTTACCCTCGGACCTTGAGTGGCTGCTTTTAGTCTCATCGTTCTCCAATCGACTTGCCTGACATGGTAGAGGCTACAGGAACATATGTTCCGGCTAATATAGCTCGGTTGGGTCATCACGATGGGAAACCTCGACCACCACGTCAAAGTAGCAGATACGGTCGAGTGACTCCATCCTGTTTACCACCACCTTTGTTATTCACATTTAGCACACCATCAACAGACACACGAAGTTTCACCTCCCCTCTATCATCGTTATTATCCACAGTGATATTTCTACAGTCCACGGTTGTTGAAATATTGCAAGATAGCTGGCATGCGTGCTTTGAGTGTAAACTACCGATGCCACCGCTACCACTTACATAAACATCACCACCACTACCAGTATCGTTATGATTAGTTGGACTAGTATTCGTAGTTATACTGAAACCTAAATGCGACTGACCATCACCTTCTGAATGAGAGCAAACATCAGCTGTACTTACTAAGCTACTATTATCTTTTACTCCAACACTATGATATCCAGTGTAACTAGATACTGCAGTACGGAGATATCCTGATCGCGCAGCAGTATGAACTGCTGTGTCACCGTTCATGCTTGCTATCCCAGGATCGGCCCTGTGTCGTGGCAAATAATCTACTATACGTGGAGGGTTCAGCACACCAGCTTCGTTCAATACAGTATTACCTATTTCATCGTGTTCGTTTATGTTCACTTCCTTCTTTAACATTAGTTTGCGCGAATCCAAATCCCCATTCCTTACCAAACGAATCAAAATCACACCTCGAACAGTTAGAGGACGTCTGCCTTCACGTTTCTCGGATCCTTCTTTACCCCTAACACTTTTCCTTACTTCCCTCATCGTTTTATTCGAACATCCGTTACAAGTTTCGTTATATCAACTGGCAAAGGTTAGACCAACATACAATCATTTTCAACAGGCAACGTTTTGAAGTATAGGTAACATGATAGGGGTCCGCATGTGGCATTTTTGGCCACTCAGTACTCAAAAGTAAAACCATAGGCACGCCATTCAAAGTTCCATGTCTGAACCATAGCTACGGTTGATCGACGGAGTGACTTAATCGGGTTCCAACTAAAAATTAAAGCTTGATAATCAGGTACAGTATGGAATTTCACGCCCAAAAAGTATTGATGCAGTCTACTTACTTATCATACCACAGCTAAAGCCTCCTTTCGGGTCCGAGAATATCCTTGTTTAGTCTCACTTAACCATTTCTAAATGAAAATAACTAGTTTCCTCTTCTGACCATAAAACTGCACCTAACCCCGATGAAGGTTCACCTGTAGTGAGGATAGATTTTTTAATTCATGAAAATGGTCTGAAAAAAGTACTTAACAAAGAAGTGTAAAATGTTTGTAAGTACCTTCTCATATCCCTGCTCACATTCAAATTGCTGAATGAAAGTATGATAATTAGAAGTATTTGAATTATAGAATGAACTAATAATCCCAGAAATAACTTAAGTGGATCAAGAACCACTAGATAAGCACGAAAGTATGTAATAATAATAATAATAATAATAATTTATTCTCAAATAACAAATATGTTGCAAGAGAAATTCCAATTTACAGGCAAGATCAAAATGTTAAGATTAGCAACATATTTCTTTCAAAACGGTATACAGTTACTGAAACATTTCACGAGATTCATCGGATTCCTAAAGATGGAATGTACAATCCGAATAATTGGCGCAAGTTACGAAGGTTACGTTACGACCATTTATTTAGAATTCGAAATCAGGCATTCAACAACCAAGAAGTCACTAGTTCATTCAAACACCACATCCGCCACAGCTTAAGTTGGAATCCAAGTGTCTGTAATCAATTGTTCATCCTGTGTCTGTCCAACAGTGTATTGGATAAAGACTCTGTATTATCTAGAATGCACTCATTAGTATTAGAATTAGCAACTGAAATCGGAACAGACTCACCTGGTTCCTGGAATTGTATTTGATCAACTTGTCGATTGTGTGTACTTAAGTCATTGATATCTAGAAGTCGCACCATAGATTTCCCGACATTCTTCAGAACAATCCCGGTGGATGGTCGAAGATCATTGCCACGATAATATGTAACTTCTGCAGACTCCAAACATCTCATATTCGACCGAAGAATTCTTCCTTTTAATAGTTTTGATGGAGTCTCTTTCGTCACCGAATGTCTGGCATTTCTATATTGCAGTAGCAAGGTATCTACTCCCCTCTCCAGCTCATTAAATGTTGGGGCGGCAATAGAATCAATAGCAGTTTACAACGTCCAGACAAAATTTTCTGCCTGACCATTGGAACAAGGATGTCTGGAGGCAGTAAACAGATGTTTGCACCCTATACCATTTAACCAGGTAGTGACTGCATCTGCAGCAAAATGAGAGCCCTTATCAGTCACTAACACCATTGGAACCCCTTCTCGACTAAACAATTTTCTTAATGCTTGAATTGTGAAGTCAGAATTTGGTGAAGTTATGAAAAAAACTTCAGACCACTTTGAAAAAGAATCAATGACTACAAGCGCATAGTATTTGCCAAGAAACGGGCCATAAGTCTGCATGAATTCTCTGCTAGGCCTCAGACGATACTGGCCATGGAGTCCACTTCGAATGCTGATATTTCAGCTTATGACACTTTTCGCAATTGTTTGCTGTACGACAAATATCTGCATTTATCTCTGGCCACCAACACGTGAGCCTTGCCAAGGGCTTCATTTTCTCGACACCTAAATGTTCACTATGAAGATCTTCAAGGACATATTTACGCAATGAAGGAGGAATAACAACACGATCATTTAAACACAAAATACCATCAGGAGTAGTGGATAGCTCATCCCGCTTTGAAAAATAGATAGGAATCTACGTTTCAAATTAGCATTCCAACCTTTCTGTATATCATTAATTATACATCCAAAGTTTCTACGAGTTTCTGTTATGAGATCTGGACGTTTCACTGGTAAGGGTTGCACCAACAAACAGTCTGAATTATTACCAGGTTTATCTTGTAATAACTGTCGAGAAATTAAGTCAACATGTTGAATTTGTTTGGCACTCCTGTGCTGAACCGTATAGTCGTAGGCACTGAAAGCAATACTCCGTCGTTGAACCATAGCAGCTGAGGCAAGTGCTAAGGATTTTTCAGGATGATAAATAAACTGTAAAGCCTCGTGATCAGTAACAATTGTGAATTTCTTTCCGAATAAATATTTATGAAGTCTTTTAACAGCCCAAAACACAGCTAATGCCTCTCGCTGAGTCTGCGAATAGCCTTGTTCAGTAAAAGTAAGTTTGCGTGAAACACAAATAACTGGTCTTCCTTCCTGTTCCAAAACTGCGCCAATACCCACAGGTGATGCATGAGTGATAAGCACAGACTGTACACTAGGGGAGTAAGTTCGAAGAACAGCATCGCTTTGAAGAAACTTTAGTAGACTACGTAAGCATGACTTTTGTTCCTCACCCCATTTGAATGAATTGGATGTCAAAATATTAAATAAACTATTCGCACGACAAGAAAAATTAGGAATAAAACGCTGGCACGATAGTACTTAATGAAGAAGCGCACCTTTTTACCTGATGCGTGTAACGATAGTTAACTCTAGTACTGATTATCTTTTGGGTACGGTGCAGTATATTGTCAAGTTGTGTAGCTAGTGTACGGTGCTCAAGTATACTCTGGTCTAAACCGAATTGACCGTATCAACATTAGTATGCCAAGGTGACCATTCATAAACTTAGCATACTGATGCTACAATATGAAGCAACTGTCATTTTTGGATCATTAATCTATTTACTATTCTTCTCGTAGTCATGAGATTGATAAACGCACCAGTGCCTAATAAGGCATACTAAGTTCTCTGGTCAATGAACTACCTCTTCAGTTGTAACTGCTGCTTATCTGTGAACAATCAGATCATCTTGCATTATAACATCATCAAATCAATCTTCAACTATCCTGTTAACCGCGTGCTGCTATATTCATAACTTCCTGGTACATAGCTAGCTTTGGAGAACAACTTCAGACCAAATTCTGTTGAAGGAAACTATGATGATTGTAAACAGTGGATCCAACAATGGACGGTTGTTAATCCTCGTCGTCATTGAACAGAATGACGATGAGTGATTGGATCCTAATGGGATTTGAAGATAATCGTGCTCAACTTTTACGTTGTCTTACTTTCGATTAGAACTACTATTAGAACCTATGGAGTTGACATAAAGATATTATCTTACAGCCTCCGACGTCGCTGACTAGATTATGTTTGCGTCTTGATCGGAATGACTAATTCGGACTGGCTAGTTACGAATGTTAGGTCATATAGTGTACTACTTCTGACACATTATCTAGGAAGGCAGATCCTGTCTCATCTCGAATTTCAGCTGGCTGTAACAATAGATTGATACCGCACATTCGTGCAGAATCGATACCGGTCTTTCTATTATGACTTTTGCACAGGCTTGCAATCATTCAATGTCTTACAATGCAACTGACCCAGATCTCGAAGACTCATAAGGAATTATTCTCCCTTTTGAGAAAGACTGTATCCCACTCCCGTAACTATGAAGTTTTGCTCAATAGGCTGAATTTTCCTACCACTCCACTGCACTTGAACGCACACGTGGCTATCGAATCTTTAAGGTAGAGAAGCATGCATAATTTTCTTTAGAAATCGCAGACTGATAAGTATCATAGCTAGCGATACTTTAAAGCCATTTTCCCACTTCTTTTCAACCAAGTATTGACAGTCCCTGTATTTCACTAACTAAGAACATTCACAAGGTATGTGTATGATATGGAAATTATACATCCATCGTTATTAGGCAATTCTACAACCATCCTCATGTACGCCGGCCTAGGTCTGTGCCTAACCAAAGTAATGCCTCCAATTATTGATACTTCGTGGGTCAGACCACAACGCATTATGTGGTATCTAACGATCATCAAGTTAATATACAGCGAATAGAAATGAATTGAGCTCCTGTGAAATTACTTGGCTCTCGTGCTCACATCGACTGTCACCCCATAAAGACTCCCTAAGACACATGAACCTGGTAAGGTGAGGTATGGATAATACGGCTTGTGTTGAATCGTATGAGCAGTATCCCACTTTCGGAAATGGTAGACTCCAGACTACATGATCATTACGGAGTGCATGTCTGAGACTTTATGTTTATGGGCAATTTCTTGCAAGAATTCCTCCTAGGATTGGGTAGTACACCTTACAAAACTGTGTACTTGAACAAATAATGCAAACAGTATGAACTTTGGCATAACCTCATTGAAGATGTTATGTCGCATGCATTTATCACCAATTCTCAAAATAATCTCAACTCTGTATGTCAAGTTACGCGAAATTGTACAATAATCCCACCCCACCGAGACACTCGTAAGTTTTTCCAATCACACCCGTGCATGACCCCCATCATGGGTTTGCCAAAATACTTTGGTCTCACGCGAGTTTTTAATGTTCCATCAGCTTTGTCTCGATAAAGATTCCGTATTTTCTGGAATGACACCCAGAGGATATTATCAATGTAATTTACGCATGAGAATAGGTATACACCGGATCGTGTTCAATAAGCGAACACACATCATATTGAATTGTACTACCTGATAATTGTTTTCTTGTACACATCATTGACAACTATCTAATAGAGCTACTTGAGAAAACAATCTCATCCGAACTCGAAGCTAAATTAACCAAGTTGCATCATCGCGGAGATCGCACCTCGATAAATGTTAGGACATAGCACGCAGTTCTATAAAATAAAAAACGAAATCTAGTGACAAGGAACAGTCTTACAGTCCTACTATCTCTTTAATGGCAATCATCCGCTGTTTTCAGCACAACCCGGTGTCTGTTCCAATCCATCCGGCGGAGTTAAATACATGGCGGCAATAAGTGACTTGGACGAGCAAAGAGTGGCACACTCATAGAGATGTGGTAGACATTGGATGGAATGGCAGCGATCTCATACGTCAGCCAAGCGTCACAGAGGCATTGAACTGCTAGGGATTTTCATACATGGTGATGAGCAGACTATGTGGACAATCCAATAAGCAACTGACCAACAACAGGAAATCAGAATTTGATTCAATACTGAGACAAGTCCTAATGACAGTTCTATTGAACTACGAAGACAAACGGAAAGCGTTAGAGAATGGCTAACTCAGCCACGTACCATTTACAGTCATCACATTCTAGATCACACTAAGAGTAGCACTCTGTATCCAACAGACTATTGTCTATGGCGATAATGCTTCTGATTTATCGACGCCGATTAAGATTAGGACCTTCTAAGACGCGAACAAATGCAGTTATTCTTCGGCAGATACCTACTCTACAGCATATGCTTGGGAACCTACTGTGGTGAATGCCGAGGGTACGACACTATTGGACTAACAGTGGCATTCATCGGATCAGTTGATATGGGCAGGTATGATGACAATGGTGGGGAGAAAGCGTCTGGCAGGAATGACATGGAAGCTTTGCGTAGTAGAGGAACAGAGAAATATCGAGATGAACGAATGATATCGCAAACCCTACTTAGAGTTTTACCCTTAATAAGCCCTTCATTATCAAGGTCAATCCCGGTCTTCAAAAATAATCATAAACACAGCTAAAAGGCCTACATGCTAGATTTCATCGCATACTTCCCAACATCAATTAAGCGTTCCTGGAAACCAAATCGCCCATATTTTCACTTTTCATGCGAATACGAACAATAATTTGTTGGGTGAACTAGTAGCTGACCTGTGTTCGGTACGATGTTCAATGGGAGGCAAAGAGTCGGAGATGTTATCTGTTCTATATTTCAACTAATGTCACTGCCCACCGGTCCGGTCTTCAAAGAGGGTTAAAACAGTGAAATTACTGAGAAAGGAAACGTGTGACAACGGGCAGAAATTCCCAGAAGTTTTTCGAGAATATCTCGCACTTTCTCACGATACCTAAAACCTCGAAACAAAATTCAGGATTCCTCCTCAGTGCGAAGAGCTATGTGGTTGCGAAGTGCTTATCCAGTATCTACCCAACAATATGTGAGATAGCGCTGTGAAAGAACACGAAAATGCAGTCACATAATACACATCTGTTTTTAAAAGCGATACTACAACGAAGTACATCGTCGCGTGAACTGATGCTACTTCAGTGATATAACCATCGAGGATTTTCTATGGCTACAAAACGAAACACCATGCTCTAAGGAATTGGGTGTGCTTTAGTATTGTCGTACATGTAAAACACAGGAATCTTAGAACCAATTGAGGAACATGATCAACTAGCATGAGCTCATGCTCGAGCCACGACACGGCATATTACGTCGTAGTATGAAACCTTCAGTAAGACAACTGCCAACTGGCACACATGAATTCAGATCACGGATAATGATTCCCATAGAGAGGAGAGCAAACGTACAGGTCTGATCCATGAACGCTCGATCATCGGAAATTTTCTGGATGCGTCTAGGTGCATTACACAACTGGGTGTAATAATTCGCCACGCAAGGACGACACCAACATATCTTAGAAGCCATCGTTATAGTCGTGCCTATACTACAAATCTAACCAGAAGACCAGTTGATGTTGACCGAAGACAATCGTGGAGTTAGACTCTGCACAATATAAATACTCTGAACAAGCACCACTGGTAGGAACAAAGCGACAGTATTATGACACATCTACATAGTTGACATCCCAGGTATATAATAATCCTAGGTGATATAATGTCCGCTGCACCAGCGAGCAAAGCATCGAAAGCGTACACTAACCTAAAAACCTAATCATATATATTGCATTTTGATACCCAACTTCAAAACAAATAAGAGTGCAAATCAGCAGGATCAGACAATATTCTAGATTGGCATGAAGCAGAATGCAAAACACATCAGTCTGTTCACCAGGATTGTACATTTTAATCTACACGATATTAGCATTCTTAGTTTGATCTCCCTCTATTGGTGAGATTATCCTTTATGAGTGGTATTTTGCGGAATTCGATGTCATACCACATCCAAAATTCTAAGTGCGGCGTCACGAGCAAATGAGATAATCTACAGAGCGACTGGTCGAATGTAGCTGTTATTGGTTTACTTCTGAATGGATCACTGTGTGCGAATATAGTACTGTATTAAAGTTAGAGTGATCAATATCGCTTTTACAACACGAACGGAGGAATTTTGAACGCTCTTATGTATACCTTCGGGAAATCAAAGAGACGAAACATAAGACAAATCATTATCCCAATACGTATCGCTTAATGTAATTGCCAGAATCTACGTTGAAAATCTAGACTACTGCACACACTCTAAACATCCGTCAATCTTTCATCGCACTAACGGCGTGATTGAATGTGTTTCGTATGGGTAAAAGCATGATCGTGGATGAGTATTAAACGAATGAACTACGAGTGGGCTTCTGTACACATATCTTGTACTCTGGTTGGTGGACCATGAGAAGATCGCTCTAAGACATCATACACGTGCTCAAATTCTGACTGTCTGAAATGCCGATATTAAACATGCGGAATGTATGTCAGTTCTGTGCATGAAAAAGTCTCTTATAAGCTTGTCTGCTTATTAATCTACGTTTGAGATACTGTTGCTAAATTATTATGACATCGGAATGCGTCCTGCAGCTGACACGTGGTTGCGATGACGATTTGTATGGGAACACCCACTCAGACTATTCATGTCTACCTTTTGCCTCTTGGCTGATGAACACTGCAAGTTTTGAAATAGATCCTGCTGTTTAGGAACTCGTGTTGAAATGATTCAATCCTGAGAGTTGGAAGTGCTTAACCGTATTGTGAGTATAGAAGAGTGGCCGGGTCGAATTAAGTATGGCTGAGATAGCCATGGAACAATATTATGATTGAATATGGCATTTGACAAAATTTTTGCATGAAAGCTCATCATGCTCGTATCTGGATGTAACAGACTGACAGAAGACGTGTTTCTGCACATAAATGTTTCTACTTATAGTTATATAACGACCTTTTGTGTCTATAAGTAGCTGTTCATTCCAGAAAACCTATTTTATCACGTTCAATTGTATGTTCCTTCGCTGTGAGCATAATGGCTAATAGGTAAGTGTAGTTATGTGAATCAGTTAAGTAAAAGTAGCCCATAGATAAGTTTATTTGAACTAATAGCCATGGGTGAGGAGATCATTAAATCTCAAATCAAGTTCATGTATACAAGAGACATGCCAATTTACAGGGCGAAATAATGTCATAAGATGATTCGTCATAAAACATGACTCAATTCAAATGTTAGCGCTCGGACAGAATATTTCTTTATAAAACGTCATATTCGCTCGAGATTACTGACAGAAAACAACATTTCCACAAGTCTATGTCTCATTGTAATGTATTTCGGATTAGAATCGTGGAAAATGCTACAATTTCGAATAATGGCACAATTGCATGTAGCGAAGCTGAGGTAGTGCAGTATCTCACCGGTGCTATTCAAAATCCTTTGCTGTGCGCTGAGCTGAGAAGAAAAGATTCTATGAAATTCAGAGACATAGGCTTCTTCATGGGTAATCTAAGAATTGGTGTAAAGAGAGCGCGTTAGTAAAGTGAATGGACAACAAAGACCTTCGTGGTGTCGCATATTCATTCAAGACTACTCTCGGGGGGGTATGCATTTCAACCTAGACTGTGTATATTCAGTCTATGAGGGGTGCGTTGAACGGTGTTTCTAACCTTCAGAATACCTTTACCTGAGCACATTCACTCCGATGAGACTGAATATATTACTAATTGATCGGATTTGTGAAATTAGTCATTGTCATGATGAAAAACAGGTATCTCGAATACAAGAGGAATGGAGTCAAGATTACAATATGGAACTTATGGTGTTCGTATTAAACAGGTGGTCGGACTCGCTTAATTACTACAATATTCCGTCGTAAATAATGAATCAAGTGTCTAAAAAAGAATTAAAAGTAAATCAAAAAGGTGAAGACGACCAAAAGTTTCGGCGGTGTACGGCACATACGTTTATAAATCATTAAAACAAAAGGTAATGGTTATCTTAGGTGCGAACTAGTGCATCTTTTCTCGTTTAATACCATGTATATTATCTGTAGCATCACTGCACTATTATTTGTACGTGGAATGCTATTAGACGAAATGCTTAATTAGTTCTAGATGTGGTAGATAAGATAGGAACACTCATTCACACTAGCATGTAAGTGCAATTAAGCGTTCGAAACTGAATCGGGATAAATTCTAGTCAAGATAACCAAGTAGTTTAGTAATTATTAGTGTCTTCAATATTGTGTATCAAGCAAAATATAATATACTAGAACAATTGCCCTCAGGATGATAGAATTTTTTAGTTTCATTCTTATTCCATATTTTAATTACTCAGCTGTATTCCTAAATCTGATGACGGTCCATGAAGTTATCCGAATTGATCTCTGTTTTTACGTCTAGGTATCCCGACACAGCTTGTCATATAGGATTCGTTAACAGGTATCGGTAGGGCATACATTAAAAACGAGTAATCTACCAAGATGAGTGCGACATACGTGATACTCTCTTAATCTCAATGGCATACTGCTGAATCCATAACCGGAGGACAGGTTTAGGAATATGTGGACAGAGAGACTTCACGTGCAGTCGCATTACTAGAGTCATTATTTGTGTCTATTCAATATCGATCTTGATTAATTCCGTAGAGCTCGTAAGCAACGTGTCCTAGATGATGCATCTGACCAGCCTACTGAGATTCTGAGTCAATATTGGGATATCTATACTAACTAAACTAGACACGAGACTGCCTGTACGAGATCTGCATTTGAGAATTGCTACATATAAGCTTCTTAATGTCTGTAGAATCCCTCCGATTCATAAAATATAAAGACACATATTAAGTGAATTACTTATAAGATAATAATCGATATCTGAACACAGTGTACTGATGGCCTCATATTCTATTATTAGGTTTTATTTGTGGTAAATCAAGAATTTGAAAAGAGGCTTGAATAGTGGTATTGTTACTTCTTATCCTAAGTCACTGCTAAAGAAATATTCTTCTGTATGCGTGGTTTTCATCTTACTGAAATTTGCATTCTGATAACGCACCACGTGTGCTATTCTTTCGACTAAACGTGCAAATGGTAGTCAACGACAAATCTGGTACAGTGTATCTCACCACTAAGGAGTTCCAAACACAATTGCGAAAATTCGTCATTTCTACTAACACCTTACATTTCCATATCAACAGTGCAGAGTCGATGTACATTACTGAGGTATTAAATCCTGTAATAAAAAAGTCACTGATCGAGACTAAGTGCATATTTGTTGGCTCTTTGTGCATTTAACTATAAACGTATGATCGACTTGATACGAGTGACCACGTGTTTGTTCCGTCAGTTATGACACAAATTAAAGAGATTACTTCTTCGGTAGATACCGACTTCCTTGGCATGTATAACTCTCAATGTTCTTTAATTCCTCTTTTTGCTACATAAGGAACCTTATAGTCCATATGGATACTGCCTAAATCGTAGAAACGCAGATATATACCCTTATCTATTTGTTCCCAAAGTGCGAGATGATTAGCTGGAAGTTACGCACGTACTTTCGGTTTACGATGGTATTTTGTGTTTAACCGAATTGATCTATGTTGCCCACTTATTGCAAACCTTTGTGAATCACATACTGCTATGACCTATATACAGCGCTGGTCCATGGAAGATCCTCTAGCATAGTGGACATTCAGAGTGCCTTTGATATGAATATGAAGCTCCTTTCCGCACGATCGAGACTTCTATCGTTAATGTGAAGCATCGATAGAAAACTAGTCTCCTCTCTTCATGAATCTTTTCTCCTCAAAGTCCATAACAACAATCAGCATAACTAACGGCCGTAGGAAGGAGCGAAGCGCAATGAGTCCTTCGTAAGCTGATCAGTTCGACCCAATTATTTTCGCATGTTGCTCTGTACTTCCATGTGTCTCTTCTATGAATCAGCAAATAGGATCTATCATCTTGTATGACAACAACTTAGCTCTGTAATCTCATGCCACTATAGACAGTTCGTATTCACAGGAAAAGCCTTTACGCAAGTGAAACTGAGGATATGTATTACAAACGTACAGAATAAATTTTAAACTGTCGCTAAAATATATTGGCGCATACAGGACAGTATGTTTGGAATCTATGCTCATCCTTCGCTTGTTAAGATATAAGGATCATGATTCATGCGTGTGAAGTCAATCGCAGTGATTATCACATTACTCATTCTCCACATCTTCTTGACCGTATTAGCAATGAAATCTATACTTATTACATTACATCATTATATAATTGTTTTCTACGTAGTTTCCATCTTACTACCATGAATCTGGGACGTTTCACTGGTAAATGTTGCAACCACTACATAAAAACACAGTCTGTAGGCACGTATATTAACAGGTTTATCATTGATACATGTACTAGATGACTGTGCGAAATGTAGCTCAACATAGTTTCATTTTGTAGTATGGCCACTCAGTCTGATAGGCACTGTAAGACAAATGTTTTCTAACTAGGCAAATACTCTCATGCCATTGCACTTAGCACACGTGGCTATCGAATCTTTAAGTAAAGCATCAGAATTTTCTTTAGAAACTAGGAAAGACAACTACACTTTAAGCCTTTTCAAATTCTTTAAACCAAGTATTGACAGTCCTGTTTCACTAACTAAAAATTCACAAGGTATGTATGAGGAATTATCATCTCTTATTAGCAATTCACAACATCCTCGTACAGGCAGTCTGTGTCCAGTAATCCCCAATATTGATACTTCAGTGGGTCAGACCACAACGTTAGGATCTAACGATTTCAAGTTATTGAATGAAATAATGGACTCTATACTGCCTGTGTCCACAATAAAGTCATGACATGAACCAATTAATGTATATAATCGCTTTTGAATATGAGCAGTACCTTTCGAAATGGTAGACAAGGATAAATGATCATTAGGATCAGCTGAGTTATTGGGATCTAATTTACAGGATTTAGTACTACTTGAGACAAAATGAACAGTAGCTTTGCATACTGCTTGAATGTGTCCTATCTTACCATATCTAAAACATTTAGCATTACGAAATGTACAATAATAACGAGAATGAAGTTTTCCACAAGATAAACATTTGCCAAACTTGGTCTCACCTTTTTGATTTCCTTTGTAATTCTTTTTTGAGACACCGTTCATATTTACGCGAGAATAGGAACCACTGTTAAACGAACACAATTTTGATTGACCCTGAGATTGTTTTTCATCATGACAACTAATCAAAGTATTAGAAATCCTCATCGACTGAATATCAAGTCCATTCAACGCCTCATAGTTAATACACGCAGTTATAACATCTTGAAAGGAACAGTTTGACATTCTTAACGGCTCTCTTTCCAAACCCGGTATGTTAATTCCTGCAATTGAACGGTCTCTCAGCTGCACATGAAGTTGATCACCGAAATTACATTTGACAGCTTGTTTCTGCAATTCAAGAATGAATTCCTTAACATTTTGGTCATTTTGACGAATCATCTTATGAAATTTCGCTGTTTCACGGCATTCAAAACCAGGGCACTTTACATGATTCAATAATAACTCCTTTAGCATTGCAGAAGGAAGTAAAATAGGTTTTTCTGGATATGCCAAGGTTTTTAATAAGCTGTACGCTTCTTTTCCGATGAATGTTAGAAAATGAGCCACAATTTTATCATCTTTGACATCTTTCCTGGTCATACTCCAGATTTCAAACCTTTCCAAATAATCTTCAAAAGCTTCAGAAGTAGAATGAATATCTAGCTGTTCCATTACAAATCCTGCTCGCGACGCCAGTGTAATAATTAGAAGTATGTAAATCAAGAATTAAAGATATGCACAAACGAATGTATTGTATTCAGAATTCGAAATCAAGCATTCCACAACAACAAGAAGTTACTAGTTCATTCAAACACCACATTTTCCCAAAAACAAAGCCTTCAAAATGGATTCTACAGTGTAGGCAAATCGGAGGTGAGTTAACAAATGGTGATGTTGTTCATAATAACCATCAATCAAAGTTCCATAACCAAAACATCCAGCTCGGAGAACGAAATACCACCACAAATAATCTCACCAATAGAGGAGATTCAAAAGAACTAAATTGTTAGAAAAAGTGTTGATTTACAAAATGCAATAATGAAGTTATAGTGATTTGATGCTTTGGTGACATTTCACCTAGTGTTTTTAATGGAGTAACTTAAGGAGTTACCAGTGCGTTCTTTATTAACACGATTGTCCGGAACAACTTGTAATAGGATTTCTTGTTAAGAAGTGAAACCAGTGAAACCAGCATGAGTCATAGAAGTAGTTGCTATGGGAATATCCGATCTATTCATGTGCCAGTACTAAGGAAACTAAAATCCGCGCTCACAGGAAAGTTAACCGAATGTGACAATATTCACACATTAACAGTGAATCAGTGTACTGAAGGTACGTCGAGTTTCAACGCCGGCGCGCGTGTGCTGTTGATTAGTGACCGCTAGATTTTCTATAAGCCTGATGTTTGCGACTACGGGTCGTCACTCACACCTCCCTAGGCCTATATCGAAACTGACTTCTCGTATTTCTTCCACCATTCTGTGGTACTTGATATCACGACTGATCTAGTGAATTAGAGAAAATAACCGACACTTCCATCCTGTTGAACGCAGAGACCAGTCACCAAGTAACTACCATGAAAGTTCTAGTTTCTGTAATCAGGTACTAGTGGTAGTAACTAATGATTGAGTAAATTAGCATGTCTCCTCTTTGAGAGCCATTAGAGGGTTCCAAATAAGGGCTTTTAATGTAAAATAGAGATGGTTACATCTTCTTCAATTTCTGCTGGACTCTATCCTGCACCACTTCTCCCAGCGCTATCTCCCCCTACTGCTTCCTACTCTCCGCTGCAATCCCGGTTTGTCCAATCTCCCTGGTACTATGAGGTAGAGGTTGTGCTCTTGATAGTCATGTCTAGCCTAACGTGGATTTTGGATTTTTTTGCGCTTCTCTTGCGTTTCTCCTATGTTTTTGTGGCCGCTGTTCTTCTTTAGCTCTACCTACCTCCTAGTATCCGATGTATCTTGATTATACTTTTCACAGGAATCCTTCTATGTTATGTGTTCTCATTCGCTAAATTACCTGTTCTCTGTGCCGCAGGTCTTCCCTCTTTCGGGCGGTGTCGGCTCTGT
>OX103971.1:8719023-8777472 GCA_944470395.2 Schistosoma turkestanicum | reverse complement strand
ATCGTGTAGTGAATGAGAACACAGGTGGAGGCAACCGAATTGTATTTAACGAAAATTACAGAGTTACTCAGTAAAATCGGAAAACCATATCGTAAATTGTTCATTTGCAAAAGATCAGTTCATCCTATGGAACTGGACTGTTCCTGTTGCCAAACATCAATCCATTGTCACTCTTCATGCGTTTCATACAAATTCCATTGTTTTCTGACTCTTCCTTTCTTGATCTTCCCCCCATATTATGCTACCAGACATTACGTTGACACTCACGCTATATACTACTTATAAGTAGTTCGCACCACAGCACCACACTCGTCCCCCCTTTTAATAAGCTGTCGTCGCAGTCTTTCTGATCTCCGTACAGCCGTCTTCTTCATCAGTGTTTGTGGTTCGCCCTCTTGGCGCACTTGGAACCACCTTTGGAGTTCACTGGCATTCACGCGTTTCTGTTTGTTTCCTTTCTGGATCGTATACACTGCGCCGCGCCTCTCGGTGACGACGTACGGTCCCTCCCACTTCGGGATCAGCTTACCTGACCCTGGCCCTCTTCCTGTGGTATATTTCCGTTCTCTACACTTCACCTGGTCTCCCACTTCAAACAGTCTCCAGTTCTTTCTCTCCTGTTCTGACTTTTCCATGTCTGATGTTTGTTTCTCTCTCACATTCCTGATTGCTTGTCTCCGCTCTGTTCTCAATCTTGTTGTATTCCATCTCTGTTGTTGCGGCCAGGTTTTATCATGCGTTGGTAGTCTCGGCCGTCTGCCGTACATCAGCTGGAACGGTGACTTCCTGGTTGTTCCCTGTGCCGAGGCACGATGTGCCAGCAAGATTAATGGTAATTCTTTCTCCCAGTCACCCTCTTTAGATGCTAGCCATTCCTTTAGCGTTCGGTTATTCCTTTCCGTTAACCCATTCGTTTGTGGATGATACGGCGTTGTTCGTACTCTCTTGATACCTAACTGCTTTAGACGGCACTTGAACTCATCACTCTCGAAACAGGGACCTTGATCGGTTAATATTATCTTTGGTATCCCATGGTCCGCCACAATGTGCCGCATTACCGCTTCCGTCACCGTCCTTGCACGTTGGTCCGCCATCGGCACGGCATTTACCCATCGTGTGGCATGCTCAGTCATCACCAGCAGGTACTGGTTACCACTTGTCGTCTGCGGGAACGGTCCCATAACATCTACTGACCACAAATCACCAACTGCTGTTACTGGAATTGACTGCAATGGCGGTCGTATGCATCGATCTCCTTTCATTAGTTGACATCGCTGGCACGCTAACACATATCTTGCAACATCGTCTCTCATACCTGGCCAGTACGCACTTTGTCGCAGCAAATCAGTTGTCCGTGCAATACCTGTATGCGCTACCTGGTGACATTCACGAATCATCTCCTGGCGCAGATCTTTTGGGATTATTGCTACCCAATTCTCGTCATCATCCCGCCAGGTCAAGGCTCCGTATCCGTTCACTCTCAGTCTCTCCTTCTGCCTCAGCAACACTGTTAATTCTTTATCTGTTCTACTCTTGTCAACATCTTCTCCCTCTTTTATCACTCTGATTACCTCCCGAAGGTTAGGGTCGGCTTTCTGATGTCGGACGAGTTCTAGGGGATCTCCCTCTAGGCCGTTAACTGCACACGCTATCTCTGGAAGTTCGGCTTCGGTGTCCGGTCTTGACAAATAATCTGCCATTACATTTTCCTCCCCTGGCACATGCCCGATGCTGAAATCATACTCCTGCAGACGTAGCATCCATCGAGCCAACTTCCCCCGAGGGTCTTTTGCTGTTTTCAACCATTGTAGGGGCTTATGATCCGTCTCGATGTGAAATCGTCTACCTAAAAGGTACGGTCTCCATTTCTCTACTGCCCACACGATTGCTAGGCATTCCTTTTCGATCGTTGAATACTTCTGTTCGGCGGGTGTCAGAACGCGACTTGCGTATTCCACCACTCTATCAGCCTGACTCAATACCGCACCTATACCATGATCACTTGCATCTGTGGCCACTGTAAACAGTTTACCGGGTTCAGGCAGTCGCAGCGTCATCTGACGATCGTCTAGCATGTTTTTGATTCGGTTGAACGTTTGTTCGGCAGCCTCAGTCCATGTAAACTTGGTATTGCTCAGCAACTTATATAAGGGCGCTGCTATTTCGTTGAAATTCTTGACAAACCGACTATAGAACGCCGCTCTTCCCAGGAACTGTCTCAACTTCCTTTTCGAATTAGGTACTGCAATATTTTTTATGGTAAGAATTTTCTCTGGTAATGGCTTTATTTCTCCGTTTCCCACTTTATGTCCCAACAATATGACGCTGTTTTTCGCTATCTGCGACTTTTCCTTATTAATTCGAAGCCCAAGTTCGTCAATTCGCTTTAAGACCGCTTCCACATGCTTGACGTGATCTGTTTCCGTCAGGCTGTATACAACTACATCGTCGCCATATACCTCAACATTATCTAGATTCTTAAGCAGCAGCGTCATCAATCTTCTGAACGTGAACGGTGCACCAGCCAACCCGAACGGCATTCTTTTAAATTGATACTGTTTATCCCGTATAGTAAATGCTGTCTTTTTGCGATCGCTATCTTTTATAGGTAGTTGCCAATAACCTGACCGTAAATCCAGCACTGTAAACACCGTGGCATTCTGTAATCGATCTAATGTTTCTACTACTGTTGGCATTGCGCACGGTTTCAGGTCTGTTATATTATTCAGTTCTCTAAAGTCGACGCAAAATCTATACTTTCCATTGGGTTTCTTTACCAAGAGTACCGGTGAGCTATACGGACTGTCTGCTTCCTCAATTATACCTTCCTTCAACATTTCCTGGACCTGTCGATTTACCTCGGCCTCTAAATGCACTGGGACAAGACGTGTTGTAAATATATTTACTCGGTCGTCCTTTATAGGAATTTCATGCTTTACTTTGTCACAAAATCCATACGGCTCCCCATCTCCAGTGAACAGTTTCGCATACTTTGCGCATAACTCGTTAACGTTAGGTTTCTTGGTCGAGACGTCCGTTGTCATCCTTACTTCAGCCACTTCGCTACTTTCATGTATTGGCAATGAACCGTACTTTGTGACCATTTTCCCGCTTCTCAAGTCAATTATCGCTTTTACCTCTCTTAGGAAATCTGCTCCTAATATCGGTCTCGATAAGCTTGTGGTTACCACGAACGGAAAATTTATCTCAGCTCCACTCATTTTTACAATACTGTTAGATACCCCCAACACCTCTAGCATATGCCCTCCTATGGTGTGGACAGCTAATGTACATGGTTTAATTGTCTTACATTGCTCTTTGCTTATTAACGATATAGCTGCCCCTGTATCAATCAAACACACTAACTCCCGTTCATTTATGTACACTCTGGCATAAATTGCCCCTCTATCTACTAGTGCAAGAACCTCCCAATTCCTAGGGTGGAAATATCGTCGTCGTCGTCTTCTTGGACAGTTTATCTTCCAATGTCCTGCCTCTCCACAAGCGTAACATTTATCGTTCCTTTTATGATTTACTCGTAATGCTGCTATCTCACGCTCTAACTCCTCAATCTTCTTCTCGAAAATATTTATCTCCTGCTTTTCGCACCCGACCGGAGCTACTGTTCGTGTCATCAGCTGACGAGTCACCTTCGCCAGTTCACCGATGTCCATAGGTTGTGCTGCATTTACTAATCTCAGCTGCTGGGACACAGCGGCAGGCACACTCTCAATAAATTGCGACGCCAACAATTGTGCATCCGACTCCTCATCGATATGCGGCAACGCACGGCGCAGCAACCTTGTGAGTTCCACAGCGAGCACCAGCGGGTCACCATCAGCCGACAGCCTCGCCAACCGGAACTTCCGCAACGCCTCCTCCCTGTCCACCGGGCTGTCGAACTCGGTCATCAGCCGCTCAACAACCGCCTCCCATGGCGTCTTCCCGCCAGCACCGTCCAAGCCGTCATATACGGCCTTCGCCCTTCCTCTCAGCAGCGTCCCCAGCACCACCAGCTTCGCCTTCGGTTCCTTCACCCCCACCAGCTCCGCCACGGCCTCAAACTCCTTCAGGAAGCCCCGCACATCCCCGTCTTCAAACTCCTTCGGCCATGGAATCTTCATCCTTTGCGTAGGCAGCGACACCAAATGTAGTGAATGAGAACACAGGTGGAGGCAACCGAATTGTATTTAACGAAAATTACAGAGTTACTCAGTAAAATCGGAAAACCATATCGTAAATTGTTCATTTGCAAAAGATCAGTTCATCCTATGGAACTGGACTGTTCCTGTTGCCAAACATCAATCCATTGTCACTCTTCATGCGTTTCATACAAATTCCATTGTTTTCTGACTCTTCCTTTCTTGATCTTCCCCCCATATTATGCTACCAGACATTACGTTGACACTCACGCTATATACTACTTATAAGTAGTTCGCACCACAGCACCACAGTACTACTTGAGGCAAAATGAACAGTAGCTTTGCATACTGCTTGAATCTATCCTATCTTGCCACATCTAAAACATTTAGCATTACGAAATGCACATGAATTACGAGAATGAAGTTTTCCACATGATAAACATTTGCCATACTTGGTCTCACCTTTGTGATTTCTTTTGTAATTCTTTATTGAAACACCGTTCATATTTAAGCGCGAATAGGAACCACTGTTAAACGAACAAAATTTTGATTGACCCTGAGATTGTATTTCATCATGACAACTAATCAAAGTATTGGAAATCTTCATCGACTGAGTATCAAGTTCATTCAACGCCTCGTAGTTAATGCACCCAGTTCTAACATCTTGAAAGGAACAGTTTGACATTCTTAACAGCTCTCTTTCCAAACCCGGTATGTTAATTCCTGCAATTATTCGGTCTCTCAGTTGCACATGAAGTTGATCACTGAAATTACATTTGACAGCTTGTTTCTGAAATTCAAGAATGAATTCCTTAACCTTTTGGTCATTTTGACGAGTCATTTTATGAAATATCGCTCTTTCATGGCATTCAAAACCAGGGCACTTTACATGATTAAATAATAACTCCTTAAGCGAGGAATAGGGAAGTGAGATAGGTTTTTCCGGATATGCCAAAGTTTTTAATAAGCTCCCTTCTCTTCCGTTGCATGTCAGGAAATGTGCCACAATCTTATCATCTTTAACATCTTTCTTGGTCATGCTTCAGATTTCAAACCTTTCCAAATGATCCTCAAAAGCTTCAGAAGTTGAATGAATATCTAACTGTTCCATCATAAGCTCCATCGCGACGCCAATATGATAATTAGAAGTATTTGAATTATAGAATGAACTAATAATTCCAGAAATAACTTAAGTGGATCAAGAACCACTAGATAAGCACGAAAGAATGTGCTGTATTTAGAATTCGAAATCAGGCATTCAACAACCAAGAAGTCACTAGTTCATTCAAACACCACAGAAAGCCAGGTCAAAAAAAGAGATTATATTCTTGTAATTTAGGGATAATTCCAGAGAGAACTTGAAGAACACCGACACTTGGTATGAATGCTAAGATAGTCGTAGGTGGTGGTGCTTGTGTTAGTGGAGCTGCAAGGTGACCTATAACAAGTCTAAAACCTTAAGCATATTTGGCCATGCCTGTATAATTCAAAACTGAGGTTTGGATTTAGGAATAACTATTCAGAAAGTTTAGATAGGCGTCTTGCCCAGTTTAAATCCAAGACATTTATTGGGGTAAGTAACAGTTCTATTATTAATCATAAATATAAATATACATCAGTACCTAGAAAATATTGCAGCGTTATCCCTTCAAGTATTTCAATAAATGATATTCTGTCCCTCTTTTAACACAGATTGTTTCCAATTCTGAAAGAGTGCTCCGATTTCCAATCTAAATTGCACACTTCCAGTCAGTATAAGTGCTCCAACCGCCAGAGGAACAAAATCAATATGGTTGTCGCCATAATTTAGCATCCGCTTAAACAACATAATGCAGTTCACAAAGAAACATAGAAACTCAATAAAGACACCGAAAATAGAAACTATAATAAAACACGAATATTATCATCCCAAAATGGAACTGAACAGATTGCCAAAATGTAGAATCAATTAGGACATATTACAAATCCATACGTGGAGGGATTTCCACAAACAAAGCCTTGTAAAATGGATCCTACATGAGGTCGATTGTGTACCATTTTGTTTCTTTACTTCATTTAATGGCATTACGCGCACTCTCAATTAGTTCAGGACCTTAAACGGCGATGGAACCAACCTTTAGGACTTTTAGTCTGTTTACGGAGATTTAGAAAAGCAGCGTTCGAAGCTCCAGCCATGATTGTTTGGTCAAACCCTTAATCACTTCAATCAACTTATTTTGAGGGGGACCAGGAAGTCTATCTGCTCAAGTATTTTGTGCCACTCTTGTTGAACCAACGCGAGCATGGTTCCGTAACATCGGTTGGTTGAGTGCTGTGTAGTGTCACGTCTTTGAAATGTCTGTTAATATTTATAGCCACTCCGCCTCCACTCTTGTGTACCCTATCTCACCAGAAAAGTATCATGTCTAGCAAGCTCACTTCACCATCCGCAGTGTGAGGGATAGACAGTTTTTATTCAGGATTATGATCTTCAAATCCATTTGAGAGCACATATTTCTGATCATTCCAGCTTACTCTTCAGTCCTCACATGTTGCCATAGACGCGCTCGATGATATGTCTCATCAAAGCGCGCCTCTGCAGCAACAGAGGTTATCGAATTTTTGAACAGGTTGTTTAAAATGAGTTCACCAGTTCCTTCAAAACTGTTTGCAACAGGTTTTCTGCTTGTGTAGTGTATTTATTCGTCGAGATCGTGGCCTTCGTATCTTGTGTCATGAGTTGTGGACAGAGGTTGAATGAAATAAGTTTGAGACGATTTTGGCCTCCCTGTTGTTTTCTTACTGATCTAGGGTGGCCCTCGCAACATCTAATTTGACTAGAGAGATGATTCTTCATTTTGTACAAAGTCTGAAGCGCATCCGTTGCATTTTCACGGTTTCTGAATTTCACACCCATCAGATGAGTAGACTTAATTCTCATGAGGTCTGACGGACGAGCAAGCCGAGCTACGCTAGTTGCCATGGTGGTGTGAGGGCCTACTTGATAGAAGAACGTTTCGCTGGAGCACAAAGAATTTTGTTGCAAATCTAAATTACGTAAGCAACAAAAAAGAAAGAGTCGTTCAAAATACGAGTGTTGTACAGCATTTCAAATTTTCACCGAATCTTCGAATTGGTCTTCTCAGATGCTATTTCTATTTCTAACCCTTAGGTTTAACCTCCTGTCTGCCTTATGGTTATGGATTTTTCTCCTTAATGTGGCTGAGATTTCCGGTGGAATTCATGGTGCTGGCTTTTCCTGGAGTCCCTCAAAGTGTATTACACCACTATCTTACAACTCTAAGGATAAGTAATTAGTTTGTCTCACTTCTTCATTACTTGGCCAAAACTTACACATCGATGCCGCATCACTGATTAGCAAGGTGGATTTGGTGCAGGTGTGGATGTGATCAACAAAGCCAGCGCAACACTCCTACAACTGGAAAACGACTGGAACTCAAAACAACCGTCAGTTAGCAACGAAGTCAAAACCTTCGATATAAGCGATAGAAACTGTGACTTTTAGAACTACGCAACCTTTCACCGAGAAGATGCGAGTGTTTATTGACAGTTTTCCACTCGAGATACTCCAGATGCGTTGGACAGACAGCGTCACGAACGACCTTTTGTGACAGAGAACAAACCAGTGTTCCGATTAGGAAGAAATCAGGAAAAAGCTTTGAAGGTGAATAAGACACATATTACGGAAAGTACCCAACTGCATCATGAATCAGACCATAACCTGGAATCCTCAAGGCCAAGGGAAAAGGAAAGCTAAAGAATGCATTGCGTTGAGAACTGGAGGCAGGCACAAAAAGAATGAATAGAACTTAGGAACCACCGAAGAGAAGAGCCTGGGTTATACACCTGAGGCGAGTCTCTCACCAGGAAGGAGAGGAGCGCAGGCTAAACGAGGCGATAGCATGCACTCTCAGATGAAGTTAGCTACCAAAATACAAGCAAACCTAAAATAGCTTTGTAGGTTCATAACTAAAATGAAGGCCTACGAATCAGGGTGTTTGTTCCCTCAAAGGTTCAAATGGCGAATATTTTGGGGTTCACAACGTCGTCGAACCTCCCTTATTAAAAGAAACATAAATCTCTTGGATGGAGTGCAGAGATTAGCGGCTAAATTGGTGATAGGTTTGAAGAACAAACCTTATGAATATACTTTACCTACGCCTGTCACCCCCAATTCAGCACGGGCCGCCGACCAGTGTTCTCCAACCTTCTCCGTCCTGGGCTTTCTTTTCAGTTCTGTCCACGTTTTGTTCATTCTTCTTATGTCTTTCTCTATTTATTGACGTGATGTGTTTCTTGGCCTACCTGTTTTCCTTTTACTTTGAGAATTACAGGTGAGGGCTTACCTTGTGACGCAGCTGGGTGCTTTCCTCAGTGTGTCTTATCCACTTCCTCCGCTGGAACCTGATTTGCTCTTTCCCAAAGTATATTTTTGTTGATGGTGTCTAGCCAACGAATCCGAAGTATTTTGCGTAGACATCTGTCAATGGATACTTGAGTCTTTTGGATGATGACTTTCGTAGTTCTCCAATTTTGTCGCTTAGTTCTTACGACTATTGGCCGCAGAAATTGGGATTATTTTCTCTGAGCCAGAGGTGATCTGACAATGGTGTACATGCTAGTCGTGCTAGTCGTTATTATAGTCATTTCCCCAGATCCTTAACTTATCGTCTCACTTATTATGTCTGTTTGCTTTACCTTGCTGACACTTCTGTCTTCTCGCACAATCTTCACTACTAACTGATTAACTTATTTATTCTTTTACTTACTGAGTTCTGAAATCGTTTCCTTATTACCATTAGAATCTTCTCCTAGTTATTCTCTACACTGCAACTAACTGGTATATTGGCCTAGTAACGTGGTAGCTGCTGGTATTCAAAAACCCTACTGCGCTGAGATAGACGTATTCATTCAAATGATGGGACATACAAATTCATAAATAACTGGCAACTGACTAGAATTAGTGCAGTTCTCAATCAACCCTGAATTATCAAAATGAAATTATGCAGTGGAAGAAATAAAATCTTAGGTGAATTTCACGCCAACGTTGTCTCAGATTAAAAGTTAACCTAAACATAATAAACGGATGTGTCAAAAGAGAAACTTAGTAGTCAAGGGAAACTGAATTTCGATGTTAATGTTTCTGCCTAGCCTGGGGACCTACAAACTACTGTGCATAAATATGCAAATACATGTAGATAAACAGCACAATTATAGCTGGGGGATTGGCATAAAACGTATTTTATGGCAGTCAGTCGTAGCGTGGTCTTAAGGAGTCAAACAAGAGGTATGCCTGGACCGAAACCTAACCGGGTTATTTTTCCTCAGACCACAGTTATAAGCGATCACGTGACAACCGGTAGATATAGTTTCGCGGTGGGAGAAGGAATGATAATCCCGAAGTGCTTATATATTCCTGTGAAAATCAGCTCCCCAGTGAAAATCACTTAATAAGTAAAGATATCATGCAAGTGTGCTAATTTCGTTACAGTGGTACTAGAAAAGAGATGACTTGAAGATTATTTATAAAAAAGATAGGACTAAAGTAAGGTTTGAAAAATGATTTACATTAGGGCTATTTTTGTCCAGTGAAATCTGCAAGCTTGTTATTAATCATGGCAAATGAAATTTTCAGATATATTTAGACCTTTCGAGAATACTAACACTTTTCAAAGACCGGAAAATGGGGAGTGTTATAGATCCATTCACCAAGGAGAATTCAATGCTTTTCACTCAGACGGATTAATACCGACATAAACTTTATAGTTTGTCATTCTTTGCTGGTTTATTATCTTCTTCACCACAACACCACAAAGGTTCTGTAGTCATCGGCTGAAAAATGGGAAGCTGGACTTGATTAGTTCAGTCATGGTTTTCGAGCTTTGATACAAGGGGAAAAACAATAAAATGCTCAGTCACTGAAACTGAAGATTCTGAACTCTAATCCAATGGTGTAGTTTCTTCGATAAATCCTCTTAGTTTTTGTAATGTATTTTTCCCAAGGTAGTATCAGGCCTGTGAAGAAACCCAAAATCGTCTCTGTTACTGACATAGACTAACTCCTTCTGTGAAAGGGTGGACAATCTGAGAATTTCTCTCCACACAGAATATGAAAGTTCAGTGACCTAAAAGTGCATCCAATTCATTTATTTCGGAACTTATGAAGGTGGTATTCCATTCAATATGTACTTATAAATGCTACTAGGGTTTTTACATATCGGTACGACTTTGTTGATAGTTATGTCCAAACAGAAGACTTGATTCAGTCGCATTAACTTCTCCAAACAAGTATCCGATTCTGACCGATAATTTGTGTCATATACTGCTTTAAAATATTTGAGTAGTGCAGAAAAAGCTGGTAAGTACAATATTAATGGTCTCAGGAAGTGTTTAACTAGGAAAAAGTATAGCAGAGTACCGATCAGGCTTTACGGTGACTAATGGAAAGTCCATTTTGGGACATTTTATTGGATGAATTGGTAGGACTTACGGACACCAGACTGTTCGGAATCTTGAAAGCTTTCCCTTACTAACTACGCAGGAACATAGAGTGTGGAAATTCCTCCACCCGGAGTCAGCTGATTGTGATCCAACTGATCCACTGATTAATCGCCATCAGAGGCTAATAAACAGGAAAAGTTTTAGAGTGCTACTTTCTTCAGTGTTCAGCCATATTATCATCATAATTTGAAGTCCTTTTTATATTGATTTGACGACTAGATAAGTGAGTTGTTTTAGTTTACATTACGGCACGACCCGCTTTTCAAAAAGTTGCCATTGTATTGTGGACATTGATACAATGGCTTCAAACTAGGTGTGACTCGTTAATGCTAGTAAACGATAGTCTTAGTAACGATAATCAGTGAGTTATAAGTCAGTACGTTGATATTCTTTTTTTATTGTTTGACCACACTCCCCATCAAGCTCATTTTGTGCTACTATCTAAATTTATGGCCCTCATCCATTTTTTCTCTCTAAAAAATCAGTTTCTTCAAATTGATGTATGAGAAATATATATCTAGGCCAGTATCAAGGTTTACAATAAACTAATGGCCAGAGGATTGGGTTGTTCCGGAAATCCGAAGTCTGAGTCAGATGGGAACAAGCCGTATATCGTGTACGTTTATATCACAGCTGAAAACTTGGATGTTATTCGAGTCTGAGACGTATGTAGCATTTTCGAATCATTTTGTTAAGTTAGAGGGATAAGTAAGTAAAAGTACCCATATATTCCCAGTTAAACTTGTCTTTTTCTTCGTTGTGACCCAATTTGAACTCTTAGTCTTTATGAAACAAGGTAGTGGACTGATCGTTCCTTTCGACTTCATACTGACCTACAAGATGCTCATATATAGAAGCGGAAAAGCATAATATGTCAGTCAAGGAACACTTTAGTTATAAAGCAGCCAATGGCTAAAAGTCACACAATATCAGCGAAATAATGGTTTTAATCTGGATAATCAACCCTCGTATGTCAGATTGTTCTTTTTAGTGTGAAGTACCATTTGGTGTTTCATAATTTTGCGTCATCATACCACAGATTTCTTCAGTAACTGAGACCAGACGCAATGCTAGGTTAGGATTAGGCGTTAAGAGTTCTGAATATGGCTCCAAATTTGAGTCACAGTTTTCATGAAATGACAGCTATGATACAATCCTGTTATTCTCAACTTACGAGACTTACAGTTTAGATTATGAGTACCACGTAGAAAGGGAGATTATCATCCAATTTCACTAAATACCTATGGCATCACGTTGAATCACAACAAATGCTGTATCATACGATTTGACTTGATAGGAGTTATGTTTGGTAATTTAGCCTAATCATCCTAAATTCACTTCTCGGTTTCACAAGCATTTTGAGGACCATATATTACCAATTTCCACCTCATTGATAGTAAAATACAAGTTATGTAGGCTCAAATACATGAGGGGTTATTCTAGTTCTGATTATTCCATTCAAAGCCTTCAGTATGTTATGATTTTGCCGTACAAAGATGTACAAGTTACGACCGCTCAAAATGTTACCTTGTTCCACGTGTTCTAATTAGTGATATGTTTCATCACATATATGCACATTATGTTCGGAGTTTTCCTTACAATGTAGAAGCCGCTAAGTAACATGTAGGAAGATTATACTTCTTGATAGTGATATAAAATTTCATCAATAAGTGGCTAGGACATGTTTTATTCATGACTAACAGCGTAAAGCTGGGTAATATCTATATTATGTTTGAACCATGTCTTGCATTGATCACTGATTGATGTTCTACGATAAATAGTATCCACTCATTCCAATTTTGTGGCGTTTATTATCACTTGACTGCAAATTACTGTACTGATTCATGTGTTTAGTCCTGTTTGTTTCTTTTGATGTCTTAACAAAGAATCATTAGTCCTGTTACTTTCCAGATGATTCCAGTAAATGCGTTTTGTACACTTATTCTGCTGTGTTGATTTTTAGCTAATAAATGAAAAATCAGTAGATGCATCACAAATTAACGGAAATCCATGAATGATTCATTGAGTAACATAACTCCTAACCACTTCTTATGAGATCGACACTCCAAAATCATACAAAGCATTCAATAGCTTTTTATTAAGAAGTCCGAATTTTTGGACTTCCGCATCATTGAGTGTTGCTTACATATGTCACTCCTAGTTCCTATGCATCACATTAGCGAAGTAAAAAACCTCATAAGAAGATAAAATGAAAAAAAAATGATGCCCGAATTATGAATGAGGTTAAGGAGTGAACTTTCCTTATCGTGTTGGCTTCTTAGTTATGCTACCGAAATTCTTCACCTAACACTTCAGATAACGTTATCGACCCTATCCAGACGTTCAGACTTGAAAGACCAGATTAACTATCATATATTTGTGTGTCACTAAGCCAAAAACGGTAGCCAGTCATTAAAACACTCAGAAACATCAATGTCGATTAGACACGAAAATATCCCGTATCATACCTTAAGGAATACAAGTTTCCACCCAGTTTCCCATCGTCAGATTGTATTTCATATCAGGTTGAAAATTCTTTATCCACAATTGTATTCTATCTTTACTTTTTAAGCAGATGAGTCGAAAATCCCCACAGCTCTACTAAAGCCAGTCATCCATTCCATCAAGACCAGTTATCTGTAGATTCTGCTCTCTCCTTTCCCAATGAGGTTTATTGAACAAAAGCCAACAGTAGGAAAACTATTACTTTGGTGTTTGTACATCACGTAGCCCCACTCAAGTAACCGATTTACCTCAATTGTTTACCAGCACTTTAGCTTTAGTAGACCGGCAGTGTATGAAGGCACCCCTTGTCCTGTCATAATAATACATAACATCTTTTAAGTCTGAAATAAAAATGTTGAATAACAATGTAAGTGCTTGGACGGTGTTCAAAGCTTACGACACCAGTCTAAACTATTCTTTTTGAGACATGTGCCTACGCAGGCCATATAACACGGCATCAACTTCGCCTGTGGACGTCTGGAAAACCAGTTAGTATAACTGAGCTTAAGTCGTGTGTTAGTTGAGTTTGAATTTATTAAATGATTCTTCGTTATCAAAACTAAATCGGGAAACAGACAGTACCTGTTAAATAAATATTAGATCAACTGAACTGTATTTCCCAACCGTCATCTATGTTTAAAGATTATTTCTGTTCATAAACATATGAAATAGACAATAACAATGACCTGGAAACTTGGTACAAAAGATCGAAATACTGACTATTTCATAAATACTAATCATGCTATCGCATAAGTAGAAATACAAATGTTGAGTTATATCCTTTGGACCTAACTTTCTATCATTGTTCACTAACAGGTTCTGTACCTTGGGGTTACATTATTACTTCAGTCCGTTCATACTTACGTTAACAACCGAATTTGTTTCATGTAGATTCAAAAGACCATTTGGTTCCGTATTTTTTTGTTGATTTACTCCGAAACCCTGCATAATGGAATATTTGGATTCGCGCATTCTTGCCTCGTAATCTCCTTAAGTAGTTTGTTTCTAGTCATTAGGTAATAAATCAAAATTTTACCCGGTCTTCTGTTTAAATGGTGTTTCAAAACCGCATGCAAATATCTACACTTTGTAAATAAATTACACTAATTCATGAACTATTGTCTTTTTCAATACATAAGTTTTGTACATGTCGTTCATATTTCATCCGTTTTTTATTTCTTGTTTTGTAGTTGTCTTGTGATAACTCGTTTTCCAGGGCTCATGTACCCTACTAGTATGATGATTTCATATATGAACTTATTTTGGTAAACCTCATTAAAAATCTGTGATATGTCTAGCCGATCGCGTCAAAGACGCAAGCGTTTTATCAGTGGAAGTACTTTGGATGAGACTTCTTCCTGTCGTGTAAAGAAGATGTTTATAAGCACCGTACATCATTCCAAATCACAATGTAATGAGCAACATACTTCTTTACCATCCTCACCGAATTCTCCTTTTTTGGACTCCGCAAATATACTATTCCATAATTCTGATATTGGCTTGAGCACATATGTTAGTCAAAAGGATATTCCTGTCGATCGTTCTGATCCAGTTGAAGATGAGAACTCATTCTCCTCAAGTATGTTTTCTGAAAAACTTGTACAGCCCGAACTAAATTTAGTTGCTGAACCTTCATCAACAAATGAACATGATTCTGTGAACCACAAGACTTCCTCTGTTTCCAGTAAAAGGCTATTAAATTCTCATCCTAGTGCTATGTCGGATACTGAATCAGATATCAACCTAGATAGAATGTTGATTCAGAGTGAAAGAATGGTTTTAACACCAACTCCAGTGGCAATAGACGATGCAGGCAGCTCTGAGGGCGAATATGAAAATGAAAGTCGAGAACCATCTGTACATCAAAATAATCCTTCAGTTCATCATAGAAATATATCCGGTCAGTCTGGTTTGGTTAGTGTTCCGTGTAACCGAACTTCGGAACTTGTTGAATCCGAGTCACGGGAAAGTATATATTCCAGCTCAGTTAAGGCTTCCGTTTTTGATACAATATCTCAGTCGACCGAGTGCAGTTCTAACAGGTCTGGGGGCTTGTCGGCACTAAACTCGAATTTAAACAAACCCCCTGGATTTGTGGAGTCATCAACGCCAAATTGTTTCGTTGCACTGGTAAACTGTAGTCCTCCACTTCAAATTCTATCCAGTCAGAAAATGCACAAAACCGTCAGTTGTCATCAGACTACTTGTTTTTCCGAATCTTCAGTTCTACCAAATACAGATAATATTGGGTATCATGATTCTTCGACTAGTAATGGGATGATTGTAACCTGTGGTCCTCATTGTTCTCACGGAAGCGCAAATGCAAGCCCTCATAGAAATGAAACTGAGCTGATAAAACAGAATCCCTGTAGTTTAAGCAATCAACCCCATGACTTTCATCCAGCAATAAACGTAAACGACTTTTCAAGAGAAATTCCTCATAATGAAGGTCTATTAAAACCAGATTCATTATCATCTTCAATCTCAGTCAGTAATAACAACTTTCTCCCTGATAGATATCAGCTGACACAAAAGTCTGATCATACCTCTTCATTTCCCCCTGGTAAGTTGAACTTCATTATGCTTGTTTTAAATAATTACTATGTAGAACACTTTGGAGCAGATAGTCATCAGTTTTAATCTTGCATAATATTGTGACTCCATTGCCTTAAAAAACAACATTATTCAACCAACATTTAGTGAATCAGTATAGAATCCATGCACTCAGCTTTAAGTTACACATTTTGTAATCCAAAGTAGCTTATCTAAATGCTCTCAACCATGTACAAACAAATTTAAACTCCAAGGATTAAAACCATATGTATCCCTTTTTTTCCGATTAATCAAACGGTTGTCCGCAAAGTTATTTCCTTTTTTTTACAAAGTACATATCATCTCTGAGATGGTGGAGATAGTTTGTAGCTCAGGTGGATGATTGTAGTGGTGTTTGGTTCTCTGAGCTGGAGCTCAGAGCTTATTATTTCCAAATTTGTGAATTAGTTTATAACCTTTGATTTAATCGTAAAATCATGTCATTTAATTGACACGTTAATCAATAAATACATGGAACTTTTTCAATACTGTAGGCACCAAGTTATCATACGCAAATCAGTTTGTTATAACCTCCCATTATATCAATTTAGGCAGCGGAGTAGTGTATTTTTCTGTTTAGATCTGTCCAGCATCCCTGTACAGTTAGCTAGCTATATGTTATTGTTAAGTGGTATTCGTTCGTACGTAGCAAATGTAGTTCGTCACCATCTTATTTTACTTATAACGCTGTTTGGAATGTCTAGGTGACTCATTCCCCATATTTTGATATGGTACTATTTCAAAAATCAATATTTCACTGAATGATAATGGATTTATAATTTTTGTTTCAGATCACATTTTCATCATTACTATTCCAAATTCCTCTGAGGTATCGCCTACTTTTGTTACAAAATGTAGATATTCTGAAAGTAGTCTCTGCGATTCTCCCTCGTCTCATATTGTAAATAATATTCCAAATCCAGAAGTTGAAAGTCACAGCTATCCACTTCGATCTCGTTTACGACAAGCATCTTTGCGATTGCAATGGCAAGCCATGCAAGTAGCTCCAAAGTCATTTGGGCAGTTACCTACAGAAGTTGTGTTTCGCATTATCCATTATTTGAGCATACAAGATGTATTTCGCCTTCAGCGTGTTAATCATCGGTTCAAATCTATCATTGAACAGTATCTTCTATTGGTTAAGCGCATTAATTTTAGTAATGGTCTTCCGTTCGCATTCTTACCGGATTCAATCACTGATGTAGCTCTAAAACGTATGTTATGTCGCACACCAGAAGTAACACATATTCTTGGCTTTTATCCTCGTAAAATAGTCGGGTCTTACCCATCCGACGGGCAGTACTCGAACTTAAGTTCTGGTCATAATGTACTAACCTACGGTGGGATCATTACAGCCTTTCGACTTTGTCCAAAACTTCGTTCAGTTGAACTGATGGATGTCGAATTGATGAGTGAATTGGTTCGTCATCTCCCACGCATCAAATTCCACGGCATGTTTCGAAACCGCCCAGATTCTTGGGATTGTGAATACGCAGTTCCTCTGCCACCCGAACCAAATGCAGAAACTATTTCAATGGATAGTGACCATGACTCTGTGACAAACCTTTCAAATTCACGTGATGAGTCACATGTCGATTCAAAGCCTAAGTCTCCTTTTGGCAGTTTTATTAGCACATTATTTTGTTCGGCAACTGCGGCTTCAGCGGTGGGAAGTAGTCGTGGTAAGCGAAAAAATTTGACTCGTTCGAAATCTAAAAACCAAACAGGGTGTGGATGTTCCATGCAATCTCTCCAATTTATAAATGCAGCACCTTCATTACCATTACGCAAGAATGAAAATACCCAGTCACTTACACAGATGGCTGTACAATCTGCCCATACGATTGCTTTACGTCATGCAAATTTCGCGAATTGGTTTGAACCCATCGGTGAGTTGCCCCTTGGCCAAGGTTCACCTTCTACAGTGCCTCACTTTCTGCCATCTCGGTTGTTCACTGCATTTAACGGTGGTCCTAGTTTCCCTGCTGCTCACGAAAATATCCCAATTAATCCTGTTCAACCTATGGTGCAGGACTGTTACTCCAGTGCTGTAGAATCTTTACGCAACATATCTGTTTCACATTTTTTGCAACCCGGTTTACCACCCATTGAAGCTGAGCTAATTGCTGTGGCTCCCTTTGGCTATTCGCGATGTTCTTTACATGGTGTAGGATCCGGCCGAAACAGTATTCGTAATGCTCATGGTCCAGTCTTGGCATTTGCTTTTGGAGCTATATTCGTCCCACCACAAGCAGTTTCACCGTTCATTTTGCCATCCAATAACGCGTCCAACTGTCGCTTTATCGATGCAAGACAGTATAATGCTGTTCTATTTGGAGGCAACCTACTGCGCGTAGGACAAGGACCTCATCTTGCCTTTGAGCGTATATTCAACTTCCCACACAATGTTAATCAGAATAATGCTCCACGTCAACTTCAGTTACACGATCAGGCAGGAGGGCGAAACCAACAAAGACAACAACCTCAATGTTTTCGTCGACCACGTACTAACATAACAAACTTGAATGCTTCTGGACCATGGCTAGTTTCTCCATTGCCTAGTCAATTACAATGGATTATTTTACCTCATGCTATTACAAATCTAACAAAGTTGGATCTTGTTTCTGTCGCTATTAGTGCTATTCCACGATTAGATAACATTAAATATCTACATCTGAAATGGGTAAGTATAAATTAGTTTTCTGAAATTATGTTATTTTATACGTGATGATTGGTCCTAAAAAATTATGTAGTACAAATACTTATGTTTTTTTATAATTTGGCTAAATTAGCACGAAGTAGTCTACAATCATTACGGCAAGTGCACTAATCTATAAGTCACATTGTTTTTCAGTTAGTTCTCCAGGGTTCCAAACACCATTTGTGCCAATAATCAAAACTTCATGTTTTTTTGGAATTGCTGAACGAACCCCATTTATACCGGAACTCAAAAACTACACACGTTCATGGTAACATTTGATGATAAATCAAACTGCTTAGAGTGATGCAAAGTTTAAACCTTTAACCTTATTGAATAAATATTCAATTCTTAAATCAATAAACCCCTAGATTATTCCATACATGTTAATTTCCGAGTCAAGTAATTATTATTATCTCAGTGATACAGATTCCATAATAAAACTAGCTAACTAATCTACTAACTAACTAAATCCTAAGATTTATCTTGTTTTCATATAATCAGATTGGAATTTTTCTGCATACATTTTTAAACGTAGTTTTGATTATTTGATTGTGGAATAATTTTTTTGATTGATCGCCGAATGCCTAACTAGTTCAATTTCAATGGTCTATTTATATTTAAACCTTTTCTTTTTTGATTCTTAAAATAATTCAGATAGCAGTGGAGAGAGTATCTCTGTAGTGGTAGTTAGTAATAATATAGTAGTACCTAACCATTAATTGTAATTAACTGTCTGATTTGTATGAATATTTGTAGTATTTCAAAACTACTTGTGTGTTAGTGAGCTATGTTTTGTGGTGCATGTGAATTTCAATGTTTATTAGGTAAAGTTGAATTTTAAAAATGCGCCTCTATAACTAACTACATCGTTCGATCGATCGATCGATCGATCGATCAATTTGCTAATAAAGCGATTTCATGTGGTCGTTTCTGCGAGAATTTGACCTAACGTATAACCCCCCATTCCTTGCATATATTCAATTTAGGTTGTATTCGCTTCAGCTGATCCATTCTTCAGTTTTTTGGCACCGAAATTGTATTAGTGAGCTATATTTTGTGGTGTCACAGTAGGTTGGACAAAAACCTAGGGGCAGCTAAACCAAAACATGGCAGAAATCCATGAAGTCACTGACAATTGGACTTGAGGCATGTTGGTTCGTGTAGACAACCTGGTTGGGGTGTGCGCGACGATACTAACCGATAGTTAGAGAGCTTGAATGACATGGCTCAAAATCTTTTGCAGTGACATAGATGCATCCGTTCTTTGTGTTCTCGCAAATCTTAATCCTCTAGGTTCTTCCTCACCTTTGTCTTTCCTTGTTTAAGATTATTCCACCGAATTGCACCTCTTGAATAATATCTTCGAACTCTAATATCTCCGACTGCTGCTAATACTTCTACTACATCTACTACTATGGGATTTGAATTGACAATTGCGTCTTTGTGCTAATGTGTTATGGCAACTTGAACTAATTGTACATAAGTACGAAGTTCTACTCTGTAACTAACTGGCTGACTTGTGTATATTAGAACACTTTTAGGCCCTGGAATATTCACACACATAAAAAACAAATATTTGTTAAATCATAACTCTGAATATAAATAACTTATTATCCAATGATAATCTTTCAGTAAAATAATTTTCTTTATTCACTTATCTTATTTACCATAGTATTTTTATAAGACATGAACAATTTCTAACCGCATTGATTTTAACTATTCTCTGGCCGATATATGTTTTTTTTCTTTTGTTGAATGCCATTCCGTTAGTATTATTGTGCGAATGTCATCACTGGGTTTTTTTTTCTGCTTCCAGTATTGAATAATTGTCTTCAACTATGCGTATTGATTGTAAAACTGGAACAAATTAGTTGTTTTAAGATGTCAATTTTGCTTGCGTCGTGGATCAATGCATACATGATGCATAAATGATTGCATCCTACTGAGTATCACTTCAATTTGTATCTCTGAATATAGAGAGATGTTCATTCATTCATTCATTATCGACCAATAGTCAGTCATTGACATTTTCACATAAGCCTTAATAATAATAGCATAAGTTACTAAATTGTAGAATGACAAATAAACCGTAGCTGATGCAAGTATATTTTCAAACACTATCCTATTACGCATTGAAAATTGATATTTTCTCATAGAGTGATTTATTTCATTTCATTTCCTATTATTTTATGCATGTGAATTTCAATGTTTATTAAGTAAAGTTGAATTTTAAAAATGCTTCTCTATAAATAACTAACTACATCGTTCGATCGATTAATCGATCGATCGATCAATTTGCTAATAAAGCGATTTCATGTGGTCGTTTCTGCGAGAATTTGACCTAACGTATAACCCCCCATTCCTTGCATATATTCAATTTAGGTTGTATTCGCTTCAGCTGATCCATTCTTCAGTTTTTTGGCACCGAAATTGCAATCATTTGTCATGAACAATTGTAGTACACCATCAAGAGTTGTTCGATTTGTTCGTATTTTCTCGGCTCTATCACGTGCTCCTCAGCTTACACGACTTGAATTGGTCGGTACACGCTTTATTGGTATGTCGTCTCTTATGTGTGTATTTGTTCTTGTTGTTTATTTCTTGTTTACACCACTCACTGTATTATTGATCAAAATGAAGGATGAACAATCAAAACTGTTCAATTTTTTTTAAAAATTATTATTTGTGTGTTTTTCCCTGCATTCACGTCATATATAATGCCAATGTTTCATTGATCAGTTAGTGAGCTAGCTTGCTAGCTAGCTAGTAAGTAATTTATTACATGGATTTCATTAGTGTGGTAAAAATGCTCATTTTCAAGGAGATTAGTATAATCCATGGTGTTTAACTGATAGATTTTATTGAAAGCGGTAAGTACTTAAAAGATGTTAGACCTATATTTTTTTTGGTAAGACCAGTTTAACAGGTGTTGATTTAAAGTTAATCGTTGGTTTATTATTTACTAAAATATCTAACTACCTACTAATCATTTTATCATCATCCTACCCGCTTTTGTTGTAGATGGTCTAATTGGACATATAATTGATGATCCTATGTCACATGGGCGTGGATTTCGTAATCTTCAGCGATTGGTACTTTCTAGTAACAAAGATGCATCTGAAGTAGATATTGGATTATTGCTGTTGGCTGGTCAACAATCTTTGAATCAAATAGCTTTACAAATGTTTCATACAAGAAATTCATTATTTGAAGGTCTTTATCATGCTGGTGCTGAATTTTCACGTCTTGAAAGTCTTACTCTTGGTAAGTTGATGGCTGTCATACCTTCCTAACATACACACACACACACACATGTATCTTGATGAAACTCATTTGAAATATTTAATGTTTATACACCATTGCGAATTTCTCCGACCGAGCAGTCCCAAATTGCAAATCTTACTCTGTTTTCTTCTATAGTATCATAAACCCAGATATGTAGGTGTAACTGCAAGCTGTATACGTAAATTTATAGATGACTACTGAGTTACACTAAAAAAATATTTCTTGCCTTTGCACGTTACTGATATTTGATCATAATTATCTTCAAAGCATTACTCACGTATTTTGAAACCATCGAGCCATCAGTACTGAGTTTAAGCTTAGCGTGCTAGGTAGGATTGGCAAATCGATTGAGATAGTGAATCTTCATCAACTGGTATAGTTGAAACATATGCCAAACCAACGCCTACCTCGATTTGCGATGTTAATCTGGTGTAGAAGCGAGTAGGTTGTGAAAAAACTAAAGACAGGGACTGAAAAACTAAACGAACCCCGTGAAGTCATTGATTGTTGAACTGAGGTGTGTAGGTAGATGTATATATCACTTGAATGGAGACGTTTGGTGGCGGTTCGCAATTGTTTATAATGACACGGATGCATTTACCCTTTGCCCCGAGACCTCCCTTTATATGTATTTTTTCTTTATGTCTGATTCTCCACTTTCATCATCTGACTGTTCAGGCGTTGAACGTTTACCGGAAGATTCACTTGTTGACTTAGAATATGCCGATAACATAGTTCTATTTGGTTAAAACGCTGACAAAATGCAGTCTTCTGATAACCTTAAGTAACAATGCAAGCGTGTTCGAGATGTGATTCTCCCCCTCGAAATGCAAAATGTTGCCTCAGAATTGTCTTGCATCGGCACCTAAACTAGTGACAGGGAATGAAGTAATGGAGCGTGTTGACCGCTTCACTTATCTTGGGAGTTTCATCAGTGCTGATGGCTTGGTTACTGACGCAGTCTCGGCATGGATATAGAAGGCTCGACTGGCTTTTGCCAATTCGGGTTACCTATAGCGTGGACAAGATATCCGTCTGCTAACCAAAAGACGAGTCTACTGCACAGCAGTTGGCTCCTTCCTGAATAATTTCTTCGAACCCTTATCTTTTCCCACTACCGTTACTACTTCTACTACCTCTACTACTATGAGATTTGAATTGACAATTCAATCTATATGCTAATGTGGTATGGCACCTTGAACTGATGTACGTACGTACGTACGTACGTACGAAGTTCTACGTTGTAGCTGATTGACTGACGTCTAATTCTCACTTCCACTAATAATAGTACTACTATTATTACTAGCACACCTTGGTAATTTCATCTCGCTAATGTACTAATGTTGTGTTGTAGGGACTTGAGCCGCGATGCACATATGTGTCAGCTTCTACGTTGCATATGATTGTTCAGTTGTTGGTTTTGTCTGCATTGATGCAGTAAATATAGTATCCATCATCGTGCAATATTTTCTTTACTTCGTATTCACTTTTTACAGTCGTTTAACATTTATTATTATCAAGTAAACCTGACTGAATTTACTGTATATATTATTACTTAATTGCATATGACACTGAAGTAAATGACACATTGGCATATCTGTTTTTCTACACTTACCCTAGTCTTAACAATTAATTATTTTACATTGTTTACAACTGTTACAGTATTTTATTCCGTCAATAATAAGAATAATATGCTTTTCTATGCAGTTTGCGTTTCACATAATTAACAATGTTACCAATGTTTAATCAAAACAATTTATGAATCATGTCGTTTTTTCAGATAACATATCCTTAATTCTTTTTCGGCATATCTTCAGTGATTATTTGTGCAAAAATGTCTAACTATCTAATATTGTTGTAATAAAGATGAGTTTTTATATTCGATCTATTTTAAATTTCTAGGTTATTTGGATCCTTACCAGTCACGTTTAACAGTATCTGAATTGATGAGTTTAGGTATTGGTGAGTCAGCTGATCATTTATCACCTGTTTGTATGATAACCGATTGGGGTATGGCGTTAGCATTTTTCATCTGCCCTCGGCTTGTAAATATTACCATTCGAAATGCACCATATTTAAATGATATAACACGATGGTTTTCAGCTGGATTTTGCAATGAAGAATCACTTCATATTCGACCGACAATTGTACCTTCTTCATCAGCTAACGACGATTCTACTCAACCAACTACCGATAGTCAAGAGAATCATCACACACAAACTAGTGTAACAGACAAGCTTTCAAAAACATATTTCTTACCTTTACGATCTCTCACATTGGAAAATTGTCCTGGAATAACAATTGAGGCAAGTTTGTAGAAGTTGATAAATTTTCACTGAAAGTCTGATATTTAAAGGCACAAACATTTTATGCAGTTAACCCTATAGTTTGTTCACTATCTTGCATATAAATTTACTTATAAGGTTATGTAATCTGATATGTTATCTAACTTGACCATAGCCTCAATTTTTACTGTCTCATTATTAGCAACTAAAATGGATTATCCAACATTTCATGCCACTAAGACAGTTCCAATAAGTAAGAGGGACAAATGTGATTTTCCTGAAAAATGGAGAGTAAATAGAATAAGTCAAATGTATCACCGGTTTGTCACAGATGAACCCCAAATTTTGTATGGGGAAAATGATACAATGTAGTCAAATTAGATCTAACAACCCAGGTCTTAATTAATTGGGAAATAAATGATCTATCAGCAAACTGCCTCAATTGCTGATGACATTTTGATTATGTGTAATTTTTGTTCATATTCCGTTCAAAACCACTTTTTCTAGCGTGTCACTCTTGATTTCGAATCATTCATCCCACTCTACCTTATTCGGCACAGAACGTGTAGTAGTATTGTAGTGAAGGAGAACACAGGTGGGGCAACCGAATCGTATTTACGAAAATTACAGAGTTACTCAGTATAATCGGAAAACCATATCGTGAATCGTTAATTTGCAAAATATCAGTCCATCATATCGAACTGGACTGTTCCTGTTACAAAACATCAATCCATTGTCACTATTCATGTGTTTCATACAAATTCAACCGTTTTCTAACTCTTCCTTTCTTGATCTTCCCCCATCTTCTGCTGCCAGACATTACGTTGACACTCACGTCATATACTACTTATAAGTAGCTCGCACCACAGTATCACCAGCCGTCACTTAAACAGTATTATTCAAAACAGAGACTGACGGACAGATACATCAGTTCAGGTTGCCATACCACATCAGCACAGAGACGCAACTGTCAGTTCAAATCCAAGAGTGATAGTGATGGTAGGAGTATTAGCAGTAATGGAGAAGATTAGGGAGCGAAGATATGATTCGAGAAGTATAATTCAATAAGATAAATTTACTGGATTTACTTAAAACTGGATATATGAGCCTGTAGTTGGCAAAGTTTTTTCATAAATCTCGTTTTAATAATTTCCTCTGTCACTGCTCTAACTAATAATGTGAAGTGTAGAAAATTTGACCAATACGCATTCCTATCAGGGGTTGTATTTTCTCTGACTGCCTGCTTCACAAACAAGGTGTACAACAGAAATGGGGATTTGTAATGACAAGAAAAATTCTCCTGCGATTAGCTAGTTCTTTTCTTTTCCAATATGCACGTGGACAATTGAACTGTTTCCAGTAATCGGTGATTCACCACCAGGCCTATGTAACTCATGTAATTCTTCAATTAATCTCTATCTTTGCTTTTTCCTGCTCTGCATTAAAACATTGACTGAATTAGTTAGAGCATCATTTCCATAAAGAAAAAAAATGCTTACCAATGATGATCACACTACATTTACATTTTTGTCAGTTTCCACAGTTAGCAGCATCGCTCATGCACGTACATTCACAAGTACAATTTTATATGTTTTGTTGAGATTTTTATGCTATTGTCAGATTGGTTTTACTGTATAAACATGTTTATTGCTTACTTTTTTTTTTGCTAAAAACACATCCACATTTTAAAAAAATGTGCTGTTTACTTTTTTCTCTCTTCTTTCTGTAGAATTTAGAACATATTTTACTTAATGGACATCCTTTTCCATGTTTAGAAACAATTGTCTTAAGAAATATGTTTATGCCTCAATATGGTGAAAATAAAAATTTCTTACGTACATCAAATCCTTGTATTGTTGTTAATCAACATATTACTACTACTACTGATGTTGATGATCAATGTATAGTAGTAGTAGATTGGCGTAAATTAATTCATTTATTATGTTTATCAGATTTATTGAGTACACGTCGATTAGGTTATTCATCTTTATCACCGGAAGAAGCAATTGGTTTAAGTGCATCAATACGTGAAGTGAATCATATGAATCCACCACGTGGTTTTCTACCAGATTCTTTACGAACAAAACCACATGATTTGTTTGTAAGTGATAATGATTTTTTGATTATTATTATTATTTATATTTTTCAATAAAGTTTTCGATATAATAATAATATTTTTTAAATGAATATTACTTATTTAATGAAGTCGATAAGAAATCAGACAACCAATGAAACAATGATTGCTCAAAGTTTAACATGAACACCGTTCGATGCCGGCCGTCCCCGTGTTCTAGTGGTTAAGCGTTCGTGCACAAAACCATAGGTCCTAACTTCTATTCCCACGAGTGGGAGTCGTGGAAGTGCACTGCTGAAGAGTCCTATACCAGGACTTGATGGACGTCCTCTAGTGCTTCCAGGTTTCTAATGTGGGGGTGGTCTAACAATGATTAATTCACGATTTCATTGTGTCAGTTCTCATTTCTGGAGAAAGAATCAGTGTAAATAAGTAGTAGTAAACAGCAGTACTGTGCACAACTCTAACTGTGCGTCATTTAAAAAAGGGTTTACTTAGAAATCTGATTTCAGTTCATCTGCTTACAATTGATGTTGACTCTTAGTGTCGTCTCTACGTTAACTGACACACACAAAAATTAGTAACATGCTGTTTTTTATAAATAGGGAAACCTCATCACAAGAAACTTTCACGTAGTTCGAAACTTGTGTACTTAGGTAAAGTCGGTTAGTCACCGAAAACGTAGAACTTGGTAAGTGCGTACATCAGTTCGAGTTACTATACCACATTAACACAGAGATACAGTTGTCAATTCGAATCCCATAGCAGTAGAGGTAGTAGAAGTATTAGCAGTATGGTTTGAAGATATAATTCAAGGAGTTTCATCCGGTGAAGTAAATTTAAAAAGAGAAAGATAAAAGCGATGCGGAATTCATAAGGTTAGAATTTGGGAGAAGACGAAGAATGGATGCATCTGCATCATCGCAAACGATTTTGAGCCTTGTCATTCAAAGTTTCTAACCACTGGTTACTGTTGTCTCGCGGACCCCAACCAGGTAGTCTACACCTACCAGTGAGGCTGAGTCCAGTTGTCAGTTAAGTAAAGTATAGGACTTTTCGTAGTTTCATGTTCATTTTGATTGTTAGTGTATATTAAATTGGGTTAATTATATATTTATTCAATGTTTTCTCTTAATCAGCTGTTTGCACTAGACCAGAAATTCAATCCTCCTCATACAAAAATCGATGGTGGCTGTCAATAAAATTCGAGACGATCATTCCATTCTATCTGGGACTCGTTATCCGGCAACAGTTCATAAAGTCATTGACAACTGAACTAAACCGATGTTAATAGGTGTAGAACTACCTGGTTGAGGACCATGAGATTAAAGACTTTAAATAACATGGTCCAATATCGTTTACAATGGCTCAGATATATCTATTCTTTGCTTTCCACCAAATATTCCTAGCTTTAGGATTCTTCATAACCTTTAATTCTCTTTTTAAATTTATTTCACTGGATTATATATTTTCCCTTATATTCCATCCATAGTCTTTCCCATTACGACTAATACTTCTACTACCCCAGCTATTTGGCCTGAAAACTTCATTTATCTGTACTAATATGTAGTACGGCAACCTGACCTAATTTTACAATTGACTGAATGATTATTAACAACCTATTCAATTGTAAATTTACTAGAAATTATTAATTCAAAACTTGATAATGTTACTTCACCATTCTAAATTACATCAAATCACTGGATAGAGTATTGAAACTTAATCAGTTGAGGTAGTTGTGTCATTTGTTGCATACGCCTAATTACCGACTGCCTCATCGAGCTTTGTTTTGCGATGTAGGAATAGGTTGGACGAAAGCTAGGGGCGGCCAGACCATAACATGTCATAAATTCATGAAGTCACTGATAACTGGTAGGTTTCGACTACCTGGTTGGAGCCTACGGGATGATGATAGTAAACGACGGTTAGAGACCTTGAACAACATGGCTGAAAATCGTTTTTGTAATGACGCAGGTGCATCCACTCTTTGTCTTTTGTCAAATCCTAAGCTTCAGAGTTTCTTACCACCTTTATTTCACTACATTCTACTTCTTGAATAACATCTTCAAACCCTAATCTTTCCGATTACTGCTATTGCTTCTACTACCTCTACTACTATGGGATTTGACGTGACAGTTGCATCTCTGTGTTAATGTGGTATGGCATCTTGAATTGATGTACGTACGTGTGAAGTTCTATGTTGTTGCTAACTGACTAAATGAAGGCAGTACATGACCACTACATTATTCTTAAAATATTGATGAATACGAATTTCAATGTTTGGTTAAGTGAATTTTAATTAAATCAATAGTCTGTAGTACTTTTTGTAGAAATCAAATCTTTAACTATAATAATTTTCTTTTTTTTTCTTCTTCTTCTTCAAAATAACAGTGTTCACTTCGTGCACATACCTACTTGAATAATTTATTGGAATTAGACGGTTCCTGTTCATGGTCAGCGTCAACACCGACCAGAGTATTTAATACACTGTTTTCAGACAACCTCTATATCCCGGTGTCAGATGATCCCGAACAATATTCCAGCAAACCGGTTAACGATAACAATAATAATAATAATAATACTGACAATGAAATTGATGATAATAATGATCATGGTTTTATGTCACGTTCTACACAAACATGCATTTGTGGCATGTTAGAATGGGATGTTACACTGAGAATGTTACAATCACAACTGGTTACTGATCAAAAAACTATGAAAAGTAAATTTATTTCTCCGGACAATTTGAAAAACAATCAACATTGTCATCCTGTACGTGTTGACACTGAAACTAATCGAACTAATGTTCCAAGTAGTAGTAGTAGTAGTAGTAGCAATAGTTCACATTCTTCTGGAAAGAATTTGTTATTATTACGTTCAACAGTCAATCAAAATAATGCATCCACTTCGATCACATCATCTCAATTACAACTTGGTGGTTCTTTAGCATTTCATCCATTTCCTCCATCAATTCAACATAAAAATTTCTATCGAATGATTACTATGTCTGAATGGAATCAATTAATTAGTAAAATGTCTACACCATTTGGTCTTCCATTATGTCAATTGATTTACCCAGTGACTGGTTCCAATGAATGTTCAGGCTGTGCTTCTGATCCATTACTTTTTTCTCAGGGTATTTCAAATTATCAAGTAAGATTTATGAAGAGAACACTCTTGTCATATCGTTTTTTATTTTTTTTGTTATATACTCGAGTTGATGAGGATTCATTTGATTACATTTCAAATTCAAAATAAACTGAACAGTATTTGAATATCTACTACAGCTTGTACGTGTTTGAAAGTCAAGTGCTTTATTAATCATTATTAAGATAGTACTGTGTACATTTGTTTCTGGTGTTTGATCAGCTTTATTTAACGCTCCATTGATTGGACTTAAGATTCTCATCAGCAGTTCTGATGACCTGGTTTCTGACGGGATCTCGGCACGGATACAGAAGGCTCGACTGCCTTTTGCTAACTTGCGTCACTTATGGCGTCAGCGAAATATCAGTCTATTAACCAAAGGATGAGTCTACTGCACAGTAATTCGGTCCATCCTACTTCATGGGTGTAAAATATGGCCAGTAAAAAGCCAGGATATTCGTATGTGGCTGGTGTTCGCTCATCAGTGTCTTCGAAGCATTGAACGTATATCCTAGGGCTGAAGTAATGAGTCTTCATCAGTTGAGTTGGTTGGGGCGTGTGTTAGTATGCCTAACCACCGATTGTATCGACGAGCGATATTGTCTGATGTAGGGGTGTAGACTGGAAGAAAGCCAGAGGTGGACAAACCAAAACATGCCACTAGTCCATGAAGTCGCAATCGGACTGAGTCATGTCAGTAGGTGTAGACTATCTGGTTAGGGTCTGCAAGACGATAGTAGCCGATGGTTAGAGACATTGAATATCATGGCTCAAAATTGTTTGCAGTGGCGCACGTGCATCTATTGAGTGTCGTCTCTCAAATTCTAGCCCTTTGAATCCCTCACGACCTTTTTTCCCTTTTTAAATTTATTTCACGGGATCAGATATCAGATACTATATTCATTTAATGTTATTCTCTCAGACAACGGATATTAATCGATTCACTTGTGTCTAGCTAATTGTTTACATTGTTAATTAATTAGCCTCTAAATGCCCCGATTACGGCTCAAAGTGTGGAGAGTTCGCCTCTTCCTTTCAAAATACTTTCATACGGCTAGATGTTTATAGCTACTATCAGGAAGTTTTAATTAGAGCATCCACCATAGGAAGTTGGAAAACCTTAATCCCGAACCTTTGGTTTATTTAGGCTTCGCGATCCTAAGGAAATAAATGACTTGTAAACCGACTACCATTAGACTAAATCTTCTGACGTTGCTTCACTGCCGCGTGAAATTAGACTAAGGATCGAGAGCTTATATATTGGCTCTTCTGAGAAAACCATTTACTTCGTTTTAGACACCTAGGCAGTATTCCGACCCGCATGAAGATTCCGGTGCCCCTTTTGTACCAACATTAATCTGTTTAAATAAATGAAGAACTGAATAGTTAACTATCCTCTAACCATTGATTGACGTGTGAAATAAAAGATAGTTGTGTAAGAACCACTCAAATTGTGGTGCTGGAATTTCTACCACTAAATTGAAGGTTTATTAAGTCACACTCCATCCATTACGTATGCACGTAAACACGTCAATTTGATATACTTGAACTATTACGCGTTTACCTTAGTCGGAAAACGAGAGCGAGGATCAAGGATCCGGCGACACAACAGGTTACTCTAATCCGAGCGTCCCAAACCCCCATTGAGTAAAAGAAGAATACTTGATATGAAGTAGAACATGTATTCTACGATAATCCAGAAAGTACGAGATCCGAGCGCAGAAGAGAATCAGGATCCCGGACTAGGGATCCGAGTCATAAAACGTTACAGATAATGCGTATTTATGCAGTTGGGTTGAATAGGAAGTCTGTGACATTGACAGTAAGAACGACCAATAGGAACAACATTTGAAGTGACATTGATAGTCAGGACTATCAATAAGAATTGACCAATAGAATTAGACTTAAAAACAGTTATCACTTCTACGGTGTGGGCAGCCGGGAAGTGACAACCGCCCTCATACCCGTTACAGCACACGAGACCAAATTGATCAAAATCAAATCCTTCGCTTCCTATTACTTCTCTTATCTCCATCACTATGGGATTTGATTTGACATTTGCGTCTCTGTGCTAATGTGGTATGGCAACATGAACTTATGTACATACGTGCGAAGTTCTACTTTGCAACTGTCTGACTGACTGACTGCAATTTCACTAGTCCTCACACCTAGGATATGACTCAAAGATAAATCTACAAACCTCTATCTATTTTAAATGAGCTAGCATATGTTCCTTGTCCAACACAGTTCTATGAGTGTGTTTTCCTAAAGACTAATTGACTTGGAACTTCATTATCTGTTGTATATAAGTCAGAATAGAAAAGCCAGTAACAATCTTGTTTTAGTTCTTTACATATATTCCCTATGCAAAAATTAAACTGTATCAGTATACTACTCATTCAGTCATTAATTCACTGTTTTATGCAATAAATAAGTCGTTGTAGTCTATTTTTGGCTTTCAAGGGATTGTTTTTTTGTTGTCTTGCTTTGTTAATATTATTTAGATATCTGCACCGTGTAAATTCATCAAATCACCATTGAGTCATGGTTATACAGCTACAAAATGGTTAGTTCGTGATGCAACATTGGATACTAGTGAATTAAGATGTTTTACATTGCCAAAACCGCAAATTCTTAAAATTTTCCAACCTTTGAATTCTATGCATAGTTGTTTAACTTCATTACACTTTGAAAAAGTAAGTCAATCAATTAAAACACATCATATTTATTAAAAATTAGTAGTTTTTCTCGATTAAGAATAGAAAAAGTAGTGTAGTGTAATATGTATGCGTATACTAACTGATATATATAAATATAGATGTGTTGAGCCCACCTCGGCTTGTTCACACAGCTTTTAGACAAACTAATTAAAATTCCGTTCTTCTTGAGTAGTTACTCACACCTTTTCTATTCAAAACATTATTGACTCGTCTTTCAACCTTGTCAGTCAATTATTCTCTCATAACCTTGGTTATTGTGTGTGTGTGTGTGTGTATTGTTTGCTCCGCTTATCACAAATCTGTAGTTTGGTTTTGTCTGACTATGAATAACAAGCTAAGTCATGATGCTTCATCACACTGAGTTGATTTACTTGCCTTCGCTTTGCTTGTACATTTGTATTCTCATGTCTGTCTATGTGAACGATTGCGTGAAATTAGCTCATCCAACGGCATATGTATTTGGTTTCTTACTATCCCCGTCACACAAACGAGGTTCACCTAAAGTTTTATTTCATAGCATATTTAATAATTTTTCTAAGCAGTAATCACCAAAGTGGTGAGCCCTACTTCGAATTCAATGCAGCCCATTCATTATATTATATACAGTTAGTTGTCTGTAAGAAAAAGAGAAAAACTGAATGTCTGCGTATTATTACTGTAACCTATTTGGAACCTTGTCACCTTATAAGGTTCAAAATCTTTGTAGAAATTTAAAATGTATATATATATATATATACTGTTGATTTTATACCCTATTATGGCTCATGGTTTCCAATCAGAGAGTTATCGAGCGGTAGTTTATCATTGATTGTGAAGGCATTCCACTTTCAACCATTAAGTCACATGTTCGAGAGCCAAGCAAACGATTATTGATGGGGTACTAATTATCTCATAAATTGTATGTAACACAAAAGTTCACACCTCTCAGATCAGTTCTTTGCAACGATTACTGATCTTCTAGACTGATCTCGTATTTTGATTTGACCCACCGTTATCGATTTTCAAATCTAATCATTGCAGTGTAGGCTATTTCAATGTATAACACCTTGCTATAAGATGTAAAATACGATGTAGTCGGTCGACTTGATCGATGCATATTTGTCGGGGTAACGATTGCTTAGAAAATTGAACCATCGACGAAACTTGGTAGAAAATATAATCGCTTTAACTTACACAAAAACATACATAATTTGAAGTCATTCAATGCATACTGAACTTCCTAATAGCTCTCAGGAATCGAACCACGGGATTCAAGTGGCCTAATTTTACGGAAGTTCACAGCCTTATCCATTGGTCTACTATTTTTTGCCGGAAAACTGTCCTATTAACCTCAGCATTATTCACTTAATATTAGAACCATATTCACTTGTGACATATTGAAGATGTTTATGATTAAATATCAACCACCCACACCTGTCCACTATTTTGATAGATCATGTTTCCCAGTCATATAGTAATTCAAGGGGTATTCATTCTTTTATATACACATAAGAACATCTCTCACGTCCCACAGGTTTGGGAGCAGTTAACTACGAGTCGAGTAAAACAGTTGTATCTGTCTCAATCTTGCATCAACTACCGATTTACCTGAGGTTGCTGTAACTTAAAATGAATGAGATGATGGACAAGCTCAACTGTTTTACGTGTACGATAGATAGTGTTGGTTCATTGTACTACGAGTTCGTTGGATTGTTTATATATACTACTACACTACTCCCAATAGGATACTATTTCTCTTTGTCGTATAATTTTTCCTCTCGGACATATTACACGTGTGTGTGTGTATGTGTCTTTGTAAACAAGACTCTTTCATTTAAACTATCACACATCCCGCTAATATGAAATGATTCATCATGTGTAAATGCATCCATTGATGCGTAAATCACTCATTATGCCTTTCACATATGCACACACACACACACATAAGGAGAACTACGGCTTTAAATGGGTATTAGTTTTATTTATTACATTTGACTACCATTGATTTGGTGATTATTTCTATCCTGCCCTCTTTTACAGTATTTCCGGGTGAATATGAAAGGATAGTTGTGCTTTTCTCCTTTTTATTTTCATATGATGGGAAGGGATACAGTGGAATTTTCATAGTTGACTATTCCATTTTATATTGACTAAGATTATTGATGATGGGAAGGTTTACCCTCATCATCACATCACAAACTGTGACATCGATTTGAAAAATGAATTTCACCAAAAAAAACATTCAACAAGCATTTACATATCAATATACAACTGTTTCACACTGGTGTTCACATTTCAATCGTCTATTCTTTGATAACTGACACATTTGTCTTGTGTGAAATCCATTGGGACAGTGTACATCGCTTTCTACAAACAAAAAAAAATAGTCAGTGAAATATATTACTCTCACGCTGTCCTCTTACCATATAACCAATCACAGTCCAGAACTGCATGAATTTTATTGCTTAAAGTTGATATTCTACACTTTTATCACACACTAACAACTGTTCTCTTAGTAATTTCACTTTGTGGCGAATTATGCTGGTTTATTCTGTAACAATTAGTCAGTTAAACTGACTATCACCGAAAACACTAAATTTTATCATAGACATGCTCCTAGAAATAACCTTATCCTCGTCTGAATTTTCAGTAGACATTTTACCAGGTGGATCGCTTATTGACTTACAATATGCCGATGACATAGTCCTACTTGGTGAAGACGCTGACAAAATGCAGAGTCTTCTGACCACCCAAAGCAACAATGCAAGCATGTTCGGGATGCGGTTCTCACCCTCGAAATGCAAAATGTTGCTTCAAGATTGAGTTGCATCTGCACCTGAACTAGTGATAAGGAGTGAAGTAGTCGAACGTGTAGACCGCTTCACTTATCTTGGGAGTCTCATCAGTGCCGATGGCCTGGTGACTGACGAAATCTCAGCTCGGATACAGAAGGCTCGATTAGCTTTTGCCAACCTGCGTCATTTATGGCGTAGGTGAGTTTGGACTTTCTACGCTTATCTCACTGAATCATACTTCTTAAGTAACATCTTCTAATCCTAAACTCTCCGATTACTCCTAATACCTTAACTACCTCTTCTACTATTGGATTTGAATTGACAATTACATCTCTGTGCTGATGTGGTATGGCGACATGAACTGATGTACTTACGTACGAAGTTCTACGTTGCATCTGAATGACTGACGAGTCAGTTTAACAGAAAAGCAATTGACTCATGTGTTGATGTTGCTCATGGTTTCTACTCGACAGTAAAACTTTGCTGGCACAAGCTAACGGATTTGATCATGTATCATCTCTTTTCACATCCGAATTATAAGAACTGTTTTTTCGTACAGTCAAACGTCTACTTCATATGTCTTATGTTTTATCATTTATAGGTTGGTATTTCTCATATAAATTTATGTGAAGCTCCACATTTGAAAAATATCACTTTAGAGAATTGTTCTGACCTAAGAGCTATTCTATTCGACAATTCTTATGCTTCACCAGCCGATTGTAATAATAATAATAGCAATCATCATCAAACTATCAATGATGTCAATCGCAAAACTATCGATCGATTCCCAGCACTTCGACGTATTCGAATTATTAATTGTCCGAAATTTGCAATTTATAATTTTCTCTCCGGTGTTGGTCAACTTTATCCTGCACACAATGAAAATATATCCATTACATATAGGCAAGTGTTTTTTTTTTGCTTTCTTAGTTTTCCACCATCATATTGGGGCCGGCCAGTACAAAACATGGCACCAGTCCATAAAGTCACTGACAACTGAGCTTAGCCATGTTGGTAGATAGGAGACTACTTGGTTGGGTTACGTGAGATGTGATAGTAACCGATGGTTAGAGAGAGAGACCTTGAGTGACATGGCTCAAAATCGTTTGGAATGGCTCAGGGGCATCCATTCTTTGTCTTCTCGCAAATTCTTAATCTTCTGAATTCCTCATGACCGTTTTCCTCTTGTTAGTGGGACATAGATGGAATTAAAGCATGACTACGTCGCTGCGCGCTGGTTGGCTAATTTCCTATCCGATCAGCGCCTGATCGAGTCTTGGAGAACAGGGTAGAAAGTTATCGTGTTGTTAGCTGCACTCTGATTGGCTAATCTAATCCAGTCGATCACGTGAATTTCTATCCAGAAGCTTCTCATGTAAATGCTATAAATAAACTAACGTTGTATTTATTTTTGCCTTCGCCTTCGCCATCACCTTTGGCTTCTTATTTCCGTTTAACCTTGCTATTTTGGAATATAATCTTTTCCTGTTCAACCGTGTTTTTGATTCTTTGGAACTTGTCCAGTGTATTGTGGTCAGAGAATACTAAGCAATAGGATTTAGCTGGGAATCATTTAAGCAAGCGTTACAACATCAGGTGACCTGAATGCCCTAGAATCTATGCCTAGAGTGGTCGGGAGTGCTCAAGAGTTCCTTCCATACGAGGATGGAATAGCTGTGAACAGGTTCCTAGTGTTCACTGGTGTTGTCCAACTAAATTCAGTCCATGATGTAAACTGTTGGGAATTCGATAATCTTTACAGAACTCTCTATAGTCTTAATGTCATCAGATATGTTGTGATTGATTTCGATGTACAAATTTTTACTACTTCACCACCATTAATTTGTCTATATGTGGAGTAAAACACATCAATAGTTACTTTCAACGTTTGTTACTTTATTTATTCAAGCTTGTTACCCCGTAGTGGATCATAGGCTGCCAAACAGAATTCTTCGACCTACTCTGCTTTGTGCCTAAATTTCCAGTTCTATCCAATTCCTGTTCATTCTTTTTACGTCTGATTCTGATTCTCGTCGTAATGTGTTCTTTGGTCTTCCTGTTTTCTTTTGTACTTTAATTCCAAGTGAAGGTTTGTCTTATGACGCAGTCGGATACATTCCGTAATGTATGTCCTGACCACTTCCAGCAATCATTCTTGATTTTTTTCCTCGACTGGAATCTGATTTATTCTATTCCACAGTAGGTTGTTGATGATGATGTTTGGCCAATGGATTCAAAGTATTTTTCGTAAACAACTGTCAATCAACACCTGTATCTTTTAGATGATGACTTTCGTGGTTCTTCAGGTTTCCATTCCATACAGTGGAACTTTCTTGATGTTTGTATTGAAAATCGTCACTTTAATGTTGGTTATTAGTTGTCTCGAGTCCCAAGTGTTCTTCAGGTGTAGAAATGCGGCCGTTGCTTTGACAATCCTCTAACCCCATGCCCAAGCTTTCTTTCTGGGCTTCGAACGTTCAGGAACCGCAGAAAAGCTCCAGGTAGAGCTTTCAGCGTTTGTAAACATCTTCAAATGGTGGTCAACTTTGATAATTGAACAGTTGTATTCCAATAAAAAGAAGCAGTTCTATTTTAGTCCATCTTTCTACCGTTTTTAGGTTATAAATCAATCTTTTTTCTTTCTTTTGTAGACCATTTGGACAATATAATGCTCAGGTAGAACGAGCATTATGGGATTATTGTCAACATGCGCATATACTTATATCACATGACTATAAAATTTGGGAAAGTGAACGTGCTATGGAAGAGTTTCATTTGACATTTGATCAGTTGTTTAGAGAAGTGATCAATTTCTCTGAGTAAGTTGATATTTTGCTGGACGTGTGTGTTAGATGGAATCCACATGAAAATCATTTATTGAAATGATGTCCTCCTGTTTGTGATTGGATTTAAATTGTTTTTTAAAACATTCTGTTGAAATATCATTGGAAAGGCAGTTGAGCTGATAAAAATTCAATCTAAAAGGACTGATTTTGTTAAACACTCGTAGGACAAAATCGAAAATGCAACAGGATTGTCACTGGCTTCTGTTATCGGCCATGTCTGATAACGTCTCAAGCCACTACGTCGAATTCACGCCACTATGCCTGATCACACATTGACGAACTTGTGCATTTTACTAACATGGTGTCGTCACTAAATATCAACAATCTTTCACAGACAGCTATGACCAAACACAGATTCGCTTACATCATCAACTGTGACCGGTTAGGTTTCGCGAGTGCAAAGTGACACTACTCTGATCACCACCCTTAACAAACAGACTAATATCACAACTAAGTGAAAAATGACCGAGATTGGCATTGTTCATTCTGGTTTTCGCTGAACATCAATCGATCTCATCACCCATACCACCACCCAGATACTCGAAATTTTCGACAGCTCATTACTGGCTACCATGAAGAGTGAATGCATGCGTGCATACAGTAGGTCCTGTCATTGTGGGTCAAGTATTTTGCATTCAGAAGTTACAAAGTATATTCTGTTACGCTCGTCACTAAGTGTCCTTGAGGCTATTACGAGTTTACCTTAGTCGATAAACACGAACGAGACTTTTACCAGCGTCCAGGTAGGCTACCTTGGATCCCCGAATAGAGTGAAAAGACTTTGTATGCGTAGAAAGTATATTCTACAAACACCCAGAAATCACAGTACAATCAAGCATACAACTCTCGTTTATTTATACATCATAGAAACGTCTTTGGGACGGTTACGGAAATAGCACACTAAAATACACAGCAGCCAATCACAGCTATGGATTTTCCTGATGGGAAATGAAATCTTAAGGTCAACTGATCAGCCCATGCTCGCAAATGTGAAATCCAAAATTAGGGCATTTATCAAGCGAATTTCGGGGATATAACATCCCCAACAAATTCCAACAGCACTTTTGTCACGTAGGACTTTCCTCCAGAAGCTCTAAACACCATGATCCCTTGTAATAAAGTCATTTCAGAAGTGAGCGTTGACTATTCACTTTTGATTAAAACTCAGCGTTTGAGGGTCTTTTTTCATTAGTAATTATCTTCGTGTATTCAGTACAATCGATTGTTATTTTTTCCTTATCTAATGAAATAAATAGTAAAGTGTTTGTAAATTTCACATAATTCCTTCGTATTGTAACTGTAAAGTTGTGTAAATAATGCACTTTTTTACAAATATTTTCTCCCTCCATCTCTAGTATGGTTATTCGTCGAGATCTCCTTCCTATGTATCCTCACCTAACCTACGGAAAGTCTACAAAATTCTGTTTATAAACGCTGTGAATATGGTAGGCAACATTATTTTGATAGTTGAATTAAAGTTTTTGTTTTGTAATATTTAATCTGAACGTTTTTTTAATCGTCCCATATATTGTGAAGTGATAAAATTACGTTAAACCCGTCAATACGTAGTTAGACAAATTTATGCCTTTGATGATGGTTCATGGTCGGTGCGAAACCTCAGCCAATCATTTCCGGTTATCTAAGCCCCTAACTCAGCGTTGCAGAATCTCACTTAAGAATCGGTTGTGAAATATTTGGGCTAGTAAGCTACTACACATTAGAGAGGTGTCCTAAATATTCTTAGGTTATTTCAGTCATGTGAAATCACTATTGTATAATCTCATATTTTGTATATGTGAAGAGATATAGGTAGGTTAGTTATGGTTAAAACATTTGACATTCATTTAGTCAATCAAAGTTAAGATCCGAATGCATCTATCGATACTGTCATAACACTGAGTTGTCATCCATCTTTGTCTTAGAGAAGATGGAGGCGATCAATACGATTTTCTGTGACTAGATTTGTTGCTACTGATTATACTTTCTGAATAATTTCTTCAACCTGTAATCTTCTCCATTACCACTAATACTTCTACTATCTTTGCCACTATGTGATTAAACTGACTAATGTGGTATAACAACATGAACTTATGTACGTACGTGCGAAGTTCTATGCTGTAACGGACTGACTGATATAAGTGACATCAAGGTCATAGCAAATAATCCTTGTGAAGTGAATTATTGACCTAGAAAATCTACTTTTTTCTCTTCTATCAATTGTACTTTTGGATTTATGACTATTTGTGTGTGTCTTGTTCAACCTTCATTTTCGTTAAATGTTTATTTTTTTTGTCCCTCCACCCGGCTCTTCCTCTTTTTTCCGTCTAGGTTTAGAATGGATTTTATCACGATATACCATGGGTACATGACATGAAGTATGTTGTTCATTGCTTAGAACAACTGAATTGCATCGATCATCATCTGATCAAACAGATCATGCTGTATGAATTATTATCAGAATATCAAGCAACAATGGAAAATTTAAAAATTCAACGACATGGTATACATTATCATGTACAATATCGTAATGTTCATTCAACTATTCAAACATCATCATACACTAATACAAATGATACTTCAGAAGATTGTATAGATAAGAATTATTAAATTATCTTTTACCATGTAAATCAACATTTATACAAATTGGCCATATACTGAAACTAATCTCCTAGCTATGCATCCTTCCACTGATCTCAATACAATGAAAAATGATACTTTCACGGATGTAAATCGTCTACTTGTTGTTTGACGAAAAATTCCTCATCGTCATCATCATCATTATCTACGCATCATTCACAAGCAAAACTAATGAAACATGATAACCATAATAGCAATAGCAATAATAATATTGAATTTTTATTTTATCTTGGAAACGTTTATTACTATCACAAGAAGAAGAACTATCTAATGTGGAATGTTTGGATGTTAACAATTGTCAAATTTACCCTGTCATTATTATTCATAATTATAATTATAATAATATTTCAAAAATCTTTATCTACTAAACAAAATCATTGTACATTGAATTTTCAACGTCTGATAATCGTTTGAAAAAATTGCCTTTATTATCATCGCCCAGTGTTCTTCATCGTCTTCATCATCTTCTTCCTCCTCTTCGTGTTCCTTGTCCCAACAACCACAATCATCATTGTCTATATCTTCTTCGGTGCGACTATTATTCCTACTCCTACTACTTCTACTTCTACTAATACACATGTGATCATTCTGTTTTATATCTGTTCATAGCGTAAACGTTCACTTCCTCCAACTAAATTATTTTCCAGTTCTTGTAAAAAGTTTAAATCTAAACAAAAGTGATGATTATTAATTAGTACTGTATTATCTCTCATTTAATATTCATTCAATGGTTTGTATGGTATGTGTCCGTTTGTTTGTTTGTTTGTGTGTTTGTTGGTTTTTCTCAATATTGTGATGCTTGTACCGATCGCTCATAATAAGGCGTATATATATATCTATACATATTATGTACTTACTTACTTACTTACTTAGTTACTTGCCTATCTACCACCTACCTATCACTTGTGTGTGGTGTACGTGTGTTTATGCATTCTATTGCTTTTCTGAATGTTGACGCGCAGCACACGCACACTCACACTGTTGCTGTATTTACCTTCAAGTGGAACTATTTTCCCCCTTGTTTCTCTTATTTCACCTTTCTGTTTTTTGTTCTTACCTTGTTGTTAATCCATTTCTCTTGTGGCTCCTGTAAACCACTACACACACACACACACCCAATTTTATATATAAACATTGTATACAATTTGTTGGATTCAATAACATGTTTGTCTTAAAAAACAAAGAAAATGCACTTGACGCGCACATCTCACTTTTGTTTCTTGCTCCCCTCTCTGTGTGTGTGTGGGTGTGTGTGTGTGTATTGATCCATACTACCGCCACCGCAACCACCACTGTGTCCCCTGTTGTTGCTTGTTGACATTGATAATCATCATGTTTAGAATAATGTTGTATATTGTTTGAATAATAATAGTAATATTATTATTATTACGGTTATTATTATTATTATTATTATCATTATTATTGTTATTATTATTATTATTATGACTAATTTCAACACACCAGCCATGCTCCTCCTAATGAGCAGCTAGCAGCAACCACTTGTTTGTCTATGCCAATTTTTTATTGGACTAAATATATATAAAAATATATTTTCAAATTTCACGTACATGTGTGTGTGTGTGTATGTGCATGCCGTGTTTTGTGTGTGTGTTGAACTTGAGCTTGTGCGATCATCCTGCTTTTTATCGGCTTGTATGATGTGTTGTTGTACCGACCAGTCTTCTATATGTATAGGGCTGCGCCTTTATTATGTACTACAATGTGGTGATATGCACGTGTACGCCTCGTGTTTACTACTGACCATGATATCGCAATTATAATTAGCATTCATTAGAAATCAAAAAGACAGATTACTTAGAGAGAGAGAGAGATTGTGTGCGTGTGTGTTTACTATGATTGATTGATCAAAAAGAACTATGAGCAGCAGCACCATCATCGATAAAATTATTATTTTTTATCTGACCTAACAGTCAGAAAATAACGAGAAGTAAAAGCTTTAAGCTAGTGATAGTTTGAGATGGTAATAGAGAAAAGAACAACTAGCACATTGAAATACGTGAAAACATGTATAGCATTGATTGATTAGTGACTGTTGCATGGTACTTTTGAAAATCATGAATCGATCAATGTTAGACAGCGTCCACGGTCTTGCGCTCAACCTTACCCACTGTTCAGCGCGCTAAGACCGAAGGTCCTTGATTCGAACCCTGCCGAGTAGCAGGGGTTTTGTTCTGGATGCGCACTGTCGTTGATGAGTCCCATACCGGGATTCCTAATGGTGGACTAACATTGATCGATTCATGATTTCAATAAACAACAACTCAACAATCTCTTTTTACCCTTTCATGCAAAAGAGAGTTGTCTCAGAAGATCAAAGTGCACGGCGTGATCAGAGTATTTTCAAAATACTATTGAATATGTAGCAAAAATACTCAATAACAATGAGTAAGTTGTAAACAAACATACTTTTTTCATCAGTCCATCATTAAAAAATTTACAATGCAGTCTTACGATATTATTATGTACTGTTTGGTAGTTATATCTAGTGACCAGTGCAGTCCATTCTTGCCGGTAGTAGGCAGTTACCGTACCAAGGACAATAGGTGAGGTTGATCAATACACTGGATTGATTGATCAGAGTTTAGACATTAACATTGTTGGATGCCTGTTCAGTGGTCTAAAGTTTAGGTGTTAGTAGGCGCGAGACCGAAGGTCCTGAATTGGATTCCTGCATCCACAGTTTGCGGATGTACACTTTTGTTAAGTCTCATAGTAGGACTTGATGGCCGTTCAGTGCTTCCAAGTTGTCCTAATTGTACATTGATAATTGTGGTTAACTATTAGAATCATCATTCCTATGCTTTGGGTGGTATTAGTAATAATTATTGCAAATATAGTTCGAATAAATGTTTTGTTTTTTACTAAAAATGAAATAAGAGATTATGACAATAGTCATAAATTTGTAGAGAATACAAGTGTAGATATCTGTCAAATCACTAAGTAATTATTAGTTGGTTTGGCTTTAACAAAACAATTTGAAATGTTGAATCCAGTTAAACACTTCTACATATTTGAATATTGTTTAAAGAACTCCAGGCGGAGTTCTCTGGAAGATATAGAAACCTTGACGTATCTGAGCAGTATCAGTGATAAACAAGGTGAGTCTGATGCCGATATGTAGGCGCGAATAGACAAAGCAAAGCCAGCATTCCTACAATTAAAGAAAATCCTGGAACTCAAAACGACTATCAACCAACACCAAAGTCACAATTTTCAATACAAATGTCAAGACACTTCTACTGTATTAGGCGGAAACTTGGAAAACCACGAAAGGTATCGTGCATAAGATACAAGTGTTTATTAACAGAGTTGTCTACGCAAAATACTTCGGATCCGTCGGCCAAACAACATCAGCAACAATCTACTTTGGAAGAAAACAAATCAGGTTACAGATGAAGAAGAAGCTATCAAGGTTACTTTGAAATCATGAGATGATCAATGTTAGATCACCACTATTAACCGGAAAGGTCTGGACTACCGTTTCTTCTTCGTATAGGAATCATCAGCAGCTCCTAGTGGGAATCGTATCTCGGAGGTTTGGCCTAAACTCTAACCACTGAGACGGCCGTGTTTATGTATAGCTTGGAACGGTGTTCGATCGTGTCATAACTGAAAGTTGTTTAAGAATTAACAACGAAATTGTGTTTAAAGTATCTAAATAAATAAAGTTTTAACTAATGGTGCAAGTAAAAAATCGATTATTGATTATTGAGTTAAATATGAATTTCAGACATTTTTGAGTATTAAAACTGTCATTATTGATTGAATCCATTTAAAGAGCTGTATCATACAGTCATAACACGTTCAAACAAACTGTGCTATTATATTTTTGACAAATTTGTATTAATGACATTCATCAAATGAAACGAAAGAACACAGTGAGCACGTGAAATCTCTCTGACACAAAACGGCAACACCGGGGGGAGGAAAAGGAGGGGGACATAGATCTTTGTCCCCCTCCTTTTCCTCCCCCCGGTGTTGCCGTTTTGTGTCTGAGAGATTTCACGTGCTCACTGTGTTCTTTCGTTTCATTTGATGAATGTCATCAATACAAATGTGTCAAAATATAATAGCACAGTTTGTTTGAACGTGTTATGACTGTATGATACAGCTCTTTAAATGGATTCAATCAATAATGACAGTTTTATATACTCAAAAATGTCTGAAATTCATATTTAACTCAATAATCAATAATCGATTTTTACTTGCCACCATTAGTTAAAACTTTATTTATTTAGATACTTTAAACACAATTTCGTTGTTTAATTCTTAAACAACTTTCAGTTATGACACGATCGAACACGTTTCCCAAGCTATACATAAACACGGCCGTCTCAGTGTTAGAGTTTAGGCCAAACCTCCGAGATACGATTCCCACTAGGAGCTGCTGATGATTCCTATACGAAGAAGAAACGGTAGTCCAGACCTTTCCGGGTTAAATAGTGTGATCTAACATTGATCATCTCATGATTTCACAAAGTAACCTTGATAGCTTCTTCTTCATCTGTAACCTGATTTGTTTTCTTCCAAAGTAGATGGTTGCTGATGTTGTTTGGCCGACGGATCCGAAGTATTTTGCGTAGACAACTCTGTTAATAAACACTTGTATCTTATGCACGATACCTTTCGGTGTTTTCCAAGGTTTCCGCCTAATACAGTAGAATTGTCTTGACATTTGTATTGAAAATTGTGACTTGGTGTTGGTTGATGTTTTGAGTTCCAGGATTTTCTTTAATTGTAGGAATGCTGGCTTTGCTTTGTCTATTCGCGCCTACATATCGGCATCAGACTCACCTTGTTTATCACTGATACTGCTCAGATACGTCAAGGTTTCTATATCTTCCAGAGAACTCCGCCTGGAGTTCTTTAAACAATATTCAAATATGTAGAAGTGTTTAACTGGATTCAACATTTCAAATTGTTTTGTTTAAAGCCAAACCAACTAATAATTACTTAGTGATTTGACAGATATCTACACTTGTATTCTCTACAAATTTATGACTATTGTCATAATCTTCTTATTTCATTTTTAGTAAAAAACAAAACATTTATTCGAACTATATTTGCAATAATTATTACTAATACCACCCAAAGCCATAGGAATGATGATTCTAATAGTTAACCACAATTATCAATGTACAATTAGGACAACTTGGAAGCACTGAACGGCCATCAAGTCCTACTATGAGACTTAACAAAAGTGTACATCAAACTGTGGATGCAGGAATCCCAATTCAGAGACCCTTCGGTCTCGCGCCTACTAACACCTAAACTTTAGACCACTGAACAGGCATCCAACAATGTTAAATGTCCTAAACTCTGATCAATCAATCCAGTGTATTGATCAACCTCACCTATTGTCCTTGGTACGGTAACTGCCTACTACCGGCAAGAATGGACTGCACTGGTCACTAGATATAACTACTAAACAGTACATTAATAATATGGTAAGACTGCATTGTAAATTTTGTTTAATGATGGACTGATGAAAAAAGTATGTTTGTTTACAACTTACTCATTGTTATTGAGTATTTTTGCTACATATTCAATAGTATTTTGAAAATACTCTGATCACGCCGTGCACTTTGATCTTCTGAGACAACTCTCTTTTGCATGAAAGGGTAAAAAGAGATTGTTGAGTTGTTGTTTATTGAAATCATGAATCGATCAATGTTAGTCCACCATTAGGAAACCTGGAAAGCCGTTTCGGGGACTCATCAACGACGTGCGCATACAAAACCCCTGCTACTCGCAGGGTTCGAATCAAGGACTTCGGTCCTTACGCGCGAAACAGTGGGTAAGGTTGCGCAAGACCGTGGACCTGTCTAACATTGATCGATTCATGATTTTCAAAGTACCATGCAACAGTCACTAATCAATCGAATGCTATACATGTATTTCACGTATTTCAATGTGCTAGTTGTTCTTTTTCTCTATTACCATCTCAAACTATCACTAGCTTAAAGCTTTTTACTTGCTGCGTTATTTTCTGACTGTTAGGTCAGATAAAAAATAATAATTTTATCGATGATGGTGCTGCTGCTCATAGTTCTTTTTGATCAATCAATCATAGTAAACACACACGCACACAATCTCTCTCTCTCTCTAAGTAATCTGTCTTTTTGATTTCTAATGAATGCTAATTATAATTGCGATATCATGGGTCAGTAGTAAACACAGAGGCGTACACGTGCATATCACCACATTGAATAAAGGCGCAGCCCTATACATATAGAAGACTGGTCGGTACAACAACACATCATACAAGCCGATAAAAAGCAGGATGATCGCACAAGCTCAAGTTCAACACACACACAAAACACGGCATGCACATACACACACACACACATGTACGTGAAATTTGAAAATATATTTTTATATATATTTAGTCCAATAAAAAATTGGCATAGACAAACAAGTGGTTGCTGCTAGCTGCTCATTAGGCGGAGCATGGCTGGGTGTGTTGAAATTAGTCATAATAATAATAATAATAACAATAATAAATGAATAATAATAATAATAATAATAACCGTACTAATAATAATATTACTATTATTATTCAAACAATATACAACATTATTCAAACATGATGATTATCAATGTCAACAAGCAACAACAGGGGACACAGTGGTGGTTGCGGTGGCGGTAGTATGGATCAACACACACACACACACACCCACACACACACAGAGAGAGGGAGCAAGAAACAAAAAGTGAATGTGCGCGTCAGTGCATTTTTCTTTTTTTTAGACAAAATGGTATTGAATCCAACAAAATTGTATACAATTTTATATATATAAAGTGTGTGTGTGTGTATGGTTTACAGAGCCACAGAGAAATTGATAACAACAAGTTAAACAAAAAACAGAAAGGTGAAATAAGAGAAACAAGGGGGAAAATAGTCCACTGAAGTAAAACACAAACAGTGTGAGTGTGTGTGCGTGTGCGCAACATTCAGAAAAGCAATAGAATGCCTAAACACGCACACACACACAGTTGATAGGTAGGTGGTAGGTAGGCAAGTAAATAAGTAATTAAGTAAGTAAGTACATAATATATATATATATATATATATATATACGCTTATTATGAGCGATCGAGTACAAGCATCACAATATTGAGAAAAACCAACAAACACACAAACAAACAAACAAACGGACACATACCATACAAACCATTGAATGAATATTAAATGAGAGATAATACAGTACTAATTAATAATCATCACTTTTGTTTAGATTTAAACTTTTTACAAGAACTGGAAAATAATTTAGTTGGAGGAAGTGAACGTTTACGCGATGAACAGATTAAAACAGAATGATCACATGTGTTATTAGTAGAAGTAGTAGGAGTAATGGTCGGCACCGAAGAAGATATAGACAATGATGATTGTGGTTGTTGAGACAAGGAACACGAAGAGGAGGAAGAAGATGATGAAGACGAAGACGAAGATGAAGATGAAGAACAACTGGGCGATGATAATAAAGGCAATTTTTTCAAACGATTATCAGACGTTGAAAAATTCAATGTACAATGATTTTGTTTAGATAAAGATTTTTGAATATTATTATAATTATAATTATGAAATAATAATGAACAGGGTAAATTTGACAATTTGTCAACATTCAAACATTCCACATTAGATAGTTCTTCTTCTTGTGATAGTAATAAACGTTTCCAAGATAAAAATTCAATATTATTATTATTGCTATTATTGCTATTATGGTTATCATGTTTCAATAGTTTTGCTTGTGAATGATGCGTAGATAATGACGATGATGATGATGACGATGAGGAATTTTTCGTCAAATAACATGTAGAACGATTTACATCGATGAAAGTATCATTTTTCATTGTATTGAGATCAGTGGAAGGATGCATAGCTAGTAGATTAGTTTCAGTATATGGCCAATTTGTATAAAATGTTGATTTACAAGGTAAAAGATAATTTAAATAATTCTTATCTATACAATCTTCTGAAGTATCATTTGTATGAGTGTATGATGATGTTTGAATAGTTGAATGAACATTACGATATTGTACATGATAATGTATACCATGTCGTTGAATTTTTAAATTTTCCATTGTTGATTGATATTCTGATAATAATTCATACAGCTGATCTGTTTGATCAGTTGATGATCGATGCAATTCAGTTGTTCTAAGCAATGAACAACATACTTCATGTACCCATGGTATATCAGTGATAAAATCCCATTCTAAACCTGGACGGAAAAAAGAGGAAGAGTCGGATGGGGGACAAACAATAAAGATTTGACGAGATGAAGGTTGAACAAAACACACACAAAATAATAATAATAAACACCTACCTCATAAATGTTAATTTTATATTAGGTAGTCTTAAATACAAAAGTACAACTAATAGCAAGAGATAAAAATAGGTTTTCTAGGTCAATAATTCACTTCACAGGGATTATTTGCTATGGCCTTGATGTCACATATATCAATCAATCCGTTACAGCATAGAACTTCGCACGTACGTACATGAGTTCATGTTGTTATACCACATTAGCAGTTCAAATCACATAGTGGTAAAGATAGTAGAAGTATTAGTGATAATGGAGAAGATTACAGGTTGAAGAAATTATTCAAGAAGTATAATCCAGGGAGATAAATTTAGAAAGAGAAAGATAGAGGTGATGAGGAATTATGAACATTAGAATTTCAGAGAAACATATACACTATGTTGACAACAGCTAACTAGCAACAAATCTAGTCACAGAAAATCGTATTGATCGCTTTTCATCTTCCCTACAACAAGGATAGATGCAATTCATTTATATCACAGTATCGATAGTTGCATTCGGATCTGAACCTTTGGTTTACTAAATGAATGTCAAATGTTTTAACCATAACTAAGCTACCTGTATCTCTTCACATATACAAAATATGAGATTATACAATCATGATTTCATAGGAGTGAAATAACCAAAGCAGATTTAGGACACCTCTCTATTGTGTAGTAGCTTACTAGCTGAAATATTTCACAAACGATTCTTCGAATGAAATTCAATTTTACCTTAGTTCGGGACTTAAATAACCAGAAATGATGAGTTTAACCATCATCACAGGCATAAATTTGTCTAACTACGTACTTAAGGGTTTAACGTAACTTTAAACTTCACAAACATATGGGACGATAAAAAAAACGTTCAGATTAAATATTAGAACCAAAACAAAAACTTTAACAACTATCAAAATAATGTTGCCTACCATATTCACAGCGTTTATAAACAGAATTTTGTAGACTTTCCATAGGTTGAGGATAAATAGGAAGAAGATCTCGACGAATAACCATACTAGAGATGGAGGGAGAAAATATTTGTAAAAAAGTGCATTATTTACACAACTTTACAGTTACAATACGAAGGAATTATGTGAAATTTACAAACACTTTACTATTTATTTCATTAGATAAGGAAAAAATAACAATCGATTGTACTGAATACACGAAGATAATTACTAATGAAAAAAGACCCTCAAACGCTGAGTTTTAATCAAAAGTGAATAGTCAACGCTCACTTCTGAAATGACTTTATTACAAGGGATCATGGTGTTTAGAGCTTCTGGAGGAAAGTCCTACGTGACAAAAGTGCTGTTGGAATTCGTTGGGGATGTTAGATCCCCGAAATTCGCTTGATAAATGCCCTATTTTGGTTTTCACGTTTGCCAGCATGGGCTGATCAGTTGACCTTAAGATTTCATTTCCCACCAGGAAAACCCATGGCTGTGATTGGCTGCTGTGTATTTTAGTGTGCTATTTTCTTAACTGTCTCAAGGACGTTTCTATGATGCATAAATAAACGAGAGTTGTATGCTTGATTGTACTGTGTTTACTGGGTGTTTGTAGAATATACTTTTTATGCTTACAAAGTCTTTTCACTCTATTCGGGGATCCAAGGTAGCCTACCTGGACGCTGGTAAAAGTCTCGTTCGTGTTTATCGACTAAGGTAAACTCGTAATAGCCTCAAGGACACTTAGTGACGAGCGTAACAGAATATACTTTGTAACTTCTGAATGCAAAATACTTGACCCACAATGACAGGACCTACTGTATGCACGCATGCATTCACTCTTCATGGTAGCCAGTAATGAGCTGTCGAAAATTTCGAGTATCTGGGTGGTGGTATGGGTGATGAGATCGATTGATGTTCAGCGAAAACCAGAATGAACAATGCCAATCTCGGTCATTTTTCACTTAGTTGTGATATTAGTCTGTTTGTTAAGGGTGGTGATCAGAGTAGTGTCACTTTGCACTCGCGAAACCTAACCGGTCACAGTTGATGATGTAAGCGAATCTGTGTTTGGTCATAGCTGTCTGTGAAAGATTGTTGATATTTAGTGACGACACCATGTTAGTAAAATGCACAAGTTCGTCAATGTGTGATCAGGCATAGTGGCGTGAATTCGACGTAGTGGCTTGAGACGTTATCAGACATGGCCGATAACAGAAGCCAGTGACAATCCTGTTGCATTTTCGATTTTGTCCTACGAGTGTTTAACAAAATCAGTCCTTTTAGATTGAATTTTTATCAGCTCAACTGCCTTTCCAATGATATTTCAACAGAATGTTTTAAAAAACAATTTAAATCCAATCACAAACAGGAGGACATCATTTCAATAAATGATTTTCATGTGGATTCCATCTAACACACACGTCCAGCAAAATATCAACTTACTCAGAGAAATTGATCACTTCTCTAAACAACTGATCAAATGTCGAATGAAACTCTTCCATAGCACGTTCACTTTCCCAAATTTTATAGTCATGTGATATAAGTATATGCGCATGTTGACAATAATCCCATAATGCTCGTTCTACCTGAGCATTATATTGTCCAAATGGTCTACAAAAGAAAGAAAAAAGATTGATTTATAACCTAAAAACGGTAGAAAGATGGACTAAAATAGAACTGCTTCTTTTTATTGGAATACAACTGTTCAATTATCAAAGTTGACCACCATTTGAAGATGTTTACAAACGCTGAAAGCTCTACCTGGAGCTTTTCTGCGGTTCCTGAACGTTCGAAGCCCAGAAAGAAAGCTTGGGCATGGGGTTAGAGGATTGTCAAAGCAACGGCCGCATTTCTACACCTGAAGAACACTTGGGACTCGAGACAACTAATAACCAACATTAAAGTGACGATTTTCAATACAAACATCAAGAAAGTTCCACTGTATGGAATGGAAACCTGAAGAACCACGAAAGTCATCATCTAAAAGATACAGGTGTTGATTGACAGTTGTTTACGAAAAATACTTTGAATCCATTGGCCAAACATCATCATCAACAACCTACTGTGGAATAGAATAAATCAGATTCCAGTCGAGGAAAAAAATCAAGAATGATTGCTGGAAGTGGTCAGGACATACATTACGGAATGTATCCGACTGCGTCATAAGACAAACCTTCACTTGGAATTAAAGTACAAAAGAAAACAGGAAGACCAAAGAACACATTACGACGAGAATCAGAATCAGACGTAAAAAGAATGAACAGGAATTGGATAGAACTGGAAATTTAGGCACAAAGCAGAGTAGGTCGAAGAATTCTGTTTGGCAGCCTATGATCCACTACGGGGTAACAAGCTTGAATAAATAAAGTAACAAACGTTGAAAGTAACTATTGATGTGTTTTACTCCACATATAGACAAATTAATGGTGGTGAAGTAGTAAAAATTTGTACATCGAAATCAATCACAACATATCTGATGACATTAAGACTATAGAGAGTTCTGTAAAGATTATCGAATTCCCAACAGTTTACATCATGGACTGAATTTAGTTGGACAACACCAGTGAACACTAGGAACCTGTTCACAGCTATTCCATCCTCGTATGGAAGGAACTCTTGAGCACTCCCGACCACTCTAGGCATAGATTCTAGGGCATTCAGGTCACCTGATGTTGTAACGCTTGCTTAAATGATTCCCAGCTAAATCCTATTGCTTAGTATTCTCTGACCATAATACACTGGAAAAGTTCCAAAGAATCAAAAACACGGTTGAACAGGAAAAGATTATATTCCAAAATAGCAAGGTTAAATGGAAATAAGAAGCCAAGGGTGATGGCGAAGGCGAAAATAGATACAACGTTAGTTTATTTATAGCATTTACATGAGAAGCTTCTGGATAGGTATTCACGTGATCGACTGGATTAGATTAGCCAATCAGAGTGCAGCTAACAACACGATAACTTTCTACCCTGTTCTCCAAGACTCGATCAGGCGCTGATCGGATAGGAAATTAGCCAACCAGCGCGCAGCGACGTAGTCATGCTTTAATTCCATCTATGTCCCACTAACAAGAGGAAAACGGTCATGAGGAATTCAGAAGATTAAGAATTTGCGAGAAGACAAAGAATGGATGCCCCTGAGCCATTCCAAACGATTTTGAGCCATGTCACTCAAGGTCTCTCTCTCTAACCATCGGTTACTATCACATCTCACGTAACCCAACCAAGTAGTCTCCTATCTACCAACATGGCTAAGCTCAGTTGTCAGTGACTTTATGGACTGGTGCCATGTTTTGTACTGGCCGGCCCCAATATGATGGTGGAAAACTAAGAAAGCAAAAAAAAAACACTTGCCTATATGTAATGGATATATTTTCATTGTGTGCAGGATAAAGTTGACCAACACCGGAGAGAAAATTATAAATTGCAAATTTCGGACAATTAATAATTCGAATACGTCGAAGTGCTGGGAATCGATCGATAGTTTTGCGATTGACATCATTGATAGTTTGATGATGATTGCTATTATTATTATTACAATCGGCTGGTGAAGCATAAGAATTGTCGAATAGAATAGCTCTTAGGTCAGAACAATTCTCTAAAGTGATATTTTTCAAATGTGGAGCTTCACATAAATTTATATGAGAAATACCAACCTATAAATGATAAAACATAAGACATATGAAGTAGACGTTTGACTGTACGAAAAAACAGTTCTTATAATTCGGATGTGAAAAGAGATGATACATGATCAAATCCGTTAGCTTGTGCCAGCAAAGTTTTACTGTCGAGTAGAAACCATGAGCAACATCAACACATGAGTCAATTGCTTTTCTGTTAAACTGACTCGTCAGTCATTCAGATGCAACGTAGAACTTCGTACGTAAGTACATCAGTTCATGTCGCCATACCACATCAGCACAGAGATGTAATTGTCAATTCAAATCCAATAGTAGAAGAGGTAGTTAAGGTATTAGGAGTAATCGGAGAGTTTAGGATTAGAAGATGTTACTTAAGAAGTATGATTCAGTGAGATAAGCGTAGAAAGTCCAAACTCACCTACGCCATAAATGACGCAGGTTGGCAAAAGCTAATCGAGCCTTCTGTATCCGAGCTGAGATTTCGTCAGTCACCAGGCCATCGGCACTGATGAGACTCCCAAGATAAGTGAAGCGGTCTACACGTTCGACTACTTCACTCCTTATCACTAGTTCAGGTGCAGATGCAACTCAATCTTGAAGCAACATTTTGCATTTCGAGGGTGAGAACCGCATCCCGAACATGCTTGCATTGTTGCTTTGGGTGGTCAGAAGACTCTGCATTTTGTCAGCGTCTTCACCAAGTAGGACTATGTCATCGGCATATTGTAAGTCAATAAGCGATCCACCTGGTAAAATGTCTACTGAAAATTCAGACGAGGATAAGGTTATTTCTAGGAGCATGTCTATGATAAAATTTAGTGTTTTCGGTGATAGTCAGTTTAACTGACTAATTGTTACAGAATAAACCAGCATAATTCGCCACAAAGTGAAATTACTAAGAGAACAGTTGTTAGTGTGTGATAAAAGTGTAGAATATCAACTTTAAGCAATAAAATTCATGCAGTTCTGGACTGTGATTGGTTATATGGTAAGAGGACAGCGTGAGAGTAATATATTTCACTGACTATTTTTTTTTGTTTGTAGAAAGCGATGTACACTGTCCCAATGGATTTCACACAAGACAAATGTGTCAGTTATCAAAGAATAGACGATTGAAATGTGAACACCAGTGTGAAACAGTTGTATATTGATATGTAAATGCTTGTTGAATGTTTTTTTTGGTGAAATTCATTTTTCAAATCGATGTCACAGTTTGTGATGTGATGATGAGGGTAAACCTTCCCATCATCAATAATCTTAGTCAATATAAAATGGAATAGTCAACTATGAAAATTCCACTGTATCCCTTCCCATCATATGAAAATAAAAAGGAGAAAAGCACAACTATCCTTTCATATTCACCCGGAAATACTGTAAAAGAGGGCAGGATAGAAATAATCACCAAATCAATGGTAGTCAAATGTAATAAATAAAACTAATACCCATTTAAAGCCGTAGTTCTCCTTATGTGTGTGTGTGTGTGCATATGTGAAAGGCATAATGAGTGATTTACGCATCAATGGATGCATTTACACATGATGAATCATTTCATATTAGCGGGATGTGTGATAGTTTAAATGAAAGAGTCTTGTTTACAAAGACACATACACACACACACGTGTAATATGTCCGAGAGGAAAAATTATACGACAAAGAGAAATAGTATCCTATTGGGAGTAGTGTAGTAGTATATATAAACAATCCAACGAACTCGTAGTACAATGAACCAACACTATCTATCGTACACGTAAAACAGTTGAGCTTGTCCATCATCTCATTCATTTTAAGTTACAGCAACCTCAGGTAAATCGGTAGTTGATGCAAGATTGAGACAGATACAACTGTTTTACTCGACTCGTAGTTAACTGCTCCCAAACCTGTGGGACGTGAGAGATGTTCTTATGTGTATATAAAAGAATGAATACCCCTTGAATTACTATATGACTGGGAAACATGATCTATCAAAATAGTGGACAGGTGTGGGTGGTTGATATTTAATCATAAACATCTTCAATATGTCACAAGTGAATATGGTTCTAATATTAAGTGAATAATGCTGAGGTTAATAGGACAGTTTTCCGGCAAAAAATAGTAGACCAATGGATAAGGCTGTGAACTTCCGTAAAATTAGGCCACTTGAATCCCGTGGTTCGATTCCTGAGAGCTATTAGGAAGTTCAGTATGCATTGAATGACTTCAAATTATGTATGTTTTTGTGTAAGTTAAAGCGATTATATTTTCTACCAAGTTTCGTCGATGGTTCAATTTTCTAAGCAATCGTTACCCCGACAAATATGCATCGATCAAGTCGACCGACTACATCGTATTTTACATCTTATAGCAAGGTGTTATACATTGAAATAGCCTACACTGCAATGATTAGATTTGAAAATCGATAACGGTGGGTCAAATCAAAATACGAGATCAGTCTAGAAGATCAGTAATCGTTGCAAAGAACTGATCTGAGAGGTGTGAACTTTTGTGTTACATACAATTTATGAGATAATTAGTACCCCATCAATAATCGTTTGCTTGGCTCTCGAACATGTGACTTAATGGTTGAAAGTGGAATGCCTTCACAATCAATGATAAACTACCGCTCGATAACTCTCTGATTGGAAACCATGAGCCATAATAGGGTATAAAATCAACAGTATATATATATATATATACATTTTAAATTTCTACAAAGATTTTGAACCTTATAAGGTGACAAGGTTCCAAATAGGTTACAGTAATAATACGCAGACATTCAGTTTTTCTCTTTTTCTTACAGACAACTAACTGTATATAATATAATGAATGGGCTGCATTGAATTCGAAGTAGGGCTCACCACTTTGGTGATTACTGCTTAGAAAAATTATTAAATATGCTATGAAATAAAACTTTAGGTGAACCTCGTTTGTGTGACGGGGATAGTAAGAAACCAAATACATATGCCGTTGGATGAGCTAATTTCACGCAATCGTTCACATAGACAGACATGAGAATACAAATGTACAAGCAAAGCGAAGGCAAGTAAATCAACTCAGTGTGATGAAGCATCATGACTTAGCTTGTTATTCATAGTCAGACAAAACCAAACTACAGATTTGTGATAAGCGGAGCAAACAATACACACACACACACACACAATAACCAAGGTTATGAGAGAATAATTGACTGACAAGGTTGAAAGACGAGTCAATAATGTTTTGAATAGAAAAGGTGTGAGTAACTACTCAAGAAGAACGGAATTTTAATTAGTTTGTCTAAAAGCTGTGTGAACAAGCCGAGGTGGGCTCAACACATCTATATTTATATATATCAGTTAGTATACGCATACATATTACACTACACTACTTTTTCTATTCTTAATCGAGAAAAACTACTAATTTTTAATAAATATGATGTGTTTTAATTGATTGACTTACTTTTTCAAAGTGTAATGAAGTTAAACAACTATGCATAGAATTCAAAGGTTGGAAAATTTTAAGAATTTGCGGTTTTGGCAATGTAAAACATCTTAATTCACTAGTATCCAATGTTGCATCACGAACTAACCATTTTGTAGCTGTATAACCATGACTCAATGGTGATTTGATGAATTTACACGGTGCAGATATCTAAATAATATTAACAAAGCAAGACAACAAAAAAACAATCCCTTGAAAGCCAAAAATAGACTACAACGACTTATTTATTGCATAAAACAGTGAATTAATGACTGAATGAGTAGTATACTGATACAGTTTAATTTTTGCATAGGGAATATATGTAAAGAACTAAAACAAGATTGTTACTGGCTTTTCTATTCTGACTTATATACAACAGATAATGAAGTTCCAAGTCAATTAGTCTTTAGGAAAACACACTCATAGAACTGTGTTGGACAAGGAACATATGCTAGCTCATTTAAAATAGATAGAGGTTTGTAGATTTATCTTTGAGTCATATCCTAGGTGTGAGGACTAGTGAAATTGCAGTCAGTCAGTCAGACAGTTGCAAAGTAGAACTTCGCACGTATGTACATAAGTTCATGTTGCCATACCACATTAGCACAGAGACGCAAATGTCAAATCAAATCCCATAGTGATGGAGATAAGAGAAGTAATAGGAAGCGAAGGATTTGATTTTGATCAATTTGGTCTCGTGTGCTGTAACGGGTATGAGGGCGGTTGTCACTTCCCGGCTGCCCACACCGTAGAAGTGATAACTGTTTTTAAGTCTAATTCTATTGGTCAATTCTTATTGATAGTCCTGACTATCAATGTCACTTCAAATGTTGTTCCTATTGGTCGTTCTTACTGTCAATGTCACAGACTTCCTATTCAACCCAACTGCATAAATACGCATTATCTGTAACGTTTTATGACTCGGATCCCTAGTCCGGGATCCTGATTCTCTTCTGCGCTCGGATCTCGTACTTTCTGGATTATCGTAGAATACATGTTCTACTTCATATCAAGTCTTCTTCTTTTACTCAATGGGGGTTTGGGACGCTCGGATTAGAGTAACCTGTTGTGTCGCCGGATCCTTGATCCTCGCTCTCGTTTTCCGACTAAGGTAAACGCGTAATAGTTCAAGTATATCAAATTGACGTGTTTACGTGCATACGTAATGGATGGAGTGTGACTTAATAAACCTTCAATTTAGTGGTAGAAATTCCAGCACCACAATTTGAGTGGTTCTTACACAACTATCTTTTATTTCACACGTCAATCAATGGTTAGAGGATAGTTAACTATTCAGTTCTTCATTTATTTAAACAGATTAATGTTGGTACAAAAGGGGCACCGGAATCTTCATGCGGGTCGGAATACTGCCTAGGTGTCTAAAACGAAGTAAATGGTTTTCTCAGAAGAGCCAATATATAAGCTCTCGATCCTTAGTCTAATTTCACGCGGCAGTGAAGCAACGTCAGAAGATTTAGTCTAATGGTAGTCGGTTTACAAGTCATTTATTTCCTTAGGATCGCGAAGCCTAAATAAACCAAAGGTTCGGGATTAAGGTTTTCCAACTTCCTATGGTGGATGCTCTAATTAAAACTTCCTGATAGTAGCTATAAACATCTAGCCGTATGAAAGTATTTTGAAAGGAAGAGGCGAACTCTCCACACTTTGAGCCGTAATCGGGGCATTTAGAGGCTAATTAATTAACAATGTAAACAATTAGCTAGACACAAGTGAATCGATTAATATCCGTTGTCTGAGAGAATAACATTAAATGAATATAGTATCTGATATCTGATCCCGTGAAATAAATTTAAAAAGGGAAAAAAGGTCGTGAGGGATTCAAAGGGCTAGAATTTGAGAGACGACACTCAATAGATGCACGTGCG
>OX103971.1:8644648-8718523 GCA_944470395.2 Schistosoma turkestanicum | reverse complement strand
AAGTAAAAGCTTTAAGCTAGTGATAGTTTGAGATGGTAATAGAGAAAAGAACAACTAGCACATTGAAATACGTGAAAACATGTATAGCATTGATTGATTAGTGACTGTTGCATGGTACTTTTGAAAATCATGAATCGATCAATGTTAGACAGGTCCACGGTCTTGCGCAACCTTACCCACTGTTCGCGCGTAAGACCGAAGGTCCTTGATTCGAACCCTGCGAGTAGCAGGGGTTTTGTATGCGCACTGTCGTTGATGAGTCCCATACCGGGACGAAACGGCTTTCCAGGTTCCTAATGGTGGACTAACATTGATCGATTCATGATTTCAATAAACAACAACTCAACAATCTCTTTTTACCCTTTCATGCAAAAGAGAGTTGTCTCAGAAGATCAAAGTGCACGGCGTGATCAGAGTATTTTCAAAATACTATTGAATATGTAGCAAAAATACTCAATAACAATGAGTAAGTTGTAAACAAACATACTTTTTTCATCAGTCCATCATTAAAAAATTTACAATGCAGTCTTACGATATTATTATGTACTGTTTGGTAGTTATATCTAGTGACCAGTGCAGTCCATTCTTGCCGGTAGTAGGCAGTTACCGTACCAAGGACAATAGGTGAGGTTGATCAATACACTGGATTGATTGATCAGAGTTTAGACATTAACATTGTTGGATGCCTGTTCAGTGGTCTAAAGTTTAGGTGTTAGTAGGCGCGAGACCGAAGGTCCTGAATTGGATTCCTGCATCCACAGTTTGCGGATGTACACTTTTGTTAAGTCTCATAGTAGGACTTGATGGCCGTTCAGTGCTTCCAAGTTGTCCTAATTGTACATTGATAATTGTGGTTAACTATTAGAATCATCATTCCTATGCTTTGGGTGGTATTAGTAATAATTATTGCAAATATAGTTCGAATAAATGTTTTGTTTTTTACTAAAAATGAAATAAGAGATTATGACAATAGTCATAAATTTGTAGAGAATACAAGTGTAGATATCTGTCAAATCACTAAGTAATTATTAGTTGGTTTGGCTTTAACAAAACAATTTGAAATGTTGAATCCAGTTAAACACTTCTACATATTTGAATATTGTTTAAAGAACTCCAGGCGGAGTTCTCTGGAAGATATAGAAACCTTGACGTATCTGAGCAGTATCAGTGATAAACAAGGTGAGTCTGATGCCGATATGTAGGCGCGAATAGACAAAGCAAAGCCAGCATTCCTACAATTAAAGAAAATCCTGGAACTCAAAACGACTATCAACCAACACCAAAGTCACAATTTTCAATACAAATGTCAAGACACTTCTACTGTATTAGGCGGAAACTTGGAAAACCACGAAAGGTATCGTGCATAAGATACAAGTGTTTATTAACAGAGTTGTCTACGCAAAATACTTCGGATCCGTCGGCCAAACAACATCAGCAACAATCTACTTTGGAAGAAAACAAATCAGGTTACAGATGAAGAAGAAGCTATCAAGGTTACTTTGAAATCATGAGATGATCAATGTTAGATCACCACTATTAACCGGAAAGGTCTGGACTACCGTTTCTTCTTCGTATAGGAATCATCAGCAGCTCCTAGTGGGAATCGTATCTCGGAGGTTTGGCCTAAACTCTAACCACTGAGACGGCCGTGTTTATGTATAGCTTGGAACGGTGTTCGATCGTGTCATAACTGAAAGTTGTTTAAGAATTAACAACGAAATTGTGTTTAAAGTATCTAAATAAATAAAGTTTTAACTAATGGTGCAAGTAAAAAATCGATTATTGATTATTGAGTTAAATATGAATTTCAGACATTTTTGAGTATTAAAACTGTCATTATTGATTGAATCCATTTAAAGAGCTGTATCATACAGTCATAACACGTTCAAACAAACTGTGCTATTATATTTTTGACACATTTGTATTGATGACATTCATCAAATGAAACGAAAAACTAGCTTCCTTTGGATCGATAAGAGTAAATTGTAGACATTTTTGCGGTATTAATGTAACTACTCATAAGTAGTATGAAAACAAATGTTCTAGATTTAAAAAAACGTCAGCTCTGTCAACTGTCCTTTAAATGAATTGATTCGACTGATCGATAACGAATAGTAATGTCTATGAGTTAATCCAGTTCATTTTGTTAGTTTGATCTCGTAGAACCATTTCATTAGAGAATTCTTAATATAATTGTTGATTCACAAATTTGTCAACACGGCGACCTACGCTTGTACAGAAATATGTAAGATACTAATATATGTTTAGAATACCATTGAAGATCCTGACCCATCTGTTATAAAGAGATTAGATTCGTTTAAGAACACCATCAATACATACAATCCAAAAACATCTAGTTGCTGGATATCTAGGTGCCGATTATGTTATAAAAATTACTATTTAAAGGAGTGTTTCGAAAAGAGAGTGATCGAAAATTTAGTTATAGCATATATTGTAAGTCAAAAGTCAGTTCACTATGGTGCTAAGTTGAACAATCAATGGTTAATTTAATAAATAAAATATGCGCTATATTTTGAAGCTATCACAAGGTAGGAAGGCCGTATTACTAAATGAGAAAATGCAGCTATAAGTAGAATGGATCAGCTGAAATTTTGGAAAATGATGTATATGCAAAAGTTTAAAATGCTTATTTCATTAAAACTACTTCTGTAATGAAAAATCATAAAATGTGCAGGCTAACGACTAGCGTTATGTTGAGATTCTCGGAATATTAGCGAGAAGCTGTGACCTGTCGGGTGTAGGTAGCAACTATCGAAGAAAAATGTGAGGCTGCACAAAATCCTTAGGTTGGTCAATGTTAGACACTGTTGAGTGCCGACCTAGTGGTCCAGAGGTTAGGTGTTCGTGCGCGAGACCGGACACCTTGGGTTGGAGTCCTACAAGTAGCAGGAGTCGTGGATGTGCACCGCTAATGAGTCCCATACCAGGACTTGACGAACTTATCAGTGCTTCCAGGTTTCTAATGACTCATGATCTCAGTAATAAACAACAATAAATCCTTGAAAATACAATCTATAATTGTTAGCATCTCATTTCTTAATTTGTTTTACCCATTTGTGTTTGGATTGTCTCATTTTGATTTTGAAACATTACAATTTGAAAATCAAGATTGAATGTGATAGTAAGGTTTTGTGTTATATTGGCGAGCCAATTAAGATTCAAAATGCAAGGTCGTAGCTTGTATTTTCAAAAATAACTTTTACTGGTAATAGCACCTAGGAAAACATCATAAAGTTTTTACACCACATTAGATTGCCAGGAAAAATCAACATTACTGGTTTAATATGTGAAGAAGTCAATGAAATACGCAATCAAATGATAATTCACGTTTTAAGAAAATAAACTAATCAGAAATCACTACTGTCTCGGTTCTATTTATGTTGAAACTTTAAAAATCACGTGAATCGTAACGTGACCGGATTCTTCTGATTGGCTAAAATGGTGAGTAATTCTTATTGGTCACCATTTAATATTCGTTCAATGTTCATATTATGAGTCAAACTTGAGCTTAAATGTTCATTGTACAATAAAATGAAATTCAGTATTTATTTTTACATCGGAATTACAAAAGAACTTATGGTTTTTTTCTCATTGGACAGTGATAATGATACATTAAAACATGACACTTCAGCACAGTTTTTGTTCATTTGTTTTCATTTTTAAATCTATGATTAAAAGGTTTTTCTTTTATTTATTTTCAGATTGAAAAACAAATAAATAAATCTGTTTTTCTATTGATTGATCAAATGAAAAAATTCAACATGACATAGAAAATAGTTATGAATTAAAAAAAATATGTATATATATCATAAAATCTAATTTCTTCAAGAAAATTTTAAACTTCCGTCACATATGCGTAAATAAAAAGTATGAAGAATTAGATGATTAATTCATTCTTTATCACAAACTTTGTCTGTCATACATATTCAATTTTAAAATGTACAAAATTCAAAAATATTTGACATTCTCTTGTTTAAAAATGAGCAAAAATTTTCATTGTTCAAAATTCAATAACAGGGGAAATTGAACAAAAAAGCATAGGTTCTGATTTCTAGTAAAAAAAAAGGTAAAGCAAACAGATACATTAGAAAAAAATTCATTGCTAATAAATAGTATCAGGTTTTCATGGTTTATGGAGGGAATTAGTAAAATTTGAATGGAATTAAATGTATTAATCTATCGTATATATATAAACAATGTTGAACATTGAAATTTCAAATGTCCTCATAATAAGTGAATAGGTGGAAAAATTTCAGAAAGTAACAAAAAAAATATTTAGAAAAGAGTATTTATAAAATAAATATCGCCATATTCGATTGATTGTATTTACGCATTATTTATTATTCTACATTACTATAATAACCATCTTTTTTTGGATAATTTTGTGATGCTCCTCCTGTTTTAGTAGTAGTAGTGGATGTTACATTTGATTGTTTTATATCAGCTGGTGGAGTAGATAAAGGTCTTAATTCTCTGTAATAAATCTAAAAACAAATAAAAGGAGTAACATTATTAGAGATGACTATTTTAAAGTAAATATGAACAATTTCATACGACTTCAAAAAAAAAATGCAAAGCAAAATTATCATGATTAGAATTGTTGGAAATGCAACATAACATGTACCAACCAAATCATACTTGACAAAGAAGTTTTGGAAGATATATAAAAACCTTTACATAACTGGGCAGCATCATTGATGAGTAAGGTGGGTCTGATGAAGGCACGGATTGGCAAAGCAAGGGCAGCATCTTTACCATTGATGAACTTGAGACAGCTATCAACCAATACTAAAGTCAGAATTTTAAATATAAATGTCTAGACAGTTCTACTGTATGGGACGGAAACTTGGACAACTACGAAGGTCATTGTCCACAAGATGTTTATTAACAGTTATTTACAAAAAGTACTTTAAATCCATTGGACAGACACCATCAGCAACAGCCTACTGTGGGAGTGAACAAACCGGATTCCAAATGAGGAAGAAAAGGCTATAGAGGTGGGTAGGACGCACATTGAGGAAAGCAATAAATCGCGTCACAAGACCCTTAAGGTCAGAGGAAAAGAGGAAGTCTATGGAACACATAACGCCGAGAATTGGAAGTAGACATGGAATGAATGAAACTAGAAAGGAAGGCTCAGGACAAAGTTGGTTCGAGAATGCTAGTTGGTGGTCTATACTCCATTGGGGATAACAGGCGTACCTACGTACTTACTTATGTTTGTTACCCCCAATGAAGCATAGGTCGCCGACCAGTTTTCTCCAACCAACTCTATCCTGGGCTTCCCTTTCTAGTTCTGTCCAATTTTCGTTCATTCTTCTCATGTCTTTCTTTATTTCTCGGCTTAATATGTTCCTTGGCCTTCCACTTTTCCTTATACCTTCAGGGTTCCAAGGAAAGGGCTTGTCTTGTGACGCAGTTTGGTGCTTTTCGTAGTGTGTGTCCTATCCACTTCCAACGCTTATTCCTGATTTCCTCCTCTACTGTAATCTGGTTTGTTCCCCCCTCCACAGTAAGTTGTTACTGATAGTGTCTGACCAGCGAATCCGAAGTATTTTGCGAAGACAACTGTTCATAAATACTTGTATGTTCTGGATGACGGCTTTGGTAGTTCTCCAAGTTTCCGCTCCATACAGTAGAACTGTCTTGACATTTGTATTGAAACTTCTGATCTTGGTGTTGATTGATATTTGTTTGGGGTAACAGGTGTAAATGAGTAATTATGATTTACGAAGAGGATTTCCGGGAACTGTATTCTTTTCATAGGTGAGATCACGAAATGAATATCATCAAGTCTCTGATGGTGATCTGGCCAAGATCAGTTAATGATTCCAACTATTATTATTATTATTATTATTATTATAACAAGTACAATACCAATCAGTTTATGAGATCAATACTTGACCTGAGAAAAATGTTTTACATTGTTATAATTAATACATTATAACCATGACGTTTAATTAGAAAAAATAAATGCATACCTTCTCCATTCTACTAGGTACTCGATTTAATATACCCAAAAATAGTGTTGTAGATGGTCTATGTTGATTGCGTATTTTACGTGTGAATTTTTTTAACGCTAAATAAACAAACATTGATAATTGAGAACCGACAAATATAAACGAAGTATCCTATTCAAATTGAATCATTTAAAAGACATATACAATAAACATATAGCACATAAATGAAGTATATACATATTTTGCACTGATTTTATCTGTGTTACTCAGTGGTTGGTATTAAGTGAGAACTCGGAGAAGTTTCTCAAAAAGCTAATCCCTAGTAAGCAAATAACAGTTATTATCATATGGTTGTGAAATTTGTTGAGGTTGATACCCTTGGTTTGATATCTGCTTACAGGGGTCGTAGATGCACACTGTAGATGAGTCTCGTACAAGGACGAAACAGCTGTCTAGTGTCTCCAAGTTTCTAATGGTGATCTAGCATAGATCGATGCATGATTTCGATAAAATAAGATTAACTTATATTTGATGTGAGATTGTAAATATTAGACGAATGCAACTTTGATTTCAATTATGTGAGATCTTAAATGATAGATAGTACAATTAATGAGATTTTATAGATTTAGTGGTTAGCTGAACGAATCGAGGGATATCATGTGACCATGTATCGTATCATATGACATCCTATCAGTGATCAATTATTCATGATTTTATTGAAGTTCAACAATCTGCTCAACCCTAATAATGACTTGTCTTATTATCTTACTGTTAATTTGATTTTTAAACTTCATAGTTTATTTTTTCTTTACTGAATCTTAAGAAATTCTTTTCATAGTTTATCAAGTAATCAGCTGATTCAAAAAAATGGTGTACACTTGATATGAGCATTAGAAATCTGGAAGTACTACTAGACTCATTAACAGAGCGTTACATCTAAACCATTGGGCCGGTGCCAAACGGTGTTAATGTCTAACTCTGATCTAAGAAGTGACCAGTGCAGTTCACTCCTGTCGTGTGTAGGCAGAAAAATGAGTGAGGTCGCGCAAAATCCTTAGATTAATCACAGTTCGACACTAACATGGTTGTATGCCAGTCCACTGTTCTAGTGATTAAGCGTTGTCATGCAAGACCGAAGGTCCTGGGTTCGAATCTTGATAGTAGGAGCGGTCGCTGATTCTCACAGCCACTGATGAGTAGTCCCATACCAGGACGAAACGGCTGTCCAGTAGTGTTTCCAGGTTTCTAATTGTAGTCTAACAATAAATGGTTCATAATTTCAGTGATAAACAGCAATCCCCATAACTTTATAATCAACAGTTGTTAACATGTTATAGCGAAAATCTCATGAATTCTAATGTGAATTAACTTTCTTCATTAACTTACTATATCCAAAAATAATATATCGTAATGGTATAAAATACAGCGTGATTGAAAGTAACAAAATGATCACTAAAAATAAACAGCTTAACCAAGGATATCGCCATCTGCATAAACTTTGAAGAAAAAAAGGAAAAAGCAAATTGGAAAAGTATAGAAGAAGAAGAAGAAAAAATGAGGATAGTGTGTTACATTTCAACATATTGACTTAATTCAAACTTGAAAATAAACACATAAGAAACCAAATTATTCACAATTATCATATTGATGCAACCTCACTTGTCAGTCATATGCAACGTAGAACTTTGTACATAAGTACATCAGTTCATGTTGCCGTACCACATCGGTACAGATATGTAATTGTCAATTCAAATCCAATAGTAGAAAAGGTAGTAAAGGTATTAGGAGTAATCGGAGAGGTTAGGACTACAAGATATTATTCAAAAAGTATGATTCAATGAGAAAAATTTAGAAAGTCAAAACTAGAGGTGTTGAAGAACCCAGAAGGTTAGGATTCGAGAGAATACAAAGAATAAATGCACCGGCGCCATTGCAAACGGTTTTAAGCTATGTCATTCAATTGTCACCATCGATTGGCTACTGGAATTTTACATACGGTTTTCAGGAGAACCAGACACTGCTCACATGTTAACACTACAACATGAATAGTACAACTCAATTCTGTGATGCAATCGCCACACAAATACCTGACACCCTGGTTGATTATTCACATCATACAGCACTATATATAGTGATGATTTCCGATCCATGATGACATCAATCAATTTGTACAGCATGAACAGACCAATTCGATTCATCCATTCAACATGGTTATCAAACTCATTATTATTAACATTTTTGAATATGAAATACAGCACCCCAATGACAATAACCCTCGGGAATGTTGAAAGACAATCACCAATAGGATTAATGAAATCGGTTACCCTGAAAACCGAATTTGTATATGGACACTTAGCAAAACTTGCCAAAATAATGCCAAACGATCCACAATATTCACAACGAACCTCTGGTGTCATAGGAGACTTTCAGCTTTGTACACAGCAATCCGGCTTAAGGTATATATGCCGTATGACTGAAACAGAATGGATGGATTGTGAATAGAGATGGGATTCCTGTATGAAACATGTCAGCTGCATGTACCGGCATCTCATTATTAATAATTACACTGAAAATTGAATACCCTAGTTATCCGCTAAACTAATCAATCACCTTTATGTAAACCATGAACTCTAAATTACTCTTATCATTTAAATCACACCGAACTGAAATGTTACAACTTTGAAGTAGTGATTCAAACAATTTAGTTTTTAGGTCAACTGGTCAGTATCAGTGACCGCTTAAATTTCTTTAGGCCATACTTATTATTGTCTTTAGATCAGTGACCAGAATCACGCCATCAATCCGAATGGTAATTTTAATGAGGTCGATTTCTCGCTGACTTTATAGCCAAGTTTCTCTGACTTGATCAGCTCTACCGATCGTGAGTCAACAGTTAAGTTCACATTGATCCAAAATCCGGTAACTTCTATTCTCTCTGTGACGTAACCCCTTGAATTTGACACTTAGTAAACAAACTCTCTGATATCTTTATTTCAAAAAGACATAATTTATATAATGACCGACCAGATAGCTACACATCATAAAATATCAAAAAATAAAGATTACTCATGTAATTTTGTGTATGTATTTGTGTGGGAATTTGATCACACCCAGAACCATTTTATTGAAGGCACATAGATATGCGAATCTGGCATCCCAGTCCATACCATCCCACGATATCCTCATTTCCATCCCAACCACGGCCACTGAATAACATTCATTGCAATCTCCTCTTTCTTTGTCTTGAGGGGAGCTTTGATCATCCTGGATCCATGATATTCCCGTAATATACGTGCCTTTTGGAATTCTTTTGACAACATCAGTGCAACACCTTGTGTATGTGAGGCATTGTTTCTTCGTCATGACCGAAGCTTATCTTTTTCTTCCAGTCTGCGACCAATGTGTTTCACTTATTCCAAGTACTAGCACAAAATTGTATCTTCTCATTTCCGTAGCAACTTGATTTGTTATCTCAGTCTCTCATGTTATGCAAACATTCCATGTGGAGGAATTTATTTCATATACATACATTTAAGCAGACACAGTTGAGAATGAAAAGTGTACAACACATAAAACGAAGCAAAGTGGAGAAGGCAAGTAAACCAACTCAATGCAGTGAAGCATGGCTAAATATTTGTCGTCACACAAAAATAAACAAAACATGTAATTTAGTCTGGTAAGCATAAACAACACATACACACTCAAATAAAAACAACGACTAAGGATATGATCGAAAAACAAGTGAAAAAGGTTAAAATTAGTTTTGTTCAAAAGTTGTATGACAAGCCATAATATGCGTAGACTGAACACATGTATATTAATTGGTATAGACACAAACACACACGCACACACACACCCAGACACTCTACAAGAGCTAATTGATTAGTTCAACTTACTAGTTAAGTCGTTCAAGGAATGATGTAATGAATTCAGCAATATCTTGTAATATACCAAGTACTGAACGAACTCTTTTCAATTTTGTTGCTAAACTAGTTTTTTTATCTTTCTAAAAATGATAAAAAATCAATAGGAAATCGATGATGGTCGTTGTGACACAGAAGATGAGAAGAGGAAAAACATAAATACTCAACATGTCATGGATGCATTGAAGTTCATAGGCAACATAACCGATTATATGATTTGTGTGAATATCTATTGTGAGTAAATTAGTACTACACAAAAGAAAGTTATGTAGGGTTCAGCTAGTTCATCGGTACTAGCTCTGACTATAGAACGTGGTCATGCAGATTCTAATCTCATGGCATTCTGCTAACTGACTCTAGCTACCAAATTACACCAAAAACGGATCAATATATTTTGTAATAAGTTAGGGATCACAATTCTGAAATGTATTTTGAAATTGTAAAGTTTTTATCTTAAGAATTAGACATCAAAATCATGGTCAAAAGTAGAAAGAGATATATATGTAGGGATATATCTACCTTTCTCTTTAAAATTGCTTCATCTTCATCATCCATATCAGAGTAGTCACCGTAAATCTATAAATTTTGATCAATATTCATTATTGAAAATTGGATGCGTTACCTCTGGATCAATAATGTCTTGATCATCTTCGTTCTAAATGGCAAAAAATTCAATTGATTTCAGCTTCATGTGATTGATTACATGGTTATAAAACATTTGAAACTACTCAAATATTTTATAAGTAGGTAAAAGCTGACTATCAAAAAAATACTTCATGAAAGTTGTGATTTCTTAGTTTTTCAGTAGTTTATAAGATCACAAACTGTTAATTCATAACTTTCAAGTTTCAAAATCTCATGTTCTATGGTTCCATGTTATATTTGATTATAAGCGCGATTTCTGTTATAAACGTTTGAACAGTTGAAGTATGCTGAAAATAGTCATTTGACCACTGTTGCTTAAAGCTTCGATAATTTTATCAAACTAACAAATACAAGTCAGCTTCCTCAAACAGACACAGTGTAGTGAACGAGAACACAGGTTGTGCAACCGAATTGTACTTACGAAAATTACAGAGTTACTCAGTAAAATAGGAAAATCATATCGTAAATCGTTGATTTGCAAAATATCAGTTCATCATATCGAACTGGACTATTCCTGTTGCAAAACATCAATCCATTGTCACTATTCATACGTTTCATACAAATTCCATTGTTTTCTAACTCTTCCTTTCTTGATCTTCCCCCATCTTCTGCTGCCAGACATTACGTTGACACTCACGTCATATACTACTTATAAGTAGCTCGCACCACAACGGGAAACCGCGATTAAAAACCCTTTAGTGTAAACCATTTGTTTATCATTCGTATCAAATTATGATTTAAAAAACACCTGTTTAGTGTTACCTGCTCTCAAAATTAAATCTCTTCATTTTTGAATTAACCTATAATCTAACAAGCCAAACTCAACAATCAATCATTTTCACTTACCTCCTCACTATCAGAATCTTTCGATCGAGAAAATCGAAAGAAATTTATTGACGATGGAGATAATAATGATGAAGAAGTGGTATAGACGCGTGGCACAATCAACATAATAATCATGAATATGGCTAAAGCTACACCAATCATGTATGGTTGAAAAAATAAAACGCTCAATTCAAAAATGATCAAACTGATCAATGATACAAATGGTCTTTCCCATGAATAAAGTTTATGAAATGCTTGTCCACTTTTTTTGAATTGATCTATGTACGGTGTAAGCCGTTCAATATTGCGTTGTAAGAGCTAGAGGATTTTTGAAAAAAATAAAGTGGGAGATAATTAGAACTTGTGAAAATGTTGTATTTTTTCTTTTCTCATTATGTTAAAAAACGATTACGAGCAGTGAAAACATGGACTAGGTATAATGTAATTATTACGCATGCACGTAAACTCGTCAACTTGATATGCTTGGACTATTACGAGTTTGCATTGGTCGGAAAACGAGAGTGAGGATCCGATGACACGATATGCTACTCAAATCCGATTATCCCAACCCTCATTGAGTGAAAGAAGAAGTCTTGATATGAAGTAGGACCTGTATTCTACAAGCAACCGGAAAGTACGAAGTCCGAGTTCAGAAGAGAAACAGGATCCCGGACTAGGGATGCGGGTCATAAAACGTTACAGATAATGCGTATTTATACATTTAGGTCGAATATGAAACAGCATCAAACTCTGTGACATTGACAGTTAAGACGACCAGTGGGAAACAAAATATGAGTGACAATAACAGTCAGGACGATCAATAAGAATCAACGTTGGAGTACATGACATTGATAGCTAGGACGACCATAAAATTGACCAGTAGCAATTAACCAATAGGAATTGACTAATAAATCTCTTAGGATATTGGATGAATATCCTAACAGTAAAATAAGTGGAAACACTTGAAAATGCGAACACTTATTACACTGCATTCACATTAATGCAACAAAGAACAAAAGGTTGTTTCGAGGTTAAAATTTTTGGAAGTTTTGATTGTTAAGTTATGGAGATTGTTAAGTTTAATTAAAATTATGTATTGATCACTGTCAAACAAGCATTAGAAATCTGGAAGCACTAGATGGTGGTTTCATCGTGGTATAGAACACATCAGCAGTGCGCATCCACGACTCCCGCTGCTTGCAGGAATCGAACACACGACTTTCAGTCTAGCGCGTGAATGCTTAACCTACAAACGACTGAGCCGGAAATCTTCATTGAACAAAACAAGTCTGGTCTGATGTTTAGTGAGAAACGCCTAAATTAGAAATGAATATTTTCCAGTCTATTGGTCAGTGCTGTAGAGTTTTATCACTGCTGATACACAGTCATATTGTTACACGGTCTGTCTGAATCAATTATATTTGAGGTTTGAAGTTACTCTACCGGTTAAATAACCATTCTTTAAAGTAAAAGAGATAGATAATTATTGAAAGTTCCTGTGGTCTTGAAAGAGAGTCACCATATTTATTAGTAGAAATAAGTTATAATCTGATTGAAGGGACAGAAGACCAGTAGACTAAATTGAACTTAATGAGGTTGCACAAAACCGTTGATCGATCGATGCAGGCTCAGTAATCTAAAGGTTAAGTGCTCGTGCACGATCTCGAAGGTCCTGGGTTGGATTTCTGTGAACGATGGTCGCGGATGAGCACTGCTAATGCATTCGTATGTCATCAATCTTACTGCTGTAAAAATACAGTCGTTCACATTCTATATAATAAAATAAGTCCATTAGAATATTCGACTGATAATAAAATGTCAAGCTTGTTGTTATGACACTAATTTTTAGAGTTACTACATAATTATAGATTATCCACTTGAGAACATGGACCAACGACTCGTGAAGGTTATCGCTAATCAGAACGTTTTACTTGCAGTCTAAATAAAACTGATGATCCACCTAGGACAATTACACTATGCACAGTTGATATGAACTTCTCAGATGTACAAGAGATTTAGTTGAGTTCCAATTTCTAGTGGGATAATAGTTTTTTAAAGATTACACAGTCATTATTCTTGTAAATTTTTAATATTCACTGTTTCTCAATCACCTAACACTAAACAAAGTGAAGCAATCATTTGAAGTAATGACTGCTTCAGGTGCTCGAATAAGATCACGTATTAAAACAACATGAATTAGTAACGAATCAGCGTCAGATTAGTGCAATAATCCATCACTTGAGGTAACTGGGACATGTGTTACACATGCTCAACCACTAATTACCTCGAGGAGTGATATTGTCTGGTGTAGGGGTGCACTGAAAGAAGGCTAGACGTGACCAAAGCAAAACATGGCACCAGTTCATGAAGTCACTGAGCCATGTTAGTTGATGTAGACTAACTGGTTGGGGTCCGCGAGCGGACAGTAACCGATGGTTAGAGACTTTGAATGACATGTCTCAAAATCGCTTGCAATGGCACAGGTAAATCCATTCCTTGTCTTCTCTTAACTTTTAATGTTCCGAATTCCTTATCACATCCATCCTTCTCTTTTTGAATTTATTTCATTGAATTATACTTCTCAAATCATGTCTTCGATCCCTAAACTCTTCCATTACTGTTCATACTGCTATGACGTCTACTACTATAGGAGTCAGTCTGACAAATCTATGCCTCTTTGATCATGTATTATGTAAACTTGTACTCATGTACGTTCCAGCTGACTGACTGACTGAGTGTAATTATTTGAGAATAAATCAAAAGAAAACTATATACTACTTATACGCATACGAATTTCTAGTCGCTACATCAAAACTAACTTACGGGTAAATGCTTCTTTGTAAAATCCTAAAAATAACATCAAAAAATATATTGCAAATAATTTTCAAATAATTGAATTACATAAGGATTTGGTTTCTGTTTGAGTTAGATTTCAAGTCCAATTAATCAATAAAACTCTAGTCAGTTTGATATTTTAATCAGCTTCTGCCTAACCGACAGTTATTATCGAATTTTAAAAAAAATCTGTTGAGGAATTGATGAAGTTTACTTTGATTTGTAGATAGCATTCCTTACAGATTGATTCAAGTTATGATACTAGTATAAACCTGAGAGCATATGACTGTTTGTTTTTCCATAGTATAGAACTTCGAAGGATTGAGCATCCACGAGCATACACGAGACTCCGAGGCTAATACTTTACTGAGTTAGTGATATGCTTGAAACTATTACGATTTCTGTTTACTCGGTAAGTGGAGCGAAGACAAATTATACAGTGACAGGATAGGTTATTCTAACCCGTTTGTCGCAGGCCCGGCTAACTATATCAAGAAGTATTGATAAGGCGTAGAACGAGTATTCTACAAGCACCCAGAAAATACGAGGTCGACAAGCGAACAAATCGAGCTTATTTATACATGACAGAAACGTCCTTGGGAGAGCCACAAAATAGCCTACTAAAACAGTTCATCAATCAATGACAGTCAAGAATTTTCCGAGTGGGAAATGTGATCTCAAGGTCAACTAAGCAACGTATGCGCGAAGCCATAAAAATCCAGAATTAGGACCTTTTCCAAGTGAGTTTTGGGGATCTAAGGTCCCCAACAGTTAGAATTTATTTCTCTGTATTTGAAACATGCAACACGATAATCATTCATTTGAAACGGTTGAACGTAGATAGCATTTAAAAAGTTTTATATTATTTTGTAACAATATTTATCGTTATTATCGTCATCGGCATCATCGCAAAACTAAAGTTTGTTTTACTCATAAAATAGGTTTTTCCATCGGTTCATGATGTTTATAGGATAAACAAACTCTATGTAGACATCAATAAAAACCATTGAAAATTTTTGGATACATTTCAATGAATCGATATACCATAAATCTGTCTGACAGAATCTAGTTAGTCTACCTTATGTTTATCTACTGAGTTGAGTTGAGCTATGTGAAATAAAAACAATATTACTATGAAGACATCAATATGTCAGGGGGAGTATAGAACACAATGTACATTTACGATGAAGCTAGACGATCTGGGCTTGGCAGATGATCTAGCCCTTCTATCCCACACACAACAACAAATCCATGAGAAGATGGACAGTAAGGCAGCAGCCTCTGCAGCAGATGGTGCCATTATTTACAGAAGGAAAAGTAAGATCCTCTGACACAGCACAACATTCAACAACCAAATCATATTTGATGAAGATAAGCCTTGGAAGATATGGAAACGTTCACATATCTGAGCCACATCATTGATATACAAAGCGGATCTAACGTATACGTAAAAACACGGATTGGTAAATCAAAGGCAGTATTTCGTTGAATTGAAGTACATCTGAAACTCAAAACAGCACTATCAACCAACGCCAAAATCAGAATTTTCAATATAAATATCAAGAAATTTCTACTGTATGAGACGAAAACTTGGAGAACTACGAAAGCCACAAGATGCAGGTGTTTAATGACAATTGTCTACACGAGATACTCCTCAACAACCTACTGTCGGAGAGAACAAATCAGATTGCAGCTGAAGAAATTAGGAAAAATTGCTGGGAGTGGATAGGATACACAATGATGAAAACACACGACTGAGTCACAAAACAATCCCTCACTTGGAATCCTCAAGACCAGAGGAGTAGAGGAAAACTAAAGAACACATTATATTGTAAACTAAAAACAGTCATGAAAAGAATGAACAGCGATTGGGCAGAATTGGAAAGGAAGATCCATGACAGAATAGGTTAAAGAACGCTGGTCGACAGCCTATGCTCTATTAGGGATATCGAACATAAGTAAGCAAGTATAATTATGACAACAAAAAGTTTTTTAAACAATTATATAAATTAACCCTCTATAAACAAAGGGAAATTTTAGATTGCTTTTCAGGAGAGCCAAGGAGACTGTCCACGTGTTAGCATTTCAACGTGAACAGTTCGGCTCAATCCCATGGTGCAATCACACAGGTACCTGACACCTTGCTGGACCAGATAACCAAAATTATTGATTAGAAATGTTCATTAACAACTCTTATTTTAAAAAATTTGCAACAACTTACTCGTAGTTTAACTTTACTATCTTCAACAAATAAACGTTTTTCTTTAGGATATAATGTACGAATTGAAGCTTTAAGCTGTTTAGAACAAAGGAATGAAAAGTGGAAAATTCTGTGAATTGTATTTAACGAAAATTACAGAGTTACTCAGTAAAATCGGAAAACCATATCGTAAATTGTTCATTTGCAAAATATCAGTTCATCATATCAAACTGGACTGTTCCTGTTGCAAAACATCAATCCATTGTCACTATTCATGCGTTTCATACAAATTCCATCGTTTTCTAACTCTTCCTTTATTGACCTTCCTCCATCTTCTGCTGCCAGACATTACGTTGACACTCACGTCATATACTACTTATAAGTAGCTCACACCACACTACTACTACTACTATATTAAAGTGTTAACGAAATCTTCATGTGTAAATTGAAATTGCCAACTGTATGTGTATCGTTGGTGAGTCTCATACCAGGACTTGAAGGCATTCAGTGCCTTCAGGTTCTAATACTAGTATGACGATATCATACTAAATATCAGCCAATCAAACCACCAGAATGTATGAATGTAATTAACATTTATGAAATGATTAATAATAAGTTCACTAGAACATTTTTGATAAACTCCTAATGATCTATAGCTCAGCGAAAACTCTACAATGTCAACAAAATGATAATAAACATTCAATTTGAAATGATGATCAATAAACTTACAGGATTGAAAATAATGATAGTTTGTAATAGAATAGAACCTTTAGCTAATGTAGTCAATGATTTATCTTTTAATGCATACCATTTTTGTCTACGATTAATAAGCTTTAACAGAGAGAGAGAGAGAGAGAGAAACAAACAAACACACCAACAAGTTATCAACTTATCATAAAGTGTAATACAATTTGAAAAAAATTATCAAAAAATCTGACTTGATAATCACAATTCACTCACAATGATGTATGTGTATAAATGAAATTATGATTTGTTCTGAATCAATAATATCATATGGAATGTTGAAAACAATTAGTGGTTGAATATTTTATAGAATCCAAGACTCTAAGGTGAGAATACTTAAGTATGCTCAGAAGGTAAGTCACATGTGCAAATGAAATAAAGCAAGCTAAGTCTATTTAATATCATCTGGAGTCCTTCTAGCATTGTTGAAGGTCACTAATCCGGATAAGCAAGAGAGTTGGGCATGAGGTTAGCGGACTCATCCCGCAGAAAACAAATGTACTAAAAATACCCTAACTAAAACAAATAATTCAAACCATTTAAACTCTATCCTGGTAGTTTGAAAATCTTCCTACAGAAAAGTTACGATGCCCTATGATGAGAATCGAGTTTCTTCGGAAGTCACAAGACCTATGCTTATTTGCACTAACCACATCAACAATTAATGTAGGTATAATGGAATGTTCACACAATAATAGACTCAATGAAACATGTTTCTGAACATTTTATATTGAACTCACTTGTATAAGTGGAAATGAAATACAACCGGTCATTTCAGATGAATCTTTACCTTCATCATAGATAAACACTTCCAAAAGAGAATACATATCTTCAATTGGGCTAGAAAAAAAGATATATATGTATGTAAATCAGTATATTTTTTCAATGTGATATTTACTCAATATATGTATTCAAATCAATTCGTATGATTTTCATTAAAAGGTTATAAAGATTGTTGGATTTCAGTGAAATCATGAATCGATCAACAGTAGCCCAGCATTAGAAACTTGGAAGCACTGGATGGCCGTCGGTTCCCAGTATGGGACTCACCAGTGACAGTGCCCATCCATGACTCACGCTGGTGAGCACCGTACCCAGGACTTTTGGCATTGTGTGCGAACTCTTAATCGTGACCAGTGGAGTTCAACCCGCTTTCGTGTGCAAAGTAGTGCTCACTGAAGACAGTGGATGAGGTCGCGCAAGACCGTTGATTGATTGGAGTTAGACATAAAAACCACTGGATGCAGGTTCAGCGATTTAGAGGTTTGGCGTTTGCGCTCAAGACCGAAGGTTTTTGGGTCAGTCAGTCAGTTGCAACGTAGAACTTCGCACGTATGTACATAAGTTCATGTTGCCATACCACATTAGCACAGAGAAGCAAATGTCAAATCAAATCGCATAGTGATAAAGATAGTAGAGGTATTAATGGTAATGAAGAAGACTAGGGTTTGAAGATATTATTCAAGAAGTATAATTCAGTGAGATAAGTTTAGAAAGACAAAGGTAGAGGTCTTGGTGAATCCAAAAGTTAAGGATTTGAGAGAACACAAAGAGTGGATGCACCTGCGCCATTGCAAACTATTTTGAGCCATATCGTTCAAGGTCTCTAACCATTGGTGACTTTCGTCTCGCGGACCCCAACCACGTAGCCTACATCTACCAATATGACTCAGTTCACTAGTCAGTGACTTCATGGATTTGTGCCATGTTTTGGTCTGGCCGCCCCTAGCTTTCTTCCAACCTACTCCTACACCAGAAAACATAGCTCGTCGTGGCAGTCGGTGGTTAGGCATTCATAACACATGTCCCAACCACCTCAACTGATGAATTGTCAGCACTTCATCTACTGATCTGTCATCCTTACCTAGAACTCGTTTCCTAACGACAGCATTGCTTATTCGGTTGTCCCACGATATACGAGCAATGGATACGCTCTGATAATGAGTTCCATAGTAGAACTTGGCAGCCGTCTAGTGCCTCCGTGTTTCTAATAGTGATCTAACATTGATCGATCATAACTAATATGGAATTAGAAGCAATTAGTCTCTATGATAAATTTTGATAGAACTATGAGAAAACGCAGTCGATTTGTGCAGAAAAACAATTTGTTATCATCTTTAATTTAACCTGATAATCTTTCAGCGATTCCTGCTAATCGCAGGATTCGAACTAAGGATCTTTGGTTTTGCGCGCGAAAGCACAACCTCTGGATCATAAAACCAATGATAACTTTTATAAACTAAAAAGAATTCACTACCCAAGCAGCCACTTAGAAGTAGTATAGACACACAGCTAAACTTCAGATTAAACCTAGAACAAGCAGCTCTAACGATTAAAATGGCATAATTAGCCCACTAAATTGTATTTAATTTAAGGGTTGATATTTTTTTGAATTCCTGTCAGTCGGTAATAAAAAAAGTTATTGTTTTATTTCCAACTTAATTGAGTCTACGGTTTACTATTTTCATTTTAAGCTAATCTAGTGTGACAAACATATCTTACTGGTCACAAAGAAAACAACATAGTTTTGAGTTATTTTTAAATTTGAATAGATACCAATAATTGAACAATGAATATTGAGAAAATTATTCGATTTTCAATGTTTAATAGTGTATGAAATTTCATTTAAATAAATGAGACTGATAATAGTTGAAACAATATTATCAATAATAAACATTATTATTATTATTATTATCACGTACAGCATAACAAGATGGTTGGTTATACTCAGTCGCTTAAATCAACTTACAATACAAATGATTGATTCCATACAGGATTAGCAGTTTTCTGTGCTGTAAATGTTCGTACAACACGATTCACAAGTCTAATTTCACAGAATGTATTCGATTTTCCACTTCGATCTTTAGCCGGTAAATTCGACGCTCGATTGACTGGTAGATAGGAAATTTTTTTTAGAAAAAAAATGAATTTCAAATCTTTTATTCGTATATGACTCAATGAATTACAACCCTGATATGACGAGAACAAGGCATCAGTGCATAAAGGCATTGACAAGTGAACTGAGACTTTCGCGTAGATACAAACTGTATAATTTGAGTTCACACAATGTTAATTAATAACCAATGACTAGAGAACTGAAACGATTTGGTTAGGCATTGTTGTTTAGAAAACATATATTCAAAGCTGTATCTTTTATATTACTACTACTACTACTACTCGCACTACTACTACTACTAGTCGTGCTACTATTGTGGTGCTGTGGTGCGAGCTACTTATAAGTAGTATATGACGTGAGTGTCAACGTAATGTCTGGCAGCAGAAGATGGGGGAAGATCAAGAAAGGAAGAGTGAGGGTAACACAATGGGATTTGTATGAAACGCATGAATAGTGACAATGGATTGATGTTTTGCAACAGGAACAGTCCAGTTCGATATGATGAACTGATATTTTGCAAATTAACGATTTACGATATGGTTTTCCGATTTGGCTTATTATTTCGGCGGCCGCCTAAACGAGATTCGCCTAAGAATTATATACAGAAATGAGAGATGAGAGATTTACTTCATAGCATATTCGACTGTTCGTCCGAAATCGAATCAGATCTTAGGCCACTAGAAATGTTATTCTTTACATAAAACTGGTAACATCAACACAGTTACGATAAGTGAAATGTTTGTTTTTGAGAAAAAAATAACGGTTTATTATTACGATAGTATTCATGTAAAATAGTATCGGATTCATTCTGATTTAGCGCAAATTAGTTAAACTTCATAACTATTAAATAAATTCATCTGTGTTCTTTATTTCCGTATTTAAACTGATAAACTTCAACCAATAGAATCGGAGCTGATTCGGTTTTCAAGTACCAAACCTTTAGGATATCGATTTTTTCGGATTCAAAATTCATGGATCGATCAACTCATACGTTTAGTGCACAAAATAATGGTGTTCTAGATAGAAGCTTTTCGATAATACGATCGAAATTAGCCGGGATTCGTGATTTTAAACAAATTCAATGAGAGACGAACATATTATTTATCGATTTTTTGAATAATTCAATAATCAAAGCAAATAGAACGAATGTAATAATTCTTTTTGAAAAAAATAATGCATAAACAAATGTGAGATTCAATATTAGTCCCTCTGAAAATTCCAACCAAATTTATTCGGCCTTAAAATGAATTAAAAGCTGAACGATGAATTTATTCAATTGTCAATCTATTTTGTTGAATGACTTGTTCAACTCGGTTAAATGTCAAGTTAAGTTTAGAATGAATTTACTGAAATTTGTCTCATGATAGTTTCATTTTATTTACTTTTGTATAAATCTACCATCTCTCACTATAAGATCACTAATCTCACTGAGTTTGATATCTCGATAACATTATCTTTGTCGACGCAAGATCCATCGGCCGAGCACCATCAATAACAACTCACTGTTGGAAGAAATTAGGAAAAAGTGCTGGAGGTGGATAGGGCCCGGATTTCGGACGTCATTCAACTGCATCCTGTGACAAACCCTAACGTGATGCTATCAAGGCTAAAGGGGAAGAGGCAGACCAATGTACTCGTTACACCGAGAACTGGAAACAGACATGAAAAGAATGAACAACAATTTGGTACAACTAGAAAGGAAGGGTCTGGATAGAGTTGTTCAGGGAAAACTGGTTAGTGACCTATGCTCCACGAGGGATATCAGACAGAAGAGAAGTGTTACGCTCGTCTCTAGGTATGCTTAAACTATTACGAGAACAAAACAGTGAACCAGCTTCTAGGTAGGCTACTCTGATCCCTTGACCAAATTGTACCAGCAAGAAGTCTTGATATAGTGTAGAAATTGTATCCTACAAACACCCAGCCAGCACACAATGAATCCAAGCACTCGAATTGCGTTTATTTATACTCTATAGAAACGTTCATGGGACAGTCAAAGAAATAGCGCACTAAAATGACACAGTAACCAAACACAGCCAAGGATTTTCCTGGTCGGACATGTAATCTCAAGGTCAACTGATCGGTTCATGAAATAGATCCAAAATAAAGATATTTATCAAGCGAGTTCTGGGGATCTAACCACCCCAACAAGACGAGACGTCGTTATTTTTTGCACTGCTGTTTTTTATAATATTTACAACTTTAGGAAATTAAATTATGGATATTACCAGTACTTGTAAGAAAAAAGAATTACAATTTTACCACTTACCAACAATATGTAACCAACCGACATCCGACCATTTTCGAAAAGCATTTCTTACTTTCTATAAATAATAATTAATATGTTTTTTGTCAAAAGGACAAGAATAATTATGTTTTAAATTGTGAAATATATCTGACTAAGTATACAAATATATCTACCTAGTGGTCTAGAGGTTAAACATTCACTTGCAAGGCCGAAAGTCCTGGGTTCGATTCCTGCGACTGCCACTGATGAGTCCCATAGTAGGACTTGACGATTATTCTAGGTTTCTAGTGGTGGTCCAACAATGATCGATTCATAATTATTCCACTGCATATTTGTGTCAAAATAAGTATTGGCTATCGATATGTAGTTCTTTATTATATAAGTGTCGGTAATTCTGTCGTATAGTATGATATAACAGTGACAATAATATGATATGTCGTTGAATGGTTTTCGCAACTGAATATCAAGTCAATACCACAGTGAACTGTTCATGAGTCAGTTGATAGTATCATATACAACTAATCAATACAAATGTCACTCGTATGTTCACTGGTGATATCTTGTATTCCCTAAAGTTTGGAATTTGAATTAGTGGACTATAGTAACGCTATAATAATAAGCATTTCAGAACTGCTCATGTTTTAAATTAGTCCACAAAGTTTCAACTGTTTCGCACTGAAACTATTGTTCAACTGAGAAGATTAGCTCAATATGAATAAACTTCTCAACATGTTGTTTTATCAATAGATCAGATGAGAATAAAACTGAGAGACATCACAACAGATGATAATAGATAGTGAGGTCATGGAAAACAAGTTTGTAGCTAATGTTTCACTGCAAAAAAGAAGTCGTTTAAAACTTAAAAAGGAGTTTTATCTTGCTGAAACGCTAGCTCATCCTATCTGGATAAACTACTGGAAATTTTGGATTATCAGCGCGGATACAGAAGTTTGGATTGGATTTTGCCAGTTTGCATCATTTATGGCGTAGGCGAGATATTCACCTGCTAAACAAAGGACCAGTCTACAGTGCAGCTGTTCGCTTCGTTGTACTATACGGGTGTGACACATGGCCATTAATAGTAGAGGATATGCGTAGGTTACTTAGATCTGATTATAGGTGTCTCTGAAGCATTGCTCGTCTATCTTGGGACAATCGAGTAAGCAATGCTGTTCTAGATAAGGATGGCAAGTCAATAGAAGAAGTATTGAAACTTCATTAGTTGAGGTGGTTGGGACATGTTTTACGTATGCCCAACCACCGACTGTCTCGTCGAATGACGTTTTGTGGTGTAGGAGTAGTCTGGAAGAAAGTAAAGGGGTGGCCAAACTAAAACATGGCACAAATACATGAAGTCACTGATAACTGGACTAAACCATATGGGTAGGTGTCGACTACCTGGTTGGGTTCCGCGAGATGATAGTAATCGATGGTTAGAGAACCTAAACGACATAGCTCAGAACCGCTGGCAGTGGCGCAGGTGCATCCACTCTTTGTGTTCTCTTTAACCCTAATCTTATGAATTCCTCATGACCGTTTTTTCTCTTTTTTCCAACTGATTCCTCTGAGGTATACATCTCGAATGATATCTTCGATCACTAACCTTTTTGGATTACCACTAATACTTCTACTGCCTCTACTTTAATGGATTTTGAATTGACGATTGCGTCTGTGTGTGATAATGTGTTTTGGCAACTGGAACTGATGTACGTACACATACGAAGTGTTACGTTGTAACTGACTGACTGACTGAAGTAACATATATATGGTAAATATTTTCCAGACCTATAGATCATTTCACTATATTACTAAAAAAGATCGACACTGCCAGTCCCGAACCCGGAAAAACGAGGAGCGTTGGGCATAAGACTGGCGACCCCATCCCGCTGAAAATCAACATGTCACAAGAACACCAACCAGAAAAAGTATTGCTAGCCGGCGGGATGGCTAACAGGAGTAAGTAAGCAAGTAAGTAAGTAAGTAACGAGTAACTTACATAATATTCAGCAACTTGATCTAATGTAGTCTTCGATACAGGTTCTTTAGATAAATCACCATAAATAGAATCAGTCTCCAGTTTCAATTGATCCGATGAAAACGTTCTAGGTATATTACCATTAGAAATTGGAAATAATCCAGTCATTGTAGCTAAGATATACAATTCACCATGACCACGGCCATCTTGATTATTCAACGTGAAACATGTTGTCCAGTCTAGGACAATTTTAGAAAAATCTAAATAAAATCTAAATTTTTTATAAATTTTAATTAAAAAAACAGAAACAGAGAAGGGATGAAATGATGTATTGTGTAACGGAAAAACAAAATGCTTAACTGATAAAACTTTATCAGTTTGAAATCAATTTAATGAGGAAAGGAAAATTGGACTATAGGACTTCGCGTGTTAACGTTGTATGTCATAATATCTCAAGATCTCAAGTTTGATTTTTGTAGGGGTTCGTCACTTGGTGTGCTTGAAGCTATGACGAGTTCACCTTAGTCGATAAGCGCGAACGAGACAATGAACCAGCGTCCAGGTAGGATACCTTGAATCCCAAGCTGAAGATAGAAGACTTTGCAAGCGTAGAAAGTATATTCTACAAACACCCAGCAATCAAGCAAGAAACAAATCAAAAAGGGGATACAATCAAAACAAATGCGCAAACAACGACAGGTTTAAGGTCAACAACAACCAATCAAGATCGAGGTTAGCAGAACAAGCTACAAGTCAAACGTGGAGAAATTCGAATGCTTCGCTGCTCTACCTGAAGTTTGTGCTGATGATGTTGTTCAGAAGAACAATGAAAGCTCCACAACCAAAACAACCAGCTCGGAGAACGAAACACCACCACCACAATCATCCACCTGAGCCACAAGTTTTCTCCACCAACTCAGCAATCACAATACAATCAAGCACATAACTCTCGTTTATTTATACGTCATGGAAACGTCCTTGAGACAGTTAAGAAAATAGCACACTAAAATACACAGCAGTCAATCACAGCCATGGATTTTCCTGGTTGGAAATGAAATCTCAAGGTCAACTGATCAGCCCATGCCGGCAAACGTGAAACCCAAAATAAGGCATTTAACAAGCGAGTTTTGGGGATCTAACATCCCCAACAATTTTTTATTTTACTGGACCGTATTGCAAATGCATACTGTTGAAAGTTTTCAAACAAGAATTGTCTACCATTGTCTAGTGCTCAGTGGTTTTCAACCAATTATTATCCGTGACAAATATCACTTACAAATAACTTTGATACCCCTAGAAGTAGATGGTTAACTGGGTAGGGTAATCATTAACTCAAAAGAAACTTACAGTATTTAAAAACTCTACATAAACAACTTCATGTGTGTTGGGGACGTTAGATCCCCGGAACTCACTTGGGAAAAATATCCTAATTTTTTGTAATTTATTTCTGAAATGTTGAATTTCTTATGTTTCTGCGCATAAGATGCTTAGTTGACATTCAGCTTACATTTACCACTCTGGAAATTTTTGACTGCAATTGATTGATGGATTATTTTAGTATACTATTTTGTAGCTCTCACCAAGGGCGTTTCTATCATTGTATAAATAAGCCTGATTTGTGTGCTTAGCAACCTCGAATTTTCCGAGTGCTTGTAGAATACATTCTCTACTCCTTATCAAGACTTCTTGATCTAGTTAGCAGGGCCGGGGACAATCGGATTAGAATAGCCTATCGTGTCACTGCATCGTTGATCTTCGTTCTGTTTACCGAGTAAGGTGAACTCGTACAAGTTTAAAGTATATCAATTGACAAGCATATCGATATGAGACTAATTATTCCCATTAGTTAGTTTGTCACTACTTATGAATGGTAAATCGACCTGTAACCCTTCAAGGGTTATTGCCGGTCCCAAGCCACGATAAAGGAAAAGGGTTGTGTATGGGGTTAGCGACCCAATCCCATAGAAATTCAGCTCTCCAAATAAAAATAAAATAACCAGAGTAAATAATTCGCTGGTCGGCGATCTATGCTCCATTGAGGGTAACAGGAGTAAGTAAGTAAGTCTGAATGTATATTTAATCTATGCAATAATATGAGCTACACCCCCCGGCTTTAAATGTCTTCCTGTAATGAAAAGTACCTTCGTAATCATAACTCAGTTGGTCAATCTTTAAGTATAATGAAAACTATGTGTTTGTTAACGTATTCATTCTTACTACCATGTTAGATTATTTGAAAAAATTGTTAATACTTATAATTGTGTTTTGTAGCTTGCGTTCTGAATCCAATTTTGGACGAACAGTCAAATACGCCAGAAAATAAATCTCTCATCTAATCTACGTATATCAATCTTAGACAGAACCCATTTGGGAGATGGTGGTAATAAGAAGCTAATTACGGTTTTGTCGAGGAATTCATTTCATACATTCCTACACGCAGACAGAGAAAGCGAAGTGAGATAGAGAAGGCGATTGAGTCAAATCGATGCGATGAAGCATGACTAACTATTTATAGTCAGATGGAAATAGGCTAGCCATGTGATAAGCCAAGCAAGCGATACACATACGTTCACATACAGTCGACTAAAAAGCAACCAAAGTTATGAGCGAACAATAGACAAGGTCAAAAGATGTGCGAATAATAACCCAGGCAGAATGAATGAATTAATTTGTTATATCACTTATTTATTAGCAATTGAGTTTCTGAGAAAAAACAAGAAAACTTGTATTATATTGCCCTTAACATAGTACGACAAAATATCCAATCATAAATCATTTATTTCAAGAAATATTACAAGATGTAGCGATATGGACATTTTTACATTACTTACTTACTTACGTACGCCTGTTACCCCCAATGGAGCATAGGCCGCCGACCAGTTTTCTCCAACCAACTCTGTCCTGGGCTTCCCTTTCTAGTTCTTTCCAGTTTCTGTTCATTCTTCTCATATCTTTCTTTATTTCTGGGCGTAATGTGTTCCTTGGCAATCCTCTTTTCGTTTTACATTGAGGGTTCCATGTGAGGGCTTGTCTCGTGACGCAGTTAGGTGCTTTTCGCAATGTGTGTCCTATCCACTTCCACCGCTTCTTCCTGATTTCCTCCTCCACTGGAATCTGGTTTGTCCTCTCCCACAGTTCGTTGTTGCTGATGGTGTCTGGCCAACGAATCCGAGGTAGTTTGCGTAGACAACTGTTAATAAACACTTGTATCTTCTGGATGATGGCTTTGGTAGTTCTCCATGTTTCCGCTCCATACAGTAAAACTGTCTTGACATTTGTATTGAAAACCCTGAATTTGGTGTTGATTGATATTTGTTTGGAGTTCCAAATATTTTGTACACATTAAACATAAACAATACGAATATCATTTCAAACAAAAAATATTTTTTCTCTTTAACTTACCGTCCAAGTAGATTAGTATTTTGATGTAAATCATCAAACACTTCACATTGAAGTACTGTTCTCACTCCAGGTCGGACACGAAATTCAAATCGTTCATACCACGATGGATCTCTTGTATGCATAACGACCTTGTGTATATATGATTTATGAAAAGTAAGCAATATATATATATATATATATATATATATATATATATATGTGTACAATGGATATATAGAAATATATAAAATATGATAGATTTTTTGTGTTGAACAATTAGAGTCAATTTGATAACGTGAAAATCAAAAGAATTTCAATACAAATGTCAAGAAAGTTCTACTGTATGAGGCGGAAACATGGAGAACTGTAGTAGTCATCATTCTTCAGAAGATACAAGTGTTTATTAACAGTTTTCTACACTAAATACTGAGGATTCGCTGGCCAGACACAATCAGCAGCAACCCACTGTGGGAGAGATCAAACTAGATTCCAACTGGGAAATAAATCAGGAAGAAGCGCTGGAAGTGGATAGAACGCATATTGAGGAAAGCACCGAACTGCGTCGCAAGACAAGCCCTCACTTGGAACACTCAAGGCAAAAGGAAAAGAGGAAGGCCAAGGAACATATTACGCCGAGAAATGGAGAAAGATATGAGAGGGATGAACAAAAATTGGACAGAAGTGGAAAGAGAAGCCCAGAACAGGGCTGGTTGGAAAAAACTGGTGGGCGGCTTATGGTCCATTGGGGGTCACAGGCGTAAGTAACTAAGTAAGTAAGTAAGTAATTATTCTTATTACTATAGATGTTATATTTGTCTAGCTTCAAATAACATGCAAGATAGCTCAGACATCTTTCCTTGTCTTCTAAGTTCATTAGTATTCTTAGTACTATTTCCTTGCAAAACAATTTCCTTATTCTCTGTTTAAGACGTTATTAAACATTTATTTGACTCAATAAACAATCATGTTAAAACAACTTTCATCGATAGGTCCTACTTATTTGCTTCAAAGTATTTTGTTCAATTCGTGTTGATGTCAAGCTGATATCAAGGTACGTATTTCAAATACTATCTAAACTGTAACATATTTGTCAAATCTTGATCTTCAGCGAGTATATCTGGTTTATTTTTATTTCTGTAACAGTGTACGTTTACGTATTTATGTAACAAACAGACTTGGTATGATATACATATATGACTGTACTACGAGAATTGAGCTATAAAGACATTGCAATTCAGTGAAGCCAGCACTGCACTTGGTTATTTACATGTGATTTCTCGCTATAATCCATCTGTACTTTATTTATATGTTATATCCAGTTGTAATCTAACTGATTGATTTAATGCCGCTTAAATTACACTGAAGGTTTTTTCCCAACACGAAAAAACACTGCACTTTAGCTATTAATTATTGCAAGAAAAGCATATCGTTTCTTTGAGAAGTGATACGGTTAATTGTGACGTTTAATTGGGGATGAACACATGAGAATTTTTGAAATAAATAAATACGATATTTTGAAATCATCAATCAATCGTCATTAGACCACTATTGAGATTCTGGAAGCACTGGATGTCCATTTCGACCTGGTATAGGACTCATCAGCAGTGCGCATCCGCGACTCCTACACCTAGCAGAATTTGGACCCAGTACCTTCGGTTTCGCACACGAATGCCTAACTTCTGGACCACCAAGTCGGTGCTATCCACCGTTGTTAATGTCTAACTCTGATCAATCCAGGGATTTTGCGCGACTCCACTCATTTGTCCTCGGTAGTTACTGCCTACACCCAACCAGGATAAACTCCACTAGTGGTCTAACAATGACTGACTATTGATGATTTCAGGGTGTAATAACACTGATCTCCATAATTTAATTTATATAAAACTTACTTTACTTTGATGTGTTTTAGTTCCAACCGTTAAAAATACTGTTGGACAAGGTAGATTGTTCTTTTCTTCATCAACACCATTCATCGGCATTGAATCTGGATGACCACGTATTATTCGACTATTACGTGATGGTTTACCATGTTCCGATTCATTGACAGCAACCATAACATTTTTTGATTTAGTGCGAACTTTTAAATTTTTTGCACCAACCAGTGTAACAATTAAACGTGATTGTTGAAATAAACTTTCCATGTGTATTTCATTATTCAATATACACAATTTGTCAATACTTTCATTACTGTCAACAAATGGACATTTACTTGTGTACAATTCAAGGCTAGTACCTTCATAAAAACTATACGGCCATATTGGTTGAGGCAGTAAATATTGATTACGCTCCATCCAATTATCTTCAACACGATTTGGACAAAATTTATCAGTTTGTTTTAATGTATTTAACGGTACATCATCATTTGGCGCCTCATCTATAAAATCCAAAATTTCTGTTGAATCACGATTTGATTGGTTGTATTGTAGATTAGATTGTATAGTACTGTTTGTCTTGTAAGTTGTTTTTTGTTGTTGTTAAAAATCAAAACCAAATATAATGTGTGTAGAATATTTTTTTTGCAATAGTAAGGTATGAAAATTAATTAAAACCAAACGCAAAAAGAGGGGGAATATCGAATTTTGCTTTGACATACTTTTCGTATGGCGAAATTGTAAAATAAGTTGAAGGATAATGAAGCATGCGCAAATTATTGTCGATTTCTCTCCACATCGCTTGATATCATAATTTTGTTAAGTGTTCTATATGATAATATCAGGGACTAAGCGGTATGAAGCCGAATGGTGAAACACTGAGAGATTGTGGCGAAAGCAACTGACAAGGTGGCTTATCAGTAGTTTGTAGCGCAGCATTGCCTAGAATTTGCTACCAAAGAGAAGAGTTACTTTTTGAAATCATCAATCGATCAATATTAGACCATCATTAGAAATCTGGAAGCACTGGACGGCCGTTTCGTCCTGGAGTGGGACTCATCAGCAGTGCATATCCAAAATTGTTGCTATTCGCAAGATTCGAGACCAGGACCTTCGGTCTCGCATACGAACGCTTAACCTCCGGACTATTGAGCCGGTACCTAACGACGTTGATATCTAACTTCGATCAATTCATGGTCCTGCACAACTTCATCCACTGTTTGTGCGCAAGACTGAAGGTCCTTAGTTTAAATCCTTCAAGCGGTGGGAGTTACGGATGCATACTGCCTCTGATGAGTTCCATACTAGGACTTGACAGATGCCCCGTGATTTCAGGCCTCTAACAGTGGTCTAACAATGATCAATTCATGATTTCAATACATCTCAATCATCTTCAGAACTCTGTAATGAAATTATAAAAATGCACTTCCTATTGACTAGATTCGTGGGGAGAAAAGCTGTAACCAGTGTAGTTCGACCTGGTTGGTTGTAGGAAATTATCCACGAAAGATGACGGGTGGACTGATCAAAGTTAGAAATTGATGTCAATGAGTGCCGGCTCACTGGTCTAGAAGTCTAGCGTTCACTCGTGAGACCTAAGGTCCTGCATTGGATTCCTGGCAGTCGTGAATGGGCACTATTGGTGAGTCCCACTCTAGGACGAAACGGCCGTTCAGTGCTTCCATGCTTCTAATGGTTATCTAACATTGATCGACGGATGATTTTAATCGACTACCGTTTATCATCTATTCTATTGTTTTCACTAAGATTAATCAGAATGAATGAATGAATGAATTATCCACTGAATGGATTAAATAATGATTAGTAAAATTTTTTGTCACTTACGGAGCGTACTTGACGAAGTTGTCCTTCTATTTTCGAACCCAACTGATTTATTTTAGACTGTAAATTGAGATTTTTAAAATTAGGTTTTTCCACTTTTTTTGTGTATGTAAAAAGTGGTTATTTGATGATTGAAGATTTTAATATTGTTTAGTTTTTTTGGCATAAGCTCTATTCAGTCACTTGTGAATCAAATCAGTTATAATATTAAACAGAGTAATTAGTGGTAGTAGTGCGAGTAGTAGTGGGTGGTATAGTAGTAGCATTATGAGTAGTAGCAGTGGTAGTTATAGTAGTGTAGTGAAAGAGAACACAGGTGGGGCAACCGAATAGTATTTAACGAAAATTACAGAGTTACTCAGTAAAATCGGAATATCATATCGTAAATCGTTCATTTGCAAAATATCAGTTCATCATATCGAACTGGACTGTTCCTGTTGCAAAACATCAATCCATTGTCACCATTCATGCGTTTCATACAAATTCCATTGTTTTCCCACTCTTCCTTTCTTGATCTTCCCCCATCTTCTGCCAGACAATACGTCTACAGTCACGTCATATACTACTTATAAGTAGCTCGCACCACACTCGTCCCCCCTTTTAATAAGCTGTCGTCGTAGTCTTTCTGATCGCCGTACCGCTGTCTTCTTTGGTGCTTTTCGTGACTCATACATTTGATAATCTTGAAACCATCTCTGCAGTTGACTAGCATTTACGCGCTCCTGCTTGTTTTCTCTCCGTAAGCCCTTTTATCTGCGGATGATACGGTGTAGTTCGTATCCTCTTGACGCCAAACTGCTTTAGACGGGCTTTAAACTCGTCACTTTCAAAACAGGGACCCTGGTCAGTTAACATCACCTTCCGTATTCCCTGACGCGCTACAATATGCCGGATTACCACATCAGTCATTGTTCTTGCCCGCTGGTCTGGAATGGGTACGGCATCTATCCAACGTGTAGCGTTTACTAGTTCCCGCTGCTGGGACACGGAGGCAGGCACACTCTCGATAAATCGCGACGCCAACAACTGTGCCCCCGACACCCATCCATACTCGGCAGCGCACGGCGCAGCAATATCGTGAGCTCCACAGCCAGCACCAGTGGGTCACAATCGACGGACAACCTCGCTAACCGGAAACTCTGCGGCGCCTCCTCCCTGTCCAGTGGGCCGACCACAGTAGTAGTCGTAGTTATAGTAGTATTGTGAATAGTAGTAGCAGTGTGAGTAGTAATATTATCCAAACTTACACGAAATACAAATCGATTTTATAACTATTCGTTAAATAATTCCCTCTCATAGTAATAATAATAATAGCTACGTTTGAATATTTAAAAACAATGCAAACTGAATTTAAATGTTCATGAAAAACACCATTAATGAGATACATATTCAAAAATAGATGAACTACGAAATAAATCACTTGGATTGATCTGTCAATGATCAATAATTACTATTTGTAGATATTTTGTTTCAATAGTTTAATTCGATTTAGTGAAGTGATATAGAAACAACAATATCAACTATAACGGTCATTGATTCAAAAAAGGTAAGAAGCCTTGTAACATTCTATTTTGATTGATGCCCATTTTTCTACGTGGGAATAACCGGTAAATCGTCTTTTACCGTGCTCCGGTAGCCTAGTTGGAACTCCGCCTTGAGCCTCTCTGGGGCTACTAACGATCCCAAGCCCGGATAAAAGAGGAGGGTTGGGCATGGAGTTGCCGACCCCATCTTGTAGAAAACGAACTCGATAAATTATCGCCAACTAGAAAATAAGTCAAACAATTTAAACGCTTAGTTTGGAGTTAGAAGGTTTTCATTTAGAAGGGTTATAACGTCTCATGATGAAGACCGAGTTTCTTCGGAAGTCACGAGGCCACATTTTCTACCATTACAATTTTGTCGTGTTTGAAACTGTAAAGCGTGATTATTTTTTGCAAAGAAAACTAACTATTCATTGCTCAAACTCACAAGCTGGACTTTATTTTCTGATATTCTCTAGTTAAGTGAAATATAAAAATGTTCAAGTGGTTTGCACTATCATTCTTGTTATCTACTTATATAAACTTTATCAGGAATTCACTCAGTCGTAATATGATTGATTAAATTCAAAAGTATTTCGAAAACAAATCAAGCTACTTATAATACTAATCAGTAGTAATGTAATAATAATAAAAAACTTACCAGTGAATTACCAATAATTCCTGAACGTACTGGTTGTGTTATGATATTTTCTGGCATGGAATAATGATCAACTGGTGTGAGCTGTTTAATTAGAAAATCGAAGAAAAATTCATTTGTCAAATAATTCGGAGGATGAAATTATTTATACCTAGAATTTAGATAATTTCCTATTGGTTAGTAATATTCAGAAATAAGTATTTTCAATCTTCAAGGAACTATTGCTTATCGAATTTTCAAAGCCATACTCATTTATTGGAATGGTTGTAGGCATCATGACTGGGCTCATGGAATCGTAAATCAAATCATCATGATAGTGGGTAGGTGTTTTACTAAATTGTACTATATTCAATATCATCTACAAGTTAATTCTGTTATTTTATTGAGAAATGACCGATGTTAGGCCACACTATTAAAGACGAAGTGTCACTGGATGGTAGTTTGATTATTGTACGGGACTCATAAGTGACAGTGCACATCAACAACCCTGAAAGCAGAAGTCGAATTCAGGGCCTTCGACCTCAACAATTTCCACAACCCCTGCGAAGACAATAATCTTGTTCTCACTAGTGATTAGCTTCCTGAGGAAACTTATACGAGTTCTAGTTAGAGGGTTCGCCCTGTCAGGCGTTCGGCAATTGCACACAGAGGACAATAGGTCAGTTCGGACAAGACAGTGGATTGGCTGAAGCTAGACATTAACACTAATTTGTTTATAAGGTTAACCACTGGCACGAGGGACTGGAGGTCCTAGGTCCGACTCCTGTTCGCAGGGTCTTGAAATCGCAATGCTGTTAAGTCCAGTACAAGGATGATCCGGTCGTTCAGTGCCTCCAGGTGTCTAATGTTGGTCTAATATTGATCAGTCTTTATCGAAATGTTTTCACTTAGGTTAGATGCCTAGCTATTGCCTTTACAAAATTTATTACTAGCTATCAAAATCACCATCTACACCAAGATATCTGCAGTTGACAGAGTGAATTGAGCATATCCTGAAAATGTTACACAGAAGACATTAAATTACTTACACATTAACCGTGATTACATTTACTTCACAAACGATTACCCTGGTACATTAATAATAATTAATTATATTTCACCTTGAAAATAAGTTATCGCTGCAAAAAACTATTTGCCTTCCGGTTCAAGACTCATCAAGAGTGTATACTGTTAAGTAGTTTTGTATTAGTACTAAACAATATTGTACTAACTGCCTGATTTCCAACAGTTGTGTCTGTCTTTTCACTGGCTACTATTCCCTAATAAAAATAATTCTTTACTCTAATTCTTTTTTTTATGTTTGAACAAGCATGGAGAGTAAACAGCTGAAGAAGAAGAAGCAAACGGTTGAATAGTTCTAATGATCTAACATTTTATCGATTTGTTCGAGAGAATTGATTGGTTAAAGAATAAGCCAATCAACGTGCTCTGATTTGAGACAGTTTAAAACCAAAAACAAGTCAAGACTATCATATTGGTAGATTGTCTAGGTCTGAAAAGGGTTTTTTATCAACTAAATCCGCTTCATTTTCATTCAATTGAAAATACCGTTGGATGCTGCCAGCTCTTAAGGTCTAGAGGTTAAGCTTTCTCATGTGAAAGACCGAATGTTCTGACTTCGATTACCACGACTGGCAGGAGTTGTGGATGCTCACCACTGAAGAGCTCAATCCTAGAAATCCAATGTCACCCATTGTTTTCAGGTTTCTAATGGATGGTCTAACAATGATCGATTCATGATTTGAATCAGCTTTAAATCAAACATCTACTATCAATGTTCTATAATAATAATATACAGAGACAGACAGATACAACACAGAACTTCGTACGTACGTGTACATTAGTTCAGGTTGCCATACCACATCAGCACAGAGACACAACTGTCAGAGTGATAGCGATATTAGAAGTATTAGCAGTAATGGAGAAGATTAGGGAGCGAAGATATGATTCGAGATGTATAATTCAGTAAGATAAATTTAGAAGGAGAAAGATAGAGATTATGAGGAATTCAGAAGGTTAGAATTTCATAGTACACAAAGAGTGGATGCACCTGCGCCATCGCAAACGATTCTGAGCCATGTCGTTCAAGGTCTCTAATCATCGCTGACTATCGTCTCGCGGACCCCAACACAGGTAGGTAGCCTACATCTACCAAAATAACTCAGTCTACTTGTCACTGACTTCATGGATTTCTGCCGTGTTTTGGTTTTGCCGCCCCCCTAACTTTCTTCCAACCTAATAATACGATTCATATTAATAATAATGCTATTTTTCAACATGTAAAAACATGTAAAACAATTTACCGTTGATGTTGTAGTAATGGTACCAGGTAATTGGGATGAGAATTCTGTAGCAAATATACGTGATTTTTCTTCTTTCAATTTCTTTTTCAATTTTTTACATTCAGAACTATCAATAACTGCTTCACTAATTTCACTCAATGTTACATAGAATTTAATTTCACCGGGATTTGGTGTTTTATTAGAATCATTGTCTAATTTTGACACGAATTCATATTCTCTATTGGGAAATTCAAAAACAAAAAAACAAACAAAGTAAATAGTTTGAAATAAATTGAATCGCAGGAAATTTTTATTATGTATACTAATGTTTCACATTTGAAATTATGAATCGATCAATGTTGGACCACCATTAGAAACCTGGAAGCACTGGACGGCTGTTGCATCCTGGAATGGGACTCATCAGCAGTGCATATCCACGACTCCTGCACCTTGCAGGGTTGGAATCTAAGGCCTTCGGTCTTGCGCGCGAACGCCTATTCTCTGGACCAGTGAGCCGGTATCTAACGGTGTTAGTAAAGCGACAGTGCTTGTATTTCTTCCCAACATATTAATCAGGGTCGAATTTTCGGAATCGTATGGCTTCTGGTATTTGTAGAAGGCATGATCGAACTCAGTTGGGAAATGATGGAGGTATACGATAGACAGACCCCTAGAAATGATTCAAATTTACCAAAATTATGACTGCTATCCATCTGATTTGTCAAGATAGAGAGCTACGCATTATCTTTCCAAATCATGCTGAGAGATGTTCACTCATTCATTGATTAAGCTTCCTGGTAGCTATTTCCACATGAGAAGCTGAATTTGTAATTCAAGTGACTGATCCTTAGTTTGAGTAGACATCACATGGTTGACTCGAAAAAGATTGGCTATCATCTTAGAATGTTATACTAATTAGCTTCGTTAATCTATCATGCAAAATATCGCTTCCAACTTCTTCTTTTACAGTACACACGCGCTGGGATAGCCGATCTCGGTCAGTAAGTTGTTGGTCAGTTCCAGCTCCCAATTTAAAGTATTTATTGGACAGATCTTTTGTCTCTTTGTTGGGATGGCCAATCTAGAAGAAAGACATGCACATTGTGGAGTGATGAACTTATCGATTAAATCCTTAATTATTTCAAGGGCAGTCGGTCGATGAACTATTGGATTTAATATTCAAATATTTAAACGACAATATCGATTATATGTATAATTGTATAAATACGCATGTTTGATTGTATATTTTTGATTCTGTTAATAAGTGTTCTCCAACGTCTTCCGTCTTCTTATTTTTAACGGTGGGAGTCTAACGTTCGGGGGTCATTAATACAGTGGTTTGGCGTTACATCAAGCAGAAAACATAAAACTCTTCTCTGCTTGTTAGACATCAATCAGCCAGTCGACAGCAACACAGAACTTCGTACATACGTACATCAGTTCAAGTTGCCATACCACATTAGCTCAGAGAGGTTATTGTCAATTCAAATCCTATAGTAGTAGAGGTTTTAAAGGTATTAGCAGTAATAGGAGAGGTAAGGGTTCGAAGATATTATTCAAGAAGTAGACTCTAGTGAAATAAACTTAAAAAAGATAAAGGTGACGAGGAACTCTGAAGGTTAGGATTTGAGCGGATACAATGAATGTATGCACCTGAGCCGTGGCAAACGGTTCTGAGCAATCATTTGCGGGCCCCGACCATGTAGTCGACACCTACCAACATGACTCAGTCCTGTTGTTAATGACTCAATGGATTTGTGCCATGTTTTGGCTTGACCACCCCTAGCTTTCTTCTAACCTATTCCTACTTCGCAAAACATAGCTCGACGAGGCACATGTCCCAACCACCTTGTTAGACATTTAACCAATGAATAATAATCTACTTGTTTTATGTTTTATTTTATTAACCTGGATATTGTTTTCTAATTTCATTTTTTAAAAAAGAGACAATTGAAACCAAAGAAACACAATATTCAAAACAAATCAATACCTACTTGTCTAAATCTAACTCGGTTAGACTGAATTGTGTTCGGCCAATGTAGGAATCTTTTTTAAATGGATCACGATGACAAACTTTTAACTAGGCAAAAAAATAAACATTAAAATAAATCAAACAATCATATTATTTGAAATCATGAATCGATCAATGTTAGACCACTACCCGAACGGGTTGAACTCCACTGGTCACGACTTCCCACTGGAACTCGGAGAAGATTCCTCATGGAGCTAGTCACTAGTGTGCACAGGTAATTGCCATACAGAGTTGTGAAGATTGTCAAGTTAAACATTTGAAATCATGTAGACAATAACTACTGAAGACTGTGCATGAGGTTGCGCATCTCCGTCAATTGATTGAAGTTAGACATTAACACCCTTAGATACCGGCTCAGTGGTCCAGAGGCTAGGCGTTCACGCGCAAGACCGAAGGTCCTGCGTTCGAATCCTGCGAGGTGCAGGAGTCGTGGATGCGCACTGCTGATGAGTCCCATACCAGGACGAAACGGCCGTCCAGTGCTTCCAGGTTTCTAATGGTGGTCTAACATGATTCCGAATGTGTAACTTATCAATCTTCACAACCTCGTAATGCAGTCATATTATTGATTTCTTTTATTTCTACAAGAAAACTCTCTAGTTCGATAGAATTTATTTTAAAATAATTAATCCCTCCTGAGAAGGAGATGTAATTGATTCGCGCTATACATATTTAGAATAATCTGGTCTCACACAACATATGCACTTGTCAAGGGATTATTCTATATGGGAGTTAATTAAAAGGTCAAATAAATAAAAGTTAAAGTAAACATGAGGTTATAATTGTAGATAAAACAGAGAGAAATTTAGCATAATATAGAAAGAATAAGAAAAGGGTAGGAAATTGTCACATCACCCACAAGCCATAAAATAGCTTAAAGATTACCAGGGTAAATTCAAGTTCCTAACAAACTGTTTTTGTACACATGAGGCGAATTTTAATTTACGAATTGCCAAGGCATCAATGAACCTCAGAATTCGTCTTAGGATGTTTCCGTACAATGTTTTATAGGCTGTCTTAATGTCAGTCCTATCCTTCGTTTCAGTTGCGTTTTTATTTGCGATGAACATGGTTTTCTATTTACCATGTTTATCGAGTCGTCCAACGTTAACTGATTTTAAAGCCACATAGGAATGTGTAACATACCTTGAAACAATGAATGAATCGTTTGTAGACCACCATTAGAAATCCGGAAGCACTGGACGGCTGTGTTGAGGATGTTAAATACCAAGAAATCGCTTGATAAAGGTCCCAGTTTTGGATTTTATTCATAGGCCAATCAGTTGACCTTAAGAATACATTTCCCACAAGGGAAATCCTTGACTGTCATTGATTTGGATTACGCCTGTTACCTCAAATGGAGCTTAGGCTGCCAACCAGCGAATTATTTTTCTGGTTAGCGTTTACTTTAGTGAGTTGGATTTCTATGGGATGGAGTCGCTAACCCCACACCCAACCCTTCTCCTTTATCCGGGCTTGAGACCGGCAGTAACCCTAGAAGGGCTACAGGTGGAGTTCCACAAATTTAGAAAAAAACAGAATAAATTTTGAAAAACTATTTTTTAAAATATCTAAATCGAATTGAAAAAAAAGTAGAATCTTAAACAATAAATTACCTCTATTGGCATATCTATGCTCCATAAACGAAACCAAAATTTTTCATCCCATACAGGATTACAATTATTTGGAATCATTCGACTTCTAGCTAAAACATTGCCATTATACTTGATTTTTACATATGGATTTGTTTTACCTGAGAAAAGCGAAACAGAATGAATACACAAGAATGTATGTAACTTTGAATCGAAAGTAGCCAAAATTGAAGGGTCATTTGATGACTAGAACTTTCCTAGATGAGGAACACATATCATTGGTCAAAGAATGGATTCATTTTCTAAAGAAGATTGTTAGTGGGACATAGATGGAATTAAAGCATGACTACGTTGCTGCGCGCTGATTGACTAATTTCTTATCCAATCAGCGCCTGATCGATTCTTGGAGAACAGGGTAGAAAATTCTCGTGTTGTTAGCTGTACTCTGATTGGCTAAATCTAATCCAGTCGATCACATGAATTACTATTCAGAAGCTTGTCACGTAAATACTATAAAGAAACTAACGCTGTATCTATTTTTGCCATCGCCTTCGCCATCACCTTTGGCTTCGTATTTCCATTTAACCTTGCTGTTTGGAACATAATCTTTTCCTGTTCAGCCGTGTTTTTGATTCTTGGGAACTTGTCCAGTGTATTGTGGTCAGAGAATACGAAGCAATAGGAATTAGCTGGGAATTATCTAAGCAAGCGTTGCAACAACGATGAATGTAGATATATATATACGAGCATTTTGGAGCTGAAATTCGGAGAGCCACGAAAGTCATCATCTACAAGATACAGGTGTTTATTAATAGACGTCTATTCAAGATACTCTACATCTGTTGACCAAACACCATCGTCAACAACCCACTCTGGAGGAAAACAAACCAGACTCCAGGTGAAGTTAGAAGATACATTGGGGAAAGCACCCAAAGCGACCCGCATAAGGCAAGCCTTAGCATGAAATTACCAAGACCAATGTAAAAGAGTTTGAACAAGGAACACATTACGTTGAGAGTTGGAGACGGACATGACAAGAATGAATACCTATCACTTAGAACTGGAAAAGCAATCCCCAGGACTGATTTGGTTGGAGAATGCTGTTCGGCAGCCTATACTCCATTAAGGGCAACAGGCGTGAGTAAGTGACTAACATGAACATTTATGTATACGATATCGATACCCAAATAGCCTTTTTTCAGTCTTACTTTCTCGCCCAATAAGTCAGTTCGGGGAGTTAGAAAGTATCACCTTCAGATCTCAATCACCACTCATTATCATCGACAGCCTAAGTTTTGAAAGTATTATATCTAACAAAAATGTTCTCATTCATTCATTTATTTTGTCAATAAAATATTCTTCAACTACATTTTAACTTTATCTGCATCAAAAATAGGTGAAGTTGGATGGTAAGATGAGCTTAAATAACCATTCAGATAAACTTGGAGAATTCTTGACATGATCAACCAGTCGGAAAACCCGATTATCAATATTCATTGACTTAAAGTAGTGTACCTTGAATTTTTGGACGAATCGCACCCTGCCCTTAATTCCATCCCTTAGTTCACCATCCGTAAGTGATATTCTAATATATGCTCTGTGACTTTGAAGCTACTGGCATGTTTATCATCAGCCTGTCCATATAGATCAGTTTTAGAAATAAATCTTTACTTAGTAATTTTTCACTGATAAATAGTTGTGTTGTGTTCTGAACAATGTAAGACTTAGTACAAATTAGCATCTTTTAGACTGTCTTACTTTGTACTAACACGAAGAGCGTAAAGTAATATAATATTAGCACTAAATATTGTGGAGATCCAAAAATGAATTTATCTATAAGTAATTCTGAACTATGTCCTTCAACATCTTAAAACCACTGATTTAAATTATTTCACATGTCACAACCTAGAAACCTACACAGTAAGGAACATATGATCAAAAGTGACCATCAATGATCTGATCAACTGACACCATTTTTGCGATCTAATTGTTCCTATCCACTCTGTCAAATACTTTCTTGTAGTCAATGAAGTTCATGTACAGCGGTGAATTCCATTCAATTGATTGTTCTACAACGATCCATAATATCGCGATTCGGTCAGTACATGATCGATCTTTACAGAATCCAGCCTACTGATCTGGAAGTCAAGTGTCTACTGAATCTTACTTTAAATTCGATCAGATGATACTTTCATTCAACAAATATGAATTCCAACAAAGGTTGTCAAGTTGACAGTTAAAAGAATTGAAAACTATTCCTAATCTACATTGCCTACTATGAAAAGTAAAACAGTTTTCACCTCACAAACTATGATGTTAGATTTTGACCGAATCAACATTTCAAAATAAAAAAAACATACGTTACAACTAAGTGATACATTTAACTGCTGAAATCTACTGAACAATGTTATATATTGGAACATTCAATGTGAAAAGTTCTATAACTTTCAGATATATCTATATCGAAATAATTATTGCTATTCACAATGAATATGTCATAATCACACATGTTAAATTAATAAACATTATCAAAGTATTTTGTAACTAATAATTCCAGTATGAATTGTTTACTTACTTTCGCCTGTTACATCCCAATAAAGTATAGGTCGGTGACCAGCATTCTCCAACCTAGTCTGTCCTGGGGATTCCTTTTTTGTTCTGTGCAATTGTTGTTCATCCATTTCATGTCTCAGTGTAACGTGTTCTTCAGTCCTGAGGATTTCAAGTGAGGGCTTGTGTTGTGACGCAATTCAGTGATTTTCTCAATATGTGTCCTATCCACTTCCACCACTTATTCCTGATTTCCTCCTCCGCTGGAATCTGGCTTGTTCTCTCCCAAAGTAGGTTATTACTGATAGTGTCTAACCAACGAATCCAAAGTAATTTGAGTAGACAACTGTTAATAAATACTCGTGTATTCTGGATGATGTCTTTCGTAGTTTTCCAAGTTTCCACCTCATACAATAGAACTGTCTTGACATTTGTATTGAAGATTGTGACTTCAGTGTTGGTTGATAGTTGTTTGGAGTTCCAGACCCTTTTTAGTTGTAGAAATGCAGCCCTTACTTTCCCGACTCGCACCCTCACATCTGCATCGGATCCACCTTTCTCGTCGATGATGCTGCCCAGATATGTAAAGGTGTTGACGTCCTCCAAGGCATCTCCATCAAGAGTGATATGGTTGGCGCATGTTTTGTTGTATCGTAGAATCTTGCTTTTCCCTAATGCATGTTGAGACCTGCTGCTGCTACACTCGTTATCTTTTCTTGCATTTGTTGTTGCGTGTGCGATAGAAGAGCCAGATCGTCTGCGAAGTCCAGATCGTCCAACTGCATCCTGGCTATCCATTGGATACCGTGCTTCCTTGCAGATGCTGACGTCCTCATAATCTAGTCGATCACCAGGAGAAAGAGAAACGGTGAGAGTAAGCAACCTTATCTTACACTGGTCTCCATTTGTAATGAGTCTGTGAGCTGATTTCCATGAACGATTTTGCAGTTTAATCCATTCTAAGAGTTCCTTATGATGTTAACTACATTCCCAGGCACGCTGTAGTATCGGAGAAGCCTCCATAGTGTCGTTCTGTCCATTCTATTGAATACTTTCTTCTAGTCAATGAAATTGATATGGAGTGGTGAATTCCATCATGAATGATACTAATAATCTCCTTTAGTCACTGTAAAAATTTAGATATATATACTTTAATATATACTAAATGATATAATCAGATCATTTACCTTTATGACTAGAAGATACTAATTTAACACCAAGTTTGATCAATAATGCAACTGACCAGAAATAACCATCACGTGGAAAATGCTGCAGAAAGTAATGTACGAAGAAAATAAAGAATTTCACTGTATGAATAATTTGAGTAGTAATCAGTATGCCACTGTAATTTTTTATGTCATCATCAAGGTCAAATAAAATCACATCGTTCATTGATTGGTCCATTGTAATTTTATATTAATCGTAACTCAGTTATTTACCAATGAAAAAGCCTCATTATTTCAAAGAGAAATTCAGAAAGTCCAATACTGTGGAGTCCTACAATAAAATAAAATAATTTCCGTCTGCTCCAAGGTTTCTAGTATCGATTATTATTCTTTACGAGTCAATCAAAGGGAGACAGAGGAAAAAAAGTTACTCACTTTCATTCGCATATTAGATCTCAACAACTCCGATTGTGATAGCCATCTTTGCAAATTTGAGTTGATTTTTCTATCGACTATTGAATATTGATTTTGTGGTGAGAAATCTTTCGACACACTTTCATCTTGATCATATTGATCTAAACTAAGTAAATCATCTATTGAACTGGTTACAGGCATGGAATTCAATTCATCACCGTATGACATTGGTGATGATGTATTCAAACGAGAAAAACTACTCGATTGACCAGTGAAACTACTTGATGAATGTTGAACATCTTCATTCGATTGAATATTTTCATTTTTCTGATGATTATTTTGATTTTGATGTTGACAATGGTTATTTGTAGTGTGATTCTCAGTATCATTTTGATACATATCCTCATCCTCGTCGCTACTGTCATCATCATCATCATCGTCAGCATAACTTTTATTTCCAGTAAAACCATTAAAACTACTACTATTATTACTGTGAGTAGTAAAAACATTAAAGTTAAATTTAGTTTTGATAATTCCATCATCAGCATAATCATCATCATTATCATAGTGATTTTCCCTGACTGGATTATAAGAACTTTCTTCATTCTGTAGAAGGTTTATTTCTTCAAACTTTTTCTTCACATCCGCTATAAAGGTTTGAACGAAAAGAAAATCAGTCAATCAGATAGTTTGTACATTGATTTACAGTTCGGATAGTTTAACACTTGGAAGATAAATTACTACTCAAATGACCTTGATATCAAATTCATAATTGGTTGATAATTCATCAGCGGAGTGTATCGAAAATATTTATCAAGAACTAAGAGTCCATAAAAATATTCCAACTACACTGATCATCCAAGATTCCTATTGACTAGTAGTAGTTAACTTCTATATTACTTGGAATATACAATTTGAAGTCGTATATTTCTGCGTATAAATTCAATTTTTTTCAGGGACATTCATAATAGTTAAATGCATTTCTTCAGATGAAAAATTTCTGTACCCTTATTGCATATGTCAATGGATGAATTTTGAGCACACTTATTTCTGTAAAGTCTCGTTTATATTTAAATTTAATGAAATCCAGTTCCAAAACATCTTATCGATTGATTCCCACGAACCAAAAGTTTGAATTACTCTAAGTTGATAGTTCCACAGTTGGAACTGGATTGATAGGACTTGGTCACATACAAAAAAGCAGACTAAATAATTTTAACCTTCTGCGATTTGCCCTCCTCCTCCGAAATACAATATAATGCTTCAGTAAGGGTCTGCATAGGCACCTGAACTAGTGATAGGGAGTGAAGTAGTTGAGCTTATTGACCGCTTCACTTATCTCTAGAGTCTCATCAATGTTGATGGCTTGATGTCTGACAAAGTCTGAGGTCGGATACAGAGGTCTCGACTGGCTTTTGCCAACTTGATTCATTTACGGCGTAGATATCCGTTTTCTGAATAAAGGACGAGTGTACTGTGTACCAGTTCACAATTACTTAGGTGCATTCATTCCTTGTGTTCTCTCAAAACCTTACCTTCAGACTTTCTCATCACCTTTATCTTTCTCTTTTTAAGTTTATTTCGCTACATACTACTTCTTGAATAATATCTTCAAACCCTAATCTCTTCAATAGTGTTAATACTTGTACTACCTCTACTACTATGGCATTTGAACTGACAATCGCATCTTTGTGCTTGAAATGATATGTGGATGTCTAAAGTCTTATCTTGTAGCTAACTGACTGACTGAATCATGTTAAATACCGACAGTAACTTCAAAAATGATTTTAGATTGTGTTGCGTAATATAAATCATTGTCATTCCGGTATGATGAATAAATCAAATATCGATGTAGACAATATTACCTGTTTTATACCTCTGTTTCGGTCTGTCCGATCACTTAAAAATGTCACATGAATTTTTAGTACTTTTCTTCAGCCTCCATCAATACAACTCTTCATTTGGTCTTATTTTCACCTCTCTCTGCTCAAGTTGAGTGATAAAAATTTTCTTAAGAGCCTTAAGTAATTATGAAAATCACTTCCAGCTAAAACTTATTTTGTTTAGAGTTCAAGTGTTGAAGGTTAGAAGAGTTTAGATATCGGCTTCGAAGCTGGCACTTCGAATATTCTGTATATATATATATATATATATATATATATATATATATATAATGTTACTTCATTCACTGTCTTCAAGGAGCACTGCTTCACACCCCAACAGGGTTGAACACCACTGGTCACGCCTTCCCACCACAACTCGGAGAAACTTCTTCACAGAGCTAGTATTATGTGGTTACGAAGACTGTTAACTGGATCCGCACTGCTGATGAATCCCATACTACGACGAAATGGCCATCCAGTGCTACCAAGTTTCCTAATGATGGTCTAACATTGATCGATTCAATGATTTCAACAGAATATCCCAACAATCGCTACAACTACATAATGCATATATCATATTAGTCATACTTTTCAAGTTTCTATAATGACTAAACCATATAAAGATATAGAACATCAATTCTACATGAATTTTCAAGAAAAAAGAAAGGTGATTAATTTTTTTAACATTCACTTACACATATTATTTAACGTACCGACCACTTTATCGAAATATTTTATCAATCTTTTATTGGTAAGTCGTTTGGATTTTGATTTCTAATATAGGAAATGTATAACAAGTAGGAGTACAGCTGTAATGGAATGAACTATAATAATTGCAAAAATATAACATACATACTACAATCATGAAGATTGGATTGATTTTTAAAAAAAATATCAAGTTTATTTCGATCGAAAGTAAAGTTAAATTCAAGCATACATGTGTATGTGTATGTTGAGTTTCAATGAAATGATGCATCAGTCATTGTTAGGCCACCATTAGAAATCTATGATCACTGGACAATTGTCAAGTCCTAGTATGCGACTTATTAGAGACAAGCTTTGTGAGGAAATTCTTGAAGTGGAACTCAACCTGACAGATATAGGCAGTTACCGTTCAAAAATTATGAGTGAGGTTACGCAATACCTTGGATTGATTAAAATGAGACATTAACACAGTTGAATGCCAGCTCGGTGGTCCAGAGGCGCGTGACATCAACGGTCTCAAGTTGAATTCCCGATTACTGCCGATGGGCCCTACAGTAGGACTTGATAGTCATTTAGTGTTTACACGTTTCTAATGGTGATCTAACAATGATTCATTGATGATTTCAGTGTGTAAAAATACTAATCTCCATAACTCTAATTGAAAAATCGTAAAATTTGCTTACTAGTGACAAGCTTCGTGAGGAAATTTTATGAAATCTAGTGAGAAGACGTGACCAGTGGAGTTCAACCCTGTCGGGTGAAGGCAGTAACTACGAAAGACAAATAAGTGAGGTCGCGCAGAATAATTAGATCAATCAGAGTCCGGCATTAACACTGGCCCAGTGGTCCAGAGGTTGGCCGTTTGCGCGCAAAACTGAAGGTCACGGGTTCCAATCCTGCGAGGAGCAGGAGTCATGGAAGCGTACTACCGATAAGTAGTCTCATATCAAGACGAAAGAAGATCCAGGGCTTTCAGGTTTCTAATGGTGGTCTAACAATTACTGATTGATGATTTCTAATAAATTCAAAAATCTTCTCAGCCCTATGGTGAAAATTATCTTGTGCACACTAGCATTTAGCTTAGCGAGGAAATTCTTGCAGTTCTAGTGAAAAGCCTTGGCCAATAGAGTTCAGCTATTTCGAGTGTAAGATAGTCACTCAATAAAGAAAATGGATGAGGTTGCGACATCCCTTAGATTACTGATCAAAGTTAGACATTAACACCGTTGAATGCAAGTGGCTCAGTGGTCTAACTGGTTAAGTGTTTGCACACAGGGTTGTAATGGATGCGATGAGCTGATGAGTCCCATTCAGAGACAAGACGACCGCCCAATAATTTGACTAACGGTGATTTCCAGTTCAGTTAATCACTTACTGAAAACAATGAATGTATATTATTAGTACACAAATAAAAGATTCACCATACATTTTCCAGTTAGAATTTATTAAAAATTAAAAAAAAACTAGTTTTCAGACAGTATTATTATTACTAAAATTATCGCGTAACCTCTCAAATCGGTATGATTACTTTTAAACTTATTATTATTATCATTATCACATGACCTTGGTTGGTATCAAATGTCAATTGTTCAATGATCAAACTAATGAAATATTACTTATTTAAAAAGTAGAATTCAATTCATTTATTTGTTTTACCAAACTATAGTTAAACAATCTTTCGATATTATATAGAGAAAAAATAATAATAACCGATTCCATTTTATTGAAACATTTAATTTGATTGTTAAAGATTAATAATAATGTCATCTATAATGTAATAAATAATTTTAAGAAAAATTGAACATTGAGCAGCTATACTGCCCTCGTATTTGTTTTACGTAAGAATCAATCAATCAATCAATCACACAGCTTATTGTTCTGAAATGAAATTTTGATTGATTACATGACCAGTTTAGCGATTAGAGTAATAATTTTGACATATGAACTTACTACTCCCCATGTGTGAGTGATGTCAGATAGCTGTGTTCGGTTAATGACTAGGTTTGTTCTTTCAAAACAATATCCTAAACTGTTGTTTAGAATTGGTAGATTCAATCTGAGAACTATCACAGAGCTACTGTCAGCGTCATTAAATAGCTTGACAGACAGACAGACAGATACAACGCAGAACTTCGTACATCAGTTCAGGTTGCCATATCATAGCTCGAATTTGATTCGTTGCAAAGTACTTGGTAAAAATACACCTTAGTGTCAAAATATCAATCAAATCTTATCGTTAGTTCAGTCATATTATCTATGCTAATTTCTTTTAAAATTGTAACAACTGATGTTTTTACAAATTTGAAATCATCAATCAATCATTGTTAGACCACAATTAGAGACCTGGAAGTACTGGACGGCCGTTTCGTCCTGGTATGAGACTCATCGGCAGTGCGCGTACACGACTCCTGTACCTCGCAGGATTCGAACCCGGAACCTTCGACATTGTGCGCGAACGCCTAACCATCGGACCACTGGGCCGGCATCCGACGGTGTTAATTTCTAACTCTGATTGATCTACGGATGTTTGCGCGACATCACCCATTTGTCTTTGGTAGTTACTGCCTACACCCGACAGGGCTGAACTCCATTGGTCACGTCTTCTCAACTAGAACTCCGAGAATTTCCTCACGAAGTTAGTCACTAGTGAGCACTATTACGATATTTTGAGGCAGAGTTTTGGAGGCTTGCGTTTTTACGCTTTTGAAATCATCAATCAGTCCTGTGAGGAGCAGGAGTCGTGGATGCGTACTGCTGATGAGTCCCATACCAGGGCGAACGGCCGTCCAGTGCTTCCAGGTTTCTAATGGTGGTCTAACAATGATTGATTGATGATTTCAAATGTGTAAAAACGCAAACCTCCAAAACTGTGCCCCAAAACTGACGTTTTGTCAAAACTTTATAATTTCAATAAAAGAGAACACACATCAGGGAATGACGCTCAGTGGGGAACAATAAAAACTAAGAATTAGACAGTTTTATGCATTGGGAGAAATACAAAGTTTAAAAAGTGAACCATAGCATTCCTACATACTTTCAGACAGAATATAAAATGTCTTTGAATCTCTATTATCTGAGAAAATAAATGACTTTATACTCCTGGAAAGTTCTCAACTGGAAAGAAAGATTTTTCGTTTAGAGTATTACGCAGATGGTAGTTTTATTTTGGAATCATGAATGAATCATTGTTAGACTATCAGTACAAACCTGGAGGTACTGGATAGTCGTTTTTTCCTGGTATGGGACTACTCATCATGAAGGAATGGATGTTTCTAAGCTTCTTCCTATCATATTTGATAGTTGAAGATTCTGTGGAACTTTTTTTCAACTATAAAACATGCGAGAACATTCCGATAATGATGAGAATAACAATAATGATAGTTTTAACTGACATTCCTTTTTTCCCGAAATCGATTAATTATGTGGTGGATGCTACTCACAATGTGCCTAATAAGTAGTATGAATGGGAAGGAAGAATTTCGATTCCGAAAGTATGACATGACCATTGTCTTCAGACGAGGAAGATAAGGTGGACTGCTACTGATGCGTCGTCCCATACAAGGACTATACGGCCGTCCAGTGCTTCCAGGTTTCCAATGGTGGTCTAACAATAATTGATTGATTGATGATTTCAATAGAAAAATAACAATCTCTGTAGCTTTATAATGAATACGTGCACATTTTGTTTGTAATCTGTCTCATGTAGTCTTTGTTCATTACACTTGTGTATCCTGGGATAACTAAGTAAGGAAGTGGGTCCTAGGTAAGGGCGGCAGATCAATAGATAAAGTATTGAAACTTCACGAGTTGAGATAGCTGAGACATGTGTTACGTAAGCCTAACCACCGACTGCCTCGTCAAGCTATGCATTAAGATGTAGGAATAGGTTGAAAGAAACCTAGGGGCGGTCAAACCAAAACATGACACAAATCCATTAAGTCACTGACAAGTGAAGTGAGTCATGTTGGTGGGTATCGACTACCTAGTTGGTGCCCACGAGATAATAGTAATCGATGGTTAAAAACCTTGAATGACACGGCTAAAAACAGTTTGTAATAACGCAGGTCTATTCATTCTTTGCGTTATCTCAAATTCTAGTCTGCGTTCCTCATGACCTTCATCTTTCTCTTTTTAATTTATTTCCCTGAGCTATACTTCTTGAATAATATCGTCGAAACCTAATCTCTCCAATAACTGCTAATACTTGTACTACCTCTACTACAATGGAGTATGAATTGACAATCGCATTTATGTGCCAATGAACTGATGTATGTATGTACAAAGTTTTATGTTGTTGTTAGTGACTAACTGACTGACTCGCACTTTTAATCCTAGTTTAATAATTATCATCTTTCGGAAATAATACTTCCTAATACAAATTACAAAAATGGAATATATATATATTTGTATGCATACCGCCCAGTTGATTTTAGCTTTAATCAATCGATCTGAAGAATTTGAATCATTGATATCAATATCACTATTATCATTATTTTGATCATGAATTTTTTCGTTGAACATGTTTCTAAAATTAAACAAAATCATATTTTAGTATAAAATTTTTTTAATTTAAAAGTATATAAATTTGGCGCGCCAACATCTCAGCAAATTTTTGCTGGAATGATTAGAATTATGGAGTGAAATGAAGTGATTTAATAAATAACAGCTGATGAATATCTCATGATGGTAGGACACTGCACCACAATCCTCCAACTGAGCTACACATTTTCTCCACTATTCAAATTAAGATCGATGTCAGCAGGAAAAGCTACGAGTCATACATGGAGAAATTCGAATAGTTCACTTCTCTACTTGAAATTTGTGCTAACGATGATGTTGTTCAAAAGAACAATGAAATGCTTCACAACCGAAACATCCAACTCAGAGAACGAAACTCCATTACACATAATACACATCGTCCATCTCTCAAGAACTCGCACAATGAATGCTGAATACTCGAAGGTCAATCATATTCGTGTTATGATATATCTCCTTTAAAATCTGAGTTCTACTGTGGTGCGAGCTACTTATAAGTAGTATATCACGTGAGTGAAAACGTAATGTTTGGCAGCAGAAGATGGTGGAAGATCAAGAAAGGAAGAGTTAGAACACAATGGAATTTGTATGAAACGCATGAACAGTGACAATGGATTGATGTTTTGCAACAGGAACAGTCCAGTTCGAGATGATGGACTGATATTTTGCAAATTAACGATTTACGACATGGTTTTCCGATTTTATTGAGTAACCCTGTAATTTTCGTTAAATACGATTCGGTTTCCCCACCTGTGTTCTCCTTCACTACACTACTGCCCGGTAGTATGTTGTTAAGCATTACTTGTTCTCCATCGAAAGCGGCTGTCTCTCCTTACTGATCATTAAATTTAGGCGGTTTTTTTAAGTTGATTTTAGTCAGTTTGTGTATGTGCTAGTGTGCATGACGTCATGTTTTAATATGACAAAAGAAGAAAAAACACGTGAAATTTATTTTTCATTGAAATCATCAAGTAATCATTGTTAGATCACCATTAGAAAGCAACAAGCATTGAATGGCCGTTTCGTCTTTGTATGGAATTCATCAACGGTCCGCATCCTCGACTCCCACTTTCATGAATCAAACCCAAGGCAGTGTATTGATTGAAGTTAGACAGTAAAACTGTTGGATGCCAGTTCAGTGGTCTAGAGGTTAAGTGTTGAAGCGCTCGACCGAAGATCTTAAGTTGGAGCCTGGGTGGTGGATGCGCCTTGCTGATGAGTCCCATACTAGGGCTTGACAATCTTCAAGTGCTTCCGTGTTTCCTAATGGTGGTCTAACAATGATCAGTCCATGATTTCAAAGTTATTAAATTTTCAAATCCATCCGTATTGGACTAGAATGTCTAATGTTGGGTTCATTGTCATTCAAAGTTATGAATATATCTGTATACAACTTCTATGAAACGGTAAACAGCAAAAGGATGAATAAACAACTCGCAAAACTATAAAACACTTTAGATATCAAGATGTAAATAAGTGAACAATGTTGACAATACTTTATATATCTAAGTAAATAAGGCATACAGCTAATTGAATGACTGGAATGATTATTATTATTATTATTATTATTATTATTATTATTATTATTATTATTGAAGTGTGGTCCGCGCTACTTATGAGTAGTATATGACGTGAGTGTCAACGTAATGTCTGGCAGCAGAAGATCGGGGAAGATCAACAAGAAAGGAAGAGTTAGAACACAATGGAATTTGTACGAAACGCATGAACAGTGAAATGTCAGACAATGGATTGATGATGAATTGAAGATTTGTAAAATTAACCGTTTACGATATGGTTTTCCTATTTTACAGAGTAACTCTGTAATTTTCGTTAAATACAATTCGGTTGCCCTCACCTGTGTTCTCCTTCACTACAAAAAGGATCATTTTCGTGTGTTACTAATCAAGCTTATGTTTACTTTTCTGTTTTGTCTTAACAGTCCTTCTATACCATTTTGAATAAACATTATCCATGAGATTGTTTGGATAAAATTATTGAAATCATGAATTGGTCAAGGTTTTGTTAGGATATATTATCAAATATCGTAAAGAAATTATTTTGTAAGTCTGATTCGATTGGTCGATTCCTACTGGTCGATATTTAAGGTCATCCTAAACCATCAAGTTTACATACTTTTCAATGTTGTTTCCTATTGGTTAGTATTCACAGTCGACCTAACTGTATAAATATGTATTGTCTGTAAAGTTTTATGCTCCTCTTCTTCTTGTTCTATACAAAAGCTCATATTTTCTGGGTGCTTTCTATGCCATATCAAGACATTTTGAAATCGTTAGTGGGGGCTTGGGACACTCGGATTAGAGTAGCCCATCGTGTCAATAGATCATTTGTCTTAGCTCTCGTTTACCGACTAGGATGAACTCGTAATAGTTTAAGCATATTAGTTGACTAGCGTCACAGGTTAGACCACCATTAGAAACATGGAAGCACACTGGACATCCGTTTCGTGATAGTGCGCGTCCACGATCCTTACACGAGGGAATCGAACCCACACACACGAACGTTTAACCTCTAGACCGATGAGCCGGCGGCATCCAATGGTGTTATTGTCCTCATCTGTTATTTTCAGTGGATAACTGCCTACATACAACAGGGATGAACTCCACTGGTCATGAATTCTCACTAGAACTGCGAAAATTTCCTCACAAAGCTAGTCACTAGTTAGCACATGATATCATTGGAATTATGAATCGAACGAGAGTCATAGATGAGTCCCATATTCCAGGAACTTGACAGCCATTCTGTGATTCCACATTTCTAATGATGGATGGTCTCGATTTTTATTAGAAAATTCCAATAAAAACTCAATCATCTCCATAAAGTTTATAATGAAAAATGATATTACATTACTAAAATTAACCATCATAGATTTTTTTTGTTCTAAGTAAACAATATTTATAATAATCGAATTATGATATTTGACGAACCACTTATTCAAAACATAACAAAACACAACAGAACAGAACAGAATATTTACTTTTCTTGTAAAGTAGATTTCTATGCATCTAAGTGACTTATTCAATGTAGTGAACGTGAGATTGAGAGTGAGAAAGTGAGCGAGTGAGCCAGAGTGTGAGTGTGTAATGCTCTATGCCTTATGTAAGTAATTATTTGTGTAATGATTTTGTTTTTGCTAAAAGAAACAAAACCACTTAAGTTTGCATAGAGAGAGATATACATCAGCAGGATTAGGTACTAACTGCTTAATTATGTGAGGCAATTTTTTAAAAACAGTGTATTACGACCAACAACAACAACAAAAAATGTGTCGTTTTTCTCGATGAGATCAATAACGAGATACAGTTTAGAAAAGAAACAGTTTTATTTTTTTTTCAGTAATTTAACTAATAAATATTATGAAAGCACTGCATAGCTGTCTTGTTTTAGTGTGAAACTCATCAGTAGTGTAGTTAAGGTGGTATACACTTTTTAATGTTTCATTATAGGGTTGTGCTGACTGTTGAGTTTCATTGAAATGATATTATGTACAGTCTAGTCATTAGCTTCGTGAGGAAATTCTCTCAATCTCAGTGAGAAGTCGAGACTAGTTGAATTCAACCCTGTCGAGTGTAGGCAGTCATCTACCGATGACAATGGGTGAGGTTATGTGATATCAGTGATTGATTAAAATTAGACAGTGAAACTTTTAGATTCCAGCTCATTCGTCTAGAGGCGTCATGGAAGAGCACTGCGGATGAGTCCCAAACTAGGACGAAACTGACGTCTAAGGCTTCCAGGTTGTGGTCTAACACTGATCGCTTCATGATTTCAGTAGAATTCAATATTTTGCATAACTGTCTAGTGAAAATCACTTGGGGAATAGTTTAAACCAACAAGACAACAGCTGAAACTCAAATAATCCTAGCCAGTTTGCCATTGTAGTTTTGTGATTTCTGAACAGTAAACGTCAGAAAACAAATCGACGACTATCAAGGTCATGAAGAAGTTCACAATCTTTGAATTATTAGGTTGCCATTTAACGACCAACACTCTAAGCTGATTAGGCGAATTTTCATAATCATTGTTTGTCTCTTGAACTGTTACTACTGCCACTAAACCAGAAGGTTCTCAGTTTGATACTTGGTTGAGTAGCGAGCTCTCGTTACTAGGAGAACCTTATTTATGTTTTATTCAGTTAGGTAATACACACTGATGTGACTTGTGATATGAAACGTTACTCATTTAAACAAAGCATGTTTTTACCAAGTTAAGAACACATATTTTGTTTACCGATTGATGAATGTATTTCTGGATATCATTAAAGTAGTTGAGTTGAAAATCTGTCTCCATATTAATTAATAATTAAAATGTCAGGCTGCTAGTTTATTCAATCACTATGGATTGACATCAGTTTTGATACTTCAGAAAATAATCTAGTTCTACTATATATGATCCTCTTTACCGTTTAGAATACGCAGCTTCATTCAATCGTGTGCTCACTAAGTATCTAGTTTCAGATGAGTTCAAGATGGTCTAGAGAGGAGTAAGAGAGTCATAGCCAATGAATAATGGTTAATCAATTCACAATATCATAAAATAATCCGAGTTGGAAACGTAAACTATTAGATTACAACTGAATGGACTGAGATTTTAAGTACTAACTTCAAGGATTCCGAGACCGTGGGTCTAAAGTGGACACTGTTGAAGATCCTCATAATAGGGTGAAACAGTTATTCAATAATTTCTGGATTTCAGTGTAATTACAACTTACACTAATTCATCTTCAATTCCATTGACATAGTGCAACTAGTCTTCATAAAACATCCTAACTCTAATAAGATATCAATCAATTTGTAACACAAATGCCTAATTTAACTAGAGAAATATAAATTTCTCCAGTTTAAAATGACCAAACAATTAGATGAAATAAGATTAATAGCACAAGCTTTACTGAGACTAAACAAAAGATATAAATCAAATTGGATTAGTTTATCCTCTGTTTAAAAAAAACCTATTCCGTTAGTCAAAGTTCAGTGAGCCTATTTCAGTTGGTTTCATAAATGAAATCAAATAACTACCGAAGAAAATGAGTGAGGTTGCACAATACGTTTGATTGGTTAAAGTTACGCATTAACACTGTTGGGTTTCGACTCAGTAGTGTCTATAAGTTAAGCGGTAGCACGTGAGACCAAAGGTCCTGGGTTGGATGCACACTGCCACTGATGACTCCCATACTAGGAGTTCAGTGCTTTCACTTTTTTATGGTGATCTAACGCTGATCAAACTTATTACTTAATATGCGTATCAAAGGTTTAAAAATATCCAATGAAAAGTTGTATTTGTCATCTGACGATGTATCACATATTATAAAAAAACTTTATTACATTTAGAAATAGTTTTTTTATGATAAAAAGAAAACGCAATCAATCCAACTATTTCACACAGAATGGTATTGATCAATTTTTAAGATAAAATAGATTGAAACACTTGAAATCATCAATCAATCATTGTTAGACCACCATTAGAAACCTGGAAGCACCGGATGGTCGTTTCGTCCTGGTATGGAACTCATCAGCAGTACGCATCCATGACTCCTGCACCTCGCAGGATCTAAACCCGGGACCTTCGGTATTGTGCGCGAACGCCTAACCGTCGAACCACTGCTGATGAGTCCCATGCTAGGACGAAACGGCCGTCCATTGCTTCCAGGTTTCTAATGGTGGTCTAAAAATGATTGATTGATGATTTCAAATGTGTAAAAACACAAATCTCCAAAGCTTTAACTGAAAATAGATTGAAACAATCCTTAGCTTATGATGATTGATCCTTTCTTTTAGATTTTTCCAAAATTTGCTGTGAACTGAGATAAATTTGTCAGAATCATTGTAATTCAACATTTCAAACAGAACTCTGCCCAGAGGCCTTCTAGGGTGACTGCCAGTCCTAATTTAAGATTAAGAAGGAGGGGGCTAGATTTAGGGTTAGCAACCCCATCTCGTAGAAATCCAACTCGCTTAAGTAAACGTTAACCAGAAAAATAATTCACTGGTCGGCAGCTTCTGCTCCATTAGGGGCAACAGTTGTAAGCAAATAAGTAAGTTTTTCAATTATATACATTTATCATTTCATTAAAGAATTTTTCCAACAATAAACTTGTTATATATCATCAATCTGCAAGCCAAACTTGTATAGCATAGCATATCGTAGTTATACTGTATTTGATAGGTCTGATAGAATTTTATGAGACGGTTTCATTAGATTCTTACTTTGATTTTTAATGACTCACGTCAAGGTCGAAGTACAGCTTACGACCACTTTAGTGGCCCATGATCTGACTCCAATATTTACGAGCAATTGAATATGCTTTTTACACATTTGAAATCATCAATCAATCATTGTTACACCACCATTAGAAACCTGGAAGCACTGGACGGCCGTTTCGTCCTGGTATGGGACTCATCAGTGGCAGTCCGCATCCACGACTCCTGCACCTCGCAGGACTCGAACCCGGGACCTTCGGTATTGTGCACGAACGCCTAACCATCGGACCACTGGTCCGGCATTTAACGGTGTTAATGTCTAACTCTGATTGATCTAAATATGCTATAATTTGGAACTTTCCTTCAATTTCCGTATACCATAGTTAGGCGAACCACGACTGTGCGGCTGTGGTAATAAGAATCCAGTAAAATATCCATAAACAAGCAGTCAACAAGTCAAGCCAAATAGACAATTTTAATAAATCAACGCTCAATAAAAAAAACTTACGGAAGTAGTTTAATTGCAATGCAAAATTGCAAACATATCAAACAACATAATTTAGCTTATCAATAAATATCTGAACATTATGTACATGATTTTGTTCAAAAAATCATAGGACTATATTGAGAAAAAACGATTATCTATTTCCATTTTAGATTACTAATTAGGATTTTTAAAATATAATTGTCATGAACAAGAGGATAGGAATAAATATAACATGATAGGATTGTGGAAATTGTTGAGTTTCATTGATCACTGTTAGAGTACTTTTTGAAATCTGGCAGAACTGGACAGTCGTTTCGTTCTAATATGTGCTCACTATTGGCTGGTTTCGAGAGGGAAATTTACACAGTTGTGGTGACAATTAGTGACTAGTGGAGTTCAACGCTGTTGGCTGTAGGAAGATACTTACCGAAGGTAGTGGATGAGGTCGAATTTAGGCAGGCATTACCACGGTTGTCTGTGGACTCAGTGGTGTACAGGCTAAGTTTTCTCGCGTGAGACCGAAGGTCCTAGTGTAGTGAAGATGAACGCAGGTGGGGCAACCGGATTGTATTTAACGAAAATTAAAGAGTTACTCAGTAAAGTCCGAAAACCATATCGTAAATTGTTAATTTGCAAAATATCAGTTCATCATATCAAACTGGACTGTTCCTGTTGCAAAACATCAATCCATTGTCACTATTCATGCGTTTCATACAAATTCCATTGTGTTCTAGCTCTTCCTTTCTTGATCTTCCCCCATCTTCTGCTGCCAGACTTTACGTTGACACTCACGTCAAATTCTACTTATAAGTAGCTCTCACCACACTAGGTTGTACTTCATGCTGTGAATTTAGTGTCATTCTATTGCTATTGGTTATCTTTATACCTATTCAATTGTCTAATACTAAGTTTTCTACTCAGTATGTAATAATGATTAGTAGTTTTGTGTATGTAATTATTGATTTTCTTATAATGACTAGTGTTAGCTACATCCGCATTGAGTTCATTTTAAATATTAATCGACTAAAATAATTAAGAAAATCTATGGTTTCATCAATACTTTTTCTGTGGAAAATAGTGAATCGATCTTTGTTAGACTGCCGTTACGAGCCTAGAAGTACTGAACAACTGTCACGTCCTAATATGGGAGTCTTCAACATTGCGCATCCATCAGCACTCCATCACAGGGAACTCAACCCAGGACCTTTGGTCCTGCGCGCGAACCCTTAACATTTAGACCAGTGAGTCAGTACCCATATGGTGTTAATGTCTAACTTTAATCAATCCTTTATGTTGCACACGCTCACCTATCCTGGACAGTGTTGAACTTCACTGGTCACGACTTCTCACTAGAACTAGGAAACTTTTCTTAAAAAACAAGTCATTAGTGAGCACATTTTATGATTTTTAATTATAGAGAATTTCGGAGATTGTTGATGGAGTCTAGAAATATAGGCAGTTTTGGAAAAAAATTCCAATTTTATTAACAAAAACCAGAAACAAATTTTCAGTTTCGAAATATCGACTTGAATTCGTTTGATTATTTAAGGTTAAAACATTCATTTCCAACGATCGATAATTATTCAGTATTATTATTCTTTAACACAATGCTTGGAAGATATGCTTAATTTTAGTGTTTTGAAGTAACTGTAGGTTAAGGACTTGGGAAAATTAATCATAAATTTAGAAGACAATTAAAACTCGTTGTATTTTGACAAAGTTCATAGATTACGATTAGATAAAGTTTGGAGAAGTTCATCATATTGGTGAAGTTTCATTCTATGAGCTGGATGTTTTGGTTGTGAAGCCTTTCATTGTCTTCTGAACAACATCATCAGCACAAACTTGAGGTAGAGCAGTGAAGTATTCGAATTTCTCCACGTATGACTTTGAATATTTTACTTCTCTACCTGAAGTTTGTGCTGATGATGTTTTTCAGAAGAACGATGAAAGGCTTCACAACCAAAACATTCAATTCATAAAACGAAACTCCACCACAATCACCCCTTTTGAGCTACAAATTTTCTCTACCATCTCGAAGTTCATCGTCTTCTACGACGTTATTTAAAGCTAAGGGCCGATATATATGACTTTATTTCCCTTTTATTAGTAAACGTTTTAAATTATGAATTCCCTTGATTACTTACTTACCTACTTACTTATGCATGGTACCCCAAATGAATCATTGACCACCGACCAGTATTTTCCAACCTACTGTGTCCTGAGCTTGCCTTTACAGTTGTGTCCAATTTTCTCTACATTCTTCTCATATCTGTCTCCATTTTTCAGCGTTATGTGTTGATTAACCTATCTCTTTTCATTTGACCATGAGGTTTCCAGGTGAGGGCTTGTCTTATGATGCATCCTGGTGCTTTCCTCAGTGTGTATCCTATACACTTCCACCGCTTCTTCCTTATTTCTTCCTCCACTGCAATCTGGTTTGTTCTCTCCCAAAGTAGGTTATTGCTGGTAGTGTCTGGCCAACGGATCCGAAATATTTTGATTAGACAACTGTTAATAAATACTCATGTCTTCTGGATAATGCCTTTCGTAATTTTCCAAGTTTCCGCACCACACAATAGAACTGTCTTGACATTTGTATTGAAGATTGTGACTTTGGTGTTGGTTGATAGCTGTTGGGAGTTGCAGATGTTGTTCATTTGTAGAAATGCTGCCCTTACTTTCCCGATCCGTGCCTTTGCATCTGCAACGCATCCACCCTTACCCATCAGTGATGTCGCCTAAATATGTCAAGGTTTTTACGTTATCCAAGTCATTCCCATCAGGATTGATTCGTTTGGCGCATGCTGTGTTGTATTGTAGAATCTGGTTTTTCCCTTTGCGTATGTTGAGACCTACTGCTGCTGATGCTGTTGCTACACTGGTTGTCTTCTCTTGCATTTGTTGTTGCGTATGAGATAGAAGAGCTAGATCATCTGCAAAGTGCAAATACTCCAAGCTACATCCTAGTTGTTCACTGTATTCCGTGCTTACCCTTAGATGCTGACGTGTTCATAATTCTGTCGATCACCAGGAGAAAGAAAAAGGGTGAGAGTAAACAATCTTGCCTGACACTGGTCTTCACCTCAAACGAGTCTGTTAGCTGTCCTCAATGAACGATCTTTCGGTCTAATCCATCATAAGAAGTCCGTATGATTTCGACTATCTTCTCAGGCACGCCATGGTGTCGAAGAAGCCTCCATAGTGTTGTCTTGTCTACGCTATCAAATGACTTGATAACTTGATTATATAAATTTACGAATTGAGTACTTTTGTAGAATTTTCATTAAAATTATATTGCGAAAACTTTTTAATAATTTAATATTGATCAAACATTAATTAATATACTTCACGCTGATTTCTTTCATTTTCAGAAAATCGAAGTAATTAACGAAAAATTTTATCGAAGTAGAATTAACTGATTACTATTACATCTTTCATACTTAAAGCTATTGTCGAATAATACCCCTCAGTTCAATTTACAACTAGCCTACATTACAAGATTTAAGTAGTCATAATTTTTAAATCAGTGAGTAACAGGCATCAACTGCCATGATGAAAAGTGTTAGAATCCACATGGATGACATCGTATACTACTAAAGAAATGTGTACATTTTATTTTCAAACTTCCGTCGGCCCTCTTTCACAACATGTCTTCCAGTCTTCAAAACATCTCGGTGGAGCCATACATTTTGATTCGACACTTTTTACTTTAGCATTAACTTTTAGGTGACCATCCGCTGGATACTACTTAATTATCATCAGGTACCACATTCATAACGCATTAATTACTTCATACTAAGCATTAAAAAAATTCCATAATATCATTAGGCAAGGATAATTGGGGGGGGGGAGAATTGATTTTAGCTAGACAACTATTCAAATCCAGATAACATCGGACAGCTATCTACATAGTTTGTTCTTGCATGCAACACCTTAGTGTCGAGAACACTTAGTCACACCTGTAATTCTAGTCCAGTGGCCTACGAGCAGTGTCAATTTATACTTGAATGGCAATGTCTCTCTCTCTCTTCAGTGTAACGCATGATGTCGAGACCCGGTGGAATATACATATATATAAATATATACATATATATAAATATATATATGTTCCACCTGGTCTCGACATAGTACGTCACACTGGTGTAACTGTGGACTAAAGAATAATGTTCCAGTCAGTCAGTCAGTTACAACGTAGAACTTCGTACTTACTCACGTACATCACTTCAGGTTGAAATACCACATTAACACAGAGACATAATTGTCAGTTCAAATCCCATAGTGGTAGAGATAATAGAAGTATTGGCGATAATGGAGAAGATTAGGGTTTGAAGATAATATTCAAGAAGCATCAACCAGTGAAATAAATTTGAAAATGAGAAAGATAAAAGTGATCAGGAATTTTAGAAGTCTAGAATTTGAGAGCAGATAAAGAATGGATGCATCTGCGGGGTTGCAAACGATTTCGAACCATATCATTAAGTCTCTAACCATCGGTTACTATCGTCTCGCGGACGTCTCTATAGAGTATAAATAAACGCAATTTGAGTGCTTGGGTTCATTGTGTGCTGGCTAGGTGTTTTTCAAGAATATACTTTCTGCGCTATATCAAAACCTCTTGCTAATTCAATTGGGACAATCGGATCGCAGTAGCCTACTTCAGTCAGTCAGTCAGACCCGACCGTAGCTGCTACCTTGACGTGGTGATCGGGCTTGCCTATCGTGATCAACCAACCGAGCTATATTGGCTGGAACATATTTTCCTGCAGGTCCTACCATGCCAGGCTGGTCGATTGGAGAACGATGAGACTAAAAGCAGCTACCCAAGGTCTGATGGCGAAGTCGTACTGCTGACTGCAGAGAGGTGTGACAGCAGTAAGGTGTTTTCCTCGGACAACCAACATCTGCAGCCATGCTGCCTTCTCACAAGGAAGGCAGAGTTAGAAAAGGTCGGCCCTAAAAATGTCACACCTCCCCTAACTCACGGATTTCCGTCTCCCTGGGTAAGGGTGCCCACTAAGGGCTTTTAAGAACGGAGCTAATCCTCAAAATACCTTTCATAAAAATGCCGTACGTGACCGGCCTCAAGCAGTTGTCCCTTGGACTCTGCGGTCACGCTCCCAGGTCTCCAAGACCAACACTAACCTATCTTCCTTTTCAGGTCCCTCAAGACACAACCTTCCACGGTGTCGGCAGCCGGGAAGTGACAACCGCCCTTATACCCGTAACAGCACGAGAGACCAATCTGGTCGAAATCAAATCCTTCCTACACCCACATATACCTCCGTTCTCTCCACAACTAACTCTACTCACAGTAGCCTACTTGGACGCTGGTTCATTGTATTGTTCTCATTATTCGACTAAGGTGAACCCGTAATAGTTTAAGCATACCTAGAGACGAGCATAACAGCTAGGAAAATAATAAAAGCTGAGTAAATTTTCGAAGTTAAATTGTTATGTTTTTCTCTACAGTGTAATTCTGTAATATGAATAATTTGACATTTCAATGACATCAGTTTTATTTTTGCTAAGAACAAGGTTTTTATAAATTACAAATCGATTTGAAGTAAAATAATATAGTAACGTTTATTTTATAATATGACTACCATCTACTGTATGAAACATTTTTTCTTACGGAAATTATGAACCGATCATTGCTAGGCGACTATTAGAAATTTAGAAACAATAGACGGCCGTTTCGTCCTAGTATAGGACTCATCAGCTTGCTCATTCAGGCTTCTAATGCTGGTATAACATTGGTCGATTCATGGTTTAAATGAAACTCAACAGACTCCATAACTCAATAATGGAAAATCGTAAAATGTGCTAATTATTGACTAGCTTTGTGAGGAAATTCACGAAGTTCCTGAGAGAAGTCGTAACCAGTGGAGTTCAACTTTGTCGGGTATAAAACAATTCTCACCAGAGACAATGAGTAAGGTTTTGCAACACCGAGGATTGACTAAAGTTAAACATTAAAAACCGTTGGATGCTGCGCCTCAGGGATCTAGAAATTAAGAATTGACGCACATGACCGAAGGTGCTCGGTTGGATTCCCGCATGCAAGGGTCGTCGATTCTTGCTGTTCTTCAATCCCACACCAGGACGAAACGGCCATCCAATGCTTCTATGTTACCTAAGGTGACCCTACATTGATCTATTCATAATTTCAATGAAAAACAAATTTCTCTTTACTACTTTTTTTATGTTAGTCCACCAGGGTGTAAGGTATCTATCTATGTGGTTTAGCTACAGCGTTGAACTGTACCGTTCAAGTTCTAGTGTGAACACTTAGACAGTATCTGGTTCTCTTGAAAACTAATCTAGAGAACAACCTCTGTTCATGATTATTTTCAGGTCGCGTGTAAAAATATTTGCACTGAACATTACAATAATATCACAGTATCAGAATGTATTACTAACGATGTCATAAACAAGTTATCATGCATACTGATATACATAATGATAAGCACAGATTTTTACAGCAAATCGATAAGGGAAGTTGTTAGGAATATTAATCATAATGTTTATTGCAACGGCATTGTCAAGTTTGATTGGGTATTAGAGATTGTATCACGAGACAAAAAATCAATGTTGATCAGTAAATTACATTTTCAGACACTAAATGACTCATCATCATGTCATAAATTTCCAATCTCAACTTTCAGATCGTCTACCATGTTTTGTTTAAATTGATCCATTTCAATTCAAGTTAAAATTCCCAAAATATTTGGGAAAATGCGCGAAATTGATGTATTTAAAAATGTCACCTATTTTAAATACAACTAAAAATTCTAGTATTTTGACAATCTTGACAGGTCACATTATCGATGATTGATTAATTTAAAACTATGAAATTAATTTTTGATAAATTTAATCCCGGTAACTAAGCAATTATAACTAGTTTTCGTGTGTCACTGACAAAATTCAAGTAATGAAATTAGTGTTTTAAACAAATTTTCGACTTACAAGTTAAAATTTTCACAGTTGTATTACACAAAAGATTTAAACAAGTCTGCCTGTACTTTCTGTACTCATCATACTTCTTCTATCAGGGCTTCTTATTCAAATATAAAGATTATGTCTTCAATAGGATCTGTCCAAATTACAAGGTAAGTTGATAAGTGATCCTTTTTGAGATTGCTCATTACACTTTCATGAATCTTATCGATTGATAAAGTGATAAATGACATTTTTAACTACGAAACTAATTGGCCAATCTTGTCCTGCCTATTTACATGTCATCTTGCCTTTGTTTCGCTTTCTATTGGATAATAGGCAAGACTATAATTTATGTGGATGAACAAATCAAGTTAAGGATAGCGAATCTTGAATTTCGGCGCGAAATTCATTCATTCGTATGCTTAAACAGTATTTCGAAATTAAGGCTGATGTTGGTTCGTGATGAAAACTCTTTAATCCCAGACCACTATTAGAAACATGGAAGCATTAGATGGCCATTTCATCCTAGTATGCAACTAACTCATCAGCAGTACGTGCCCACAACCTAATGGTAGTCCAACATTGATTGTGTCATGATTTTAATAAACAATAAACCCAAAAATTATATCAATTCGAAAAGAAAGAATCGTTCGATAATCGTATTTCTCTTATCTTGGTTAGATACCGGGTACAACAGTGAATAAATACCTAGCTAATCAAATCTGGTTTTTTACTAAAATCATGAATCAATCATTGTTAGATCACCATTAGAAACGAAGAAGTACTGGACGGCCGTTTCGCCTTTGTATGGGACTCATCATTGGTAGTGCGCATGCATAACACCTGCGACTAGCAGGATTCGAACCCACTGCCTCCGGTGTTGTACGCGAACACCTAGCCCCTGAACCACTGAGCCGTCACCCAACGGTGTTAATGTCTAACTCCGATCAATCTAGGGATTTTGAGCAACCCTGACCTATTTGTCTTGGGTAGTTTTTGCCAACATCATCGAACAGTATTGAACTCCACTGATCAAGTCTTCTCCCTAAAAATCCCAAGAATTTCTTCAGAAAGCTATTCACACTACTGAGCATAGCATTAAACATTTCATTTCAATTAAATTCAAATTACTATTTCTTTGTTTAGGACAAATTAATCAATGTTTAGGAAACTTTGTTTTTCTGTTCAAATTTCAATTAGTGCATTATAAATGAACACGTAACATGAGAGCATTAATGATATATCAATCTTAACTTACCAACTAACATAAAGTTGGAAAATTTGTTCAACGTAATATGCGTTTTTGTATTTTGAGCAATAATAATGATAATGATAATAATAATAATAATTACATGAATACACTGATATCAAGTTTCTTTCTTAGAGTTTGTGCTTTTTAATATAATTATGAATTTATTTATATTAGACAAACACTGACAAGCAGGTGTGTGAATACATTGTTAGTACACTTACAAGTACAAGTACACAAGTAAAAGCACACAAACACACAAGTACACAAATAGATGCACTAATTAAATAATTTTTTTTCTTTTACTAAGGTTAACCAATCAGAATGCAGAACTTAAACAAAAAGCCTAATCGATCGATTGATTCAACATATTCAATCTCAACATATTGGATACTCCATCGTATTTTTTGAAAAAAAAGTGAAATTCAGTAATTTCACTCTTTCTCTTTTGTCTGTAGTACACACACAGTAATGTAATCATCATAATGATGATGAAAGTATTCTATGAGATCATGTGATTTCTTGTCAAGTCAACTGAGTACAAATCGATATTGTGGAATGAAAATGGTTCAGTCAAAAAAAAATTGCATACTTTTTGTTCAATGAAAGCAAGGAACATTGTAAAATAATTATTAATTAACTCTTGTGGATGGATATTGACTCATTTTGTTTATGTGTTCTTCATTAAATAGAATTAGTTGTTCAATGAAAAAAAAGAAAAGGATTCATTGTGACCTTTTTTATGTCTAAAATCACAGAAATGATTGATTTTAAATTAATTAATGAACAAGATATTTTTTAACAACATTATGTTTTCATAACTGTAATTTTCACATACTTATAAATTGTCTACTAGAAAACTTACCATATTACCATATAAGTCTTAGTAATCAATAATTCCTCTATGTATTATACAATTTGAATATACACACATTGAAATTATGAATGAATCATTGTTAGACCACTGACATTAGAAACCTGGAAGCACTGGATGGCCATTTCTTTGTAGTATGGGACTACTTATCAACAGTGCATATATCTACGACTCATGCCACTCGCAGTGTTCGAACCCAGGATATTGGTCTTGCCGTCATCCAGTGGCGTCAATGTCTAACTCTGGGGATTTTGCGCACCCTCGCTCATTGTCTTCGGTAGTTACTGCCTACATGCGACAGGGTTGATCTTTACTGGTGACGTCTACTCAACAGTGATTCATTCATGATTTCAAGGTGTGCAAGCAGTGATCTCAATAATCCTATAATGCAACATATACATTGTATCTATAATTAAGTTTTTAGTCAATATATTAAACTGAATGATAAAAGCTTAGAAAGTAAAAACATGCTTTTTCTGTGGATTAGTACTAAAAAAAATGAAATAGTATACTTTTTACACTAAATAAATAATACATTTAAGTAAGCCGTTTGTATAATATAGAGTGGAAACATAAGGAACCATGAAGACCATCATCCACAAGATACAGGTGTTTATTAAGAGTTGTCTATGCAAAATACTTCGGATCCATCTCTCAGACACCATCAGTAATAGCCTCCTAGGGGAGAGTCAGTCAGTCAGTCAGTTGCAACGTAGAACTACGTACGTATGTACATAAGTTCATGTTGCCATACCACATTAACACAGAGACGAAATGTCAAATCAAATCCCATAGTGATAAGGATAGTAGAGGTATTAATGGTAATGAAGAAGACTAGGGTTCGAAGATATTATTCAAGAAGTATAATTCAGTGAGATAAGGTTACAAAGACAAAGGTAGAGGTGCTGACGAATTCAGAAGATTAGGATTTGAGAGAGCACAACGAATGGATGCACCTGCGCCATTGCAAACGATCCTGAGCCATGTTGTTCATAGTCTATAACCATCGCTGACTTTCGTCTCGCGGACCCCAACCAGGTAGTCTACATCTACCAACATGACTCAGACCACTTGTCAGTGACTTCATGGGTTTGTGCCATGTTTTGGTTTGGCCGCCCCTAACTTTCTTCCAACCTACTCCTACATCACACAACATAGCTCGTCGCGGCAGTCGGTGGTTAGGCATTCGTAACACATGTCCCAACCACCTCACCACTCCATCCATTGATCTGCCATCCTTACCTGGCACCCATTTCCTATGGAAGAGGACAAACAGACTCCAATAGAGGAACAAATTAAGAAGAAGCACTGGAGGTGGATAGTATACATATTGAGGAAAGCATCCAGTTCACAAGACAAGCCCTCACTAGCAATCCTCAAGGCTTATGAAAAAGAGGTGGATCAAAAAACACTTTACACCGGGGAATGAAGGCAGACATGAAAAGAATGAACAACAATTGGATAGAAATGTAAAGGGAGGCCTTAGAAAAGGCGTATATTGTAGAATGCTGGTCGGTAGCCTGTGTTCCATTGCGGGTAACAGGTGTAAATAAGTAATCAAATTGATTATTAAACAATGTGTTCTGTAGATAGATATTAGGGTAGAAACTTGATTGATACTAAAAAAATGAAAGCATTATTTTAATCCAATGATCTGTTAACTCCGAGACAGACAAACTATTTCTTTTTTTATCAGAGACAATAGATATATATCATGTGAGACAAGCTAAATTGTCTTTTATTCAGATATTTGGAGGTAGCATTCTTTAGTGAAACAAACCTATACTTATACAGTTTCAACATGTCTGTTTAACTTAATCAAGCCAATATCATCGTCAATTATTTCTACAGCAGTTGAAGTGTTTTAAGAAATTTTTACTACTTTCTTTTGGAATTCATAAAACTAAATTTATATTTGTATGTTTTGTTAGTTCAAATCTGATTGACAATTTAATGATGTTTATATCAATGAAATCTACTGTTTACAAATCCATTTTGACCTAAAATGATAAACAGAACTTCTTAGTTAATCAGTTATACAGATCTGAAACACTAAATTAAGTTGACATCAGATTGTAATTTTGTGAATTTCTTCTGAAGGTTAAGCGTAGTTATTTAGATTTTAAAAGAAAATGAAAGATTCAAAAAAATTAAACAAAAAAGATAACCGTCTCGTAAAAAAGCTGTTTTTTAACGACTTCTTATCTTGAAATCATGAATCGATTAAAGTTAGACCACTATTAGAAACATGGAAGCATTAGACAGCCGTTTCGTCCTAGAATGGGACTCTTCAGCAGTACACATCCAACATCCAGCACACAGGAATCTAACGCAGGACCTTTGTCCTCACGCTCAACCACTGAGGCAATTAGCTGGCATCCACTATCTTGTGTGACCTCATCTATTGTCTCCAGTGAACACTGTGTCATTCTAGACATGGTTGAATATCAGTGGTCACAGCTCCTTACTAGAACTCTGGGAAATTTCCTCCCGAAGCTAGTCACGAATGTGTACATGATACGTTCCATAATAAGGTTTTGGAGATCTTTGAATTTCATTGAAATCATGAATAGATTTATGTTAGACAACCATTAGAAACCTGGAAGCATCGGATGGCCGTCCCATCTACTCTAACTTCTGAACCTATTCCCACAAGGTTGTTTTATATCCTTCAAAACAAGAAATGGGGTCAATCGACTTTTTTCCAGTTAGTCACGCATATTTCTAAATGATTTTGTGTATTGTATAGACGTGGAGCGTTTTATTAGCAAAACTGATAATGATTCTTTATGTGAGCATAATTCTTCAAAGCCGATGACATCACTGATATCCTGAATGCAAAATTTTTAAAACCACGAGCATATATCGTCGAAAAATGTAACCATTTTGATTGACTTTTTAATATGAGGTAAATAAGTAACGTTTTCAGCTGAAAGAATAATGATTTTTACTGCTCTAATAGATGGTCGTTGTGAAAAAGTGTTCATTGAATCTACGGTAAGAAAAATTTAGTCATCAACAGAACAGATGTGATTCAGCTTGAAATCATGAAAGGTTATTTTAAACAACAGTTTGTTTCGCATTATATAGTACTCATTTAAACAGAAGGACTTCGGTAGGCGCGGATTGGCAAAGCAAGGGAAGCACTTTTTTCAATTGAAGAATATCTGTCAACTATCAACCAACACCAAAATCAGAATTTTCAATACAAATGTCAAGACAGTTCTCCTACACGGGGTGGAAACTTGGAGAACTACGAATGTCAGAATCTGGAAGATACAAGTATTTATTAATAGTTGTCTATGTAAAACACCAAACACCATCAGCAACAACCTAGTTTGGGAGAGAACAAACCAGATTTCGGTGGTGGAGGAAATCAAGGAGAAGCACTGGAAGTGGATAGGGCACACATTGAGGAGGGCACCCAACTGCGTCACAAGACAAGCCCTCACCCTGAATCCTCAAGGTCAGAGGAAGTGGGAGACCCAGAAACACATTATGCCGAGAAATGCAGACAGACATGATAAGAATGAACACCAGTTGGATAGAACTGAAACGGAAGCCTAAGGACAGAGCGTAGATTGTGGAATACTGGTCGGCAACCTATGCTCCATTGCGGGGAAAAAGAAGTAAATTATTAAGTAAGTAGTTCATAATCCACAACTCTGTTTAAGAACGTTTTCACTAGACACCTCTCATGAACGAAGACTTAGTTTATAAACTAAAATATTTACATCTTATCATGAAACATCTGTTTACAAAACAAGCATATTCTAATCTGTCTTTTTCCACACGTCTTCTATTCTTCCGAAAACAAAAAAAGCACTCTGATCACGCCATGCGTCCGGATCCAACACGCTTCGTTTCATCCGTAAGTTCAAGGCGATACACTGCTGCATATTCACTGCATACTATCTATAAACTTGATTATAAGTAGTACACACGTGATACACCTTATTGTTCTTACTCTGTTTTTGATATTGGTCATTGAATATTAAACAATATGAAGTTCTATCCAGTTAAATTCCATTATTCATCTTGCACTTTTTTTCTGTCTTTAAACATCTTATTAAATTTATTTTACAAAATTAATACCTACGTGTCACTTGTATTTTTCTGTTTGTACAGTTTTTCTTAAGCAAACATATATATATATATATATATATATATATATATATATATATATATATCAATGTGTACGATCAATATCCGTATCTATCTACCTTCTAGCTTAATTTCAGTATATTCTCTACATGAATCTGTGTACGCTCATCAATTGACTTTTGGTGTGATATATTTTACTGTTACTAAAACATAACATTTTCGTTAGAAGTCGTGACCACTTGAGTTCAGTTAGTGTTATGTGGGAGACAGTTATTCCCCTGAGGTAATATATGAAGGTTGTGTAACATGAAAGATTAATTGAAGTTGGATGTTAACACCGCTGGATATCGACTGAGTGGTTTGCACCCGAGACCGGCCTTGAGTTTGATTCCTGCCTGAAGGAGTCATGGATGCACAATACTGAGGAGTTCCATATTAGGTCGAAACAGCCACCCAATGTGTCCAGGTTTCTAATGTTAGTCTAGCTAGTTCATGGTTTCAACTAAGAAAATAAACAATTTATAAAATGTATTATTATTATTAGTTAATTATCATGGATTGTTTCATTTTTCATAGAATAATACTGCCTAACAATTTGCATTATCGATTTGAAAAATAGTTGAATCATCAGCAGTTCATTTGCATTAGTCCTAGATAGGATGAAATGAATGTCCTGGGTGTCCAATACTGGCCTTCATACACCTCTTTTGATAATCGCTAAGTAATTCTTGGAAATGTTTAGATAGGCGGTTGAAAATAATTCATGGCTAGACTTAGGCGACTAGATTACATATCAGTCTTTACTCACGTTACGTCATTTGACATCTGATTCAGACAGACTAGCTTTCCATACTTATGCACAACCTAGCAATACATGTGAAAATAAGTGGAAGTGTTTAGGAAGCTGCGAATAATAAACTGAATAATTGGGTATACAAACCACCAACATGTATACATATTTATCCTCCTGAGCCAGACATGATGTAGGATGCGACCTTGACGAGTAGTACGCTTACATTGAATCAAGCTATCAGTAAAATATATTTGAAAAATTCAGGGAAACTGATACGTCCCTCTATATTGTAGTCAAATAATTATCTGTGTGTAGGTGGCAAGTAGTGCGAAAGCGTACATACGCATACAACTCAACAATGATAAAAGTACAAGACATATGTGAGGTGTGCTACAATACTACATTTTCAAACCTTTATCACTAAGCTACTCAGGCTAGAATAGCTTAATTGAAATATGTTTTAGCATCGGTTTTATTCCTTAACCGTTGACTCACACCACATGAAAAATACAAGCTAGAGTTACCTTCTAGCTCCAGTAACCTTGAATCAGTTCTAAGTGCTTATTGGTCCACATAACTCGATAGCTTATTTCTTCCTATCCTGCCTCCTATTCCAGAATTTGATAAGACAGGAATATATAACAGTATCATGTTACTTAATCTACTGACAAAAATAACTAAGATTGACCAGAGTTAGACATTAACACTATCGGATGCCGACTCAGTGGTTCAGATGTTAGGCCTTTCGCATGTGAAGGCAGTGGTCCTGGGTTGGATCCGTGCAAGTGGCTTAATTCATGGACGCGCACTTCTAATGAGTCCCATACCAAGACGAAACGGCCGTCCAGTGCTTATGGGGTTTTAAAGGTGGTCTAACTATGGTTGATTCATGATTTCACTGTGTGAAAACTGACGAATGATATAAATAGATTTTGATCAGTATTCAAAAGCATGACATATTTTTAATTATAGGATTATAGAGATTGTTGAGTTAGATTTTAAAATCATGAATCGATGAATTTTAGACTACCATTAAAAACATAAAAGTACTAGACAGTTATATCATCCTTGCATGGGACTCATCAGAGGCAGTGAGCATCCATCACCCACGCTAATCGTAGGAATCCAACCCAGGACCTTTGTCCTCACAAGCGAACGCTTAACCTCTAGATCACCGAGTGGGTGACATCCAAAGGTGTTAGTTGCTAACTGGAATCAATCCATGGTCTTACGCAACCTCGCCCATTGAATTAGGCGGGCATTGCTTCCCACCTGACTGGGTTGAACTCCATTAGTCACAACTGGTCACGAAGCTAGCCACTAATGAGAACATGATAACTTGCATTATAAGGTTATGGTGACTACTGGGTTACATTGCGGTTATAAGTCGACCATTAAAACTCACTGTTGATGATTCCCATACTAGGAGGAGACGGCCCCCAAGGTCATCCATGTTTCTAATGTTTACATACTTACTTACTTACTCCTGTTACTCCTAATGGAGTATAGGCCGCAGACCAGAAAGTTACTTTTCTGACTAGCGTTTTCTTAACGAGTTGGATTTCTAAGGGATGAGGTCACTGGGTTTGGGACCGGCTGTAACCGTGGACGGGCTCCAGGAGAGGTTTTTCTAACAGTTGTTCAACATTATATTAAATGAATAAATATACATTCATGATTAGGGTTTTTTTCATCTCAAAGTAATAACTCTTAATGTTTTTGTCATTCAAGTGTTTTTATTCATTATACGCTTGCTAGAATAAAATGACAAGAACTCAATGAGTCCGAAGCTTTTTAGTGCTACTTTATTTGAATACATAAGTGCTTCACTAAATAATGTAAAGATGGTGTCTTTTTTCTAACCTTGATAGTTGGAGATATGGATGTAACGTTTCTTTGAAGAAAAAAAAACAAGTTTTACAGACAGTTGTTTAAAATCAGACATTAGACATTAGTCTGAATGAAGTGAATAGATATTGAGTTTCTTTTTTCTCAGAATACTTATTTTGAAAATTGAATATTGAATGGAAAATGTTTAAAAGATATCAAAAAAAACTAGTTTTATATTAACAAACGTTAGTCAGTTAGTTAGTTAGTTAGAAATATTAGCGATGATAAAATTTAACACTGTGTGTTTCTTTCATTACAAATAGAATATGTACATTTATCAATCAAATAAGACAAATTCAACGTTGTTCTGATGTAAAGCACTGCTCACCGAAGATCCACGGTTCTGGGTTCGTTTCTGGAGAGAGGGGGTCGTGGATACGCATTGCTGATAACGAAATGGCCGTTCAGTGCTTCCAGATTTCTAATTGAGGTCTAATATTGATCGATTCATGATTTCAAAAAGAGTAACTCAACAATATCCACAACTCCGTAATGCAAAATCGTTATTTCCATTTATAAAGATGATTATGAATTATTTATAGACCTGTTATCATCCGGTATTTTATCACAAAATACGTGATACGTTCAAAGCTTATGGTCTTCAGAATACT
>OX103971.1:8626159-8644149 GCA_944470395.2 Schistosoma turkestanicum | reverse complement strand
ATGTGAAAAGTTCTATAACTTTCAGATATATCTATATCGAAATAATTATTGCTATTCACAATGAATATGTCATAATCACACATGTTTAATTAATAAACATTATCAAAGTATTTTGTAACTAATAATTCCAGTATGAATTGTTTACTTACTTTCGCCTGTTACCTCCAAATAAAGTATAGGCCGCTGACCAGCATTCTCCAACCTACTCTATCCTTGGGATTCCTTTCTAGTTCTGTCCAATTGTTGTTCATCCATTTCATGTCTGCTTCCAGTTCTCGATGTAACGTGTTCTTCAGCCAACCTCTTTTCTGTTTGTCCTGAGGATTTCAAGTGAGGGCTTGTCTTGTGACGCAATTCAGTGATTTTCTCAATATGTGTCCTATCCACTTCCACCACTTATTCCTGATTTCCTCCTCCGCTGGAATCTGGCTTGTTCTCTCCCAAAGTAGGTTATTACTGATAGTGTCTGACCAACGAATCCAAAGTAATTTGAGTAAACAACTGTTAATAAATACTCGTGTATTCTGGATGATGGCTTTCGTAGTTTTCCAAGTTTCCACCTCATACAATAGAACTGTCTTGACATTTGTATTGAATATTGTGACTTCAGTGTTGGTTGATAGCTTTTTGGAGTTCCAGATGTTTTTCAGTTGTAGAAATGCAGCCCTTACTTTGCCGATCCGCGCCCTCACATCTGCATCGGATCCACCTTGATTGTCGATGATGCTGCCCAGATATGTAAAGGTGTTAACGTCCTTCAAGGCATCTCCACCGAGAGTGATATAGTTGGCGCATGTTGTGTTGCATCGTAGAACCTTGCTTTTCCCTAATGCATGTTGAGACCTGCTGCCGCTACACTCGTTATCTTTTCTTGCATTTGCTGTTGCGTGTGCGACAGAAGAGCCAGATCATCTGCGAAATCCAGATCGTCCATCTGCATCCTGGCTATCCATTGGATACCGTGCTTCCTTGCAGATGCTGACGACCTCATAATCTAGTCTATCACCAGGAGAAAGAGAAACGGTGAGAGTAAGCAACCTTGTCTTACACTGGTCTTCATTTGGAATGAGTTTGTGAGCTGCTTTCCATGAACGATTTTGCAGTTTAATCCATTTTAAGAGTTCCGTATGATGTTGACTACATTCCCAGGCACGCTGTAGTATCGGAGAAGCCTCCATAGTGTCGTCCTGTCCATTCTATTGAATACTTTCTCTTAGTCAATGAAATTGATATGGAGTGGTGAATTCCATCATGAATAATACCAATAATCTCCTTTAGTCACTGTAAAAATTTAGATATATATATACTTTAATATATACTAAATGATATAATCAAATCATTTACCTTTATGACTAGAAGATACTAATTTAACACCAAGTTTGATCAATAATGCAACTGACCAGAAATAACCATCACGTGGAAAATGCTGCAGAAAGTAATGTGCGAAGAAAATAAAGAATTTCACTGTATGAATAATTTGAGTAGTAATCAGTATGCCACTGTAATTTTGTTATGTCATCATCAAGGTCAAATAAAGTCACATCGTTCATTGATTGGTCCATTGTAATTTTATATTGATCGTAACTCAGTTATTTACCAATGAAAAAGCCTGATTATTTCAATGAGAAATTCAGAAAGTCCAATACTGTGGAGGCCTACAGTAAAATAAAATAATTTCCGTCTGCTCCAAGGTTTCTAGCATAGATTATTATTTTTTACGAGTCAATCAAAAGGAGACAGAGGAAAAAAAATTACTCACTTTCATTCGCATATTAGATCTCAACAACTCCGATTGTGATAACCATCTTTGCAAGTTTGAATTGATTTTTCTATCGACTATTGAATATTGATTTTGTGGTGAGAAATCTTTCGACACACTTTCATCTTGATCATATTGATCTAAACTAAGTAAATCATCTATTGAACTGGTTACAGGCATGGAATTCAATTCATCACCGTATGACATTGGTGATGATGTATTCAAACGAGAAAAACTACTCGATTGACCAGTGAAACTACTTGATGAATGTTGAACATCTTCATTCGATTGAATATTTTCATTTTTCTGATGATTATTTTGATTTTGATGTTGACAATGGTTATTTGTAGTGTGATTCTCAGTATCATTTTGATACATATCCTCATCCTCGTCGCTACTGTCATCATCATCATCATCATCATCGTCAGCATAACTTTTATTTCCAGTAAAACCATTAAAACTACTACTATTATTACTGTGAGTAGTAAAAACATTAAAGTTAAATTTAGTTTTGATAATTCCATCATCAGCATAATCATCATCATTATCATAGTGATTTTCACTGACTGGATTATAAGAACTTTCTTCATTCTGTAGAAGGTTTATTTCTTCAAACTTTTTCTTCACATCCGCTATAAAGGTTTGAACGAAAAGAAAATCAGTCAATCAGATAGTTTGTACATTGATTTACAGTTCGGATAGTTTAACACTTGGAAGATAAATTACTACTCAAATGACCTTGATATCAAATTCATAATTGGTTGATAATTCATCAGCGAAGTCTATCCGAAATATTTATCGAAAACTAAGAGTCCATAAAACAAATTCAAACTACAGTGACTTAAAATAGAGTTCAAGAATGTTATCATCGAAGATTCCTATTGACTAGTAGTAGTTAACTTCTACATTACTTGAAACATACAATATGAAATTGTATATTTATGTGTATAAATTGAATTTCTTCAGGGACATTCATAATAGTTAAAAGCATTTCTTCAGATGAAAAATTTCTGTACCCTTATTGATGAATCTTTGAGCACACTTATTTCTGTAAAGTCTCGTTTATATTTAAATTTAATGAAATCCAGTTCCAAAACATTTTATCGATTGATTTCTAGTAACCAAAAGTTTGAATTACTCTAAGTTGGTAGTTTCAAAGTTGGAACTGGATTGATAGGACTTGGTCACATACAAAATAGCAGACTAAGTTAATTTTAACTTTCTGCTATTAGCCCTCCTCCTCCGAAATACAATATGATGCTTCAGTAAGGGTCTGCATAGGCACCTGAACTGTTGATATGGAGTGAGGTAGTTGAGCTTGTTGACTGCCTCACTTATCTCGAGAGTCTCATCAGTGCTGATGGTCTGATGTCTTACAAAATCTCAGGACGGATACAGAGGTCTCGAGTGGCTTTTTCCAACTTGCTTCATTTATGGTGCAGATATTCGTTTGCTGAATAAAGGACGAGTGTACTGCGTACCAGTTCACTCCGTCATACTATATAGCTGTCAAATATGGCCGATAAGAGTAGAGAACATTCACAGGTTAATGATTTTCGATCACATATGCTTCGAAAGTATTGCTCGCATATCTTGGAACAAACGAGTAAGCAATTCCGTTCTTAGGAATCTAGTACTAGGTAAGGATGGCTGATCAATAGATGAAGTATTGAAATTTCGCGAGTTGAGGTGGCTGAGACATGTGCTATGAATGACCAACCACAGACTGCCTAGACGAGCAATGTTTTGTGGTGTAGGAGTATGTTGGAAGAGACCGAGAGGCTGCCAGAGTGAACATGGTATAAATCCATGAAGTACCTGACAACTAGACTGAGCCATGTTGATAAGTGTCGACTACCTGGTTGGGGTCCACGAGGTGATGGTAACCGGTGGTTAAAAACCCTGAATGACATGGCTCAAAACCGTTCGCGATTGCGTAGGGGAATTCATTCCTTGTTTTCTATCAAAACCTAACCTTCAGAGTTTCTCATCACCTCTTTTTAAGTTTATTTCGCTAAATTCTACTTCTTGAATAATACCTTCAAACCCTAATCTCTCCGACTTCTGCTAATACTTCTACTACCTCTACTACTATGGCATTTGAACTGACAATCGCATCTTTGTGCTAATGTGTTATGGAAGCTTGAAATGATATATGTATGTCCGAAGTCTTATCTTGTAGCTAACTGACTGACTGAATTATGTTAAATACCGACAGTAACTTCAAAAATGATTTTAGTTTGTGTTGGGTAATACAAATCATAGTTATTCCAATATAACAGAGTTATGATGAGTAAATTAAATATCGATGTAGACCATATTATCTGGTATAAACCTCTGTTTCGGTCTATCCGATCACTTAAAAATGTCACATGAATTTTTAGAAATTTTCTTCAGTCTCCATCAATACAACTATTTACTTAGTCTTATGTTCACCTCTCTCTGCTTAAGCTGAGTTATAAAAATTTTCTTAGAAGACTAAGTGATTAAAAAAATCACTTCTAGCTAAAAATTATTTTGTTTCGAGTTCAAGTGTTGAAGGTTAGAAGAGTTTAGATATCGGCTTCGAAGCTGGCACTTCGAATATTCTGTGTGTAGATATAAATATATTATGTTACTTCATCCACTGTCTTCAGTGAGCACTGCTTCACACCCGAACAGGGGTGAACACCACTGTTCAAGCCTTCTCACCAGAAATCAAGGAAACTTCCTCACGGAACTAGTATTATGTGGTTATGAAGACTATTAAGTGGATCCGCACTGCTGATGAGTCCCATACTACGACGAAATAGCAATCCAGTGCTACCAGATTTCTAATGATGGTCTAACATGGATCGATTCAATGATTTCAATAAAGCAGACCAACAATCGCTACAACTACACAATACATTTATCATGTTAGTCAAACTTTTCTATAATGACTAAACCTTAAAGATACAGAACATCAATTCTACATGAATTTTCAAGAAAAAAGAAAGTTGATTAATTTTTTTAACATTCACTTACACATATTATTCAACGTACCAACCACTTTATCGAAATATTTTATCAATCTTTTATTGGTAAGTCTTTTGGATTTTGATTTCTAATATAGGAAATGTATAACAAGAAGAAGTACAGCTGTAATGGAATGAACTTTAATAATAATTGCAAAAATATAACATACATACTACAATCATGAAGATTGGATTGATTTTAAAAAAATATCAAGTTTATTTCGATCGAAAGTAAAGTTAAATTCAAGCATACATGTGTATGTGTATGTTGAGTTTCAATGAAATGATGAATCAGTCATTGTTAGGCCACCATTAGAAATCTATGGTCACTGGACAGTTGTCAAGTTCTAGTATGCAACTCATTAGAGACAAGATTTGTGAGGAAATTCTCGAAATGGAACTCAACTTGTCAGATATAGGCAGTTACCAATCAAAAACAATGGGTGAGATTGTGCAATACATTGGATTGTTTAAGGTGAGACATTACCACAGTTGAGTGCCAGCGCGGTGGTCTAGAGGTTAAACGTTGTCCCGTGGCATCGAAGGTCCCAAGTTGGATTCCGGATTAGGAGAGTCGCGGATGTACATTGTTAATGAGTCCTACAGTAGGACTTGATAGTCACTTAGTGTTTACATGTTTTTAATGGTGGTCTAACAATGATTGATTGATGATTTCAGTGTGTAAAAATACTAATCTCTATAACTCTAATTGAAAAATCGTAAAATGTGCTCTTTAGCGACTAGCTTCTTGAGGAAATGCTCGGAGTTCTAGTGAGAAGACGTCGACAGTGGAGTTCAACCCTGTCGGGTGTAGGCAGTAATATTCGAAACAAATAAGTGAGGTCGCGCAAAACTTCAAGATCAGTCAGAGTTAGGCATTAACACTGTTAGACACCGGCCCAGAGGTCCAGAGGTTGGTTGTTCATGCACAAGACCGAAGGTCTTGAGAGGTCCTGAGAGGTACAGGAGTCACGGATACGCACTGCCAATAAGTAGTCCCATACTAGGACGAATGGAGATCCAGGGCTTTCAGGTTTCTAATGGTGGTTTAACAATTACTGATTGATGAGTTGTAATAAATTCAAAAATCTTCACAACCATATAGTGAAAATTATCTTGTGCACACTAGCAATTAGCTTAGCGAGGAAATTCTTGCAGTTCTAGTGAAAAGCCTTGGCCAATAGAGTTCAGCTGTAACGAGTGTAAGATAGTCACTCACTAAAGAAAATGGATAAGGTTGCGACATCCCTTGGATTACTGATCAAAGTTAGACATTAACACCGTTGGATGCAAGTGGCTCAGTGGTCTAAGGGGTTAAGTGTTAGCACACAGGGTAGTAGTGGATGCGATGAGCTGATGAGTCCCATTCTGGGACAAAACGACCGCTCAATAATTTGACTAACGGTGATTTCCAGTTCAGTTAATTAATGACTTACTGAAAACAATGAATGTATATTATTAGTACACAAATAAAGGATTCACCATAAATTTTCCAATTAGCTTTTATTAAAAATTAAAAAAAACTAGTTTTCAGACATCATTATTATCACTAAACTTATTGCGTAACCTCTCAAATCGGTATGATTACTTTTAAACTTATTATTATTATGATCATCATCATCACATGACCTTGGTTGGTATCAAATGTCAACTGTTCAATGATCAAACTAATGAAATATTACTTATTTAAAGAGTAGAATTCAATTCATTTATTTGTTTTACCAAACTATAGTTAAACAATCTTTCGATATTATATAGAGAAAAAATAATAATAACCGATTCCATTTTATTGAAACATTTAATTTGATTGTTAAAGATTATTAATAATGTCATCTATAATGTAATAAATAATTTTAAGAAAAGTTGAACATTGAGCCCTCGTATTTGTTTTACGTATGAATCAATCAATCAATCACACAGCTTATTGTTCTGAAATTAAATTTTGATTGATTTTATGACCAGTTTAGCGATTAGAGTAATAATTTTGACATATGAACCTACTACTCCCTATGTGTGAGTGATGTCAGATAGCTGTGTTCGGTTAATGACTAGGTTTTTTTTCAAAACAATATCCTAAACTGTTGTTTAGAATTGGTAGATTCAATCCGGGAAGAATTAAAATTCAATCTGAGAACTATCACACAGCTACTGTCAGCGTCATTAAATAGCTAGCTAGACAGACAGACAGATACAACGCAGAACTTCGTACATAAGTACATCAGTTGAGGTTGCCATATCATAGCTCAAATTTGATTCGTTGCAAAGTACTTGGTGAAAAAACACCTTACTGTCAAAATATCAATCAAATCTAACTGTCAGTGCAGTAATATTATCTATGCTAATTTCCTTTAAAATTGTAACAACTGACGTTTTTACACATTTGAAATCACCAATCAATGATTGTTAGACCACCATTAGAAACCTGGAAGCACTGGACGGCCGTTTCGTCCTAGTATGGGACTCATCATCAGTGAGCGTCCACGACTCCTGCACCTCACAGGATTCGAACCAGGGACCTCCGGCATTGTAGGCGAACGCCATACCATCGGACTGTGGTGAGTGCTACTTATACGAACGATATAAGTAGTATAAGAATGGACGTGAAAGAAGAACTCTCACGGTCACTAGAGGAAAACGGAAAGCAAATGGAGCAAAAGCAAGAAATAAATAGAGTACCGACAGGAAGTAAAGGTAGCAACAGCAGGAATGGAAGAAGGCTGGAGCGTTGGAAGTCAGGACTCAAAGATGGTGTGCAAATAGATTGGTCAATGTAATGTTTTCGTTTTTAATTGACTAGGACTGTAAATTGGCATACTACATTTTACCGAGCCTGCATCAATCTTCTCAGTACCACTGGGCCGGCCTCCAACGGTGTTAATGTATAACTCTGATTGATCTACGGATGTTTGCGCGACCTCACCCATTTGTCTTTGGTAGTTACTGCCTACACCCGCCAGGGTTGAACTCCATTGGTCATGTCTTCTCAGCTAGAACTCCGAGAATTTCCTTTCGAAGCTAGTCACTAGTGAGCACTGTTACGATATTTCGGGGCAGAGTTGTGGAGGTTTTGTGTTTTTACACATTTGAAATCATCAGTCAATCCTGCGAGGAGCAGGAGTCGTGGATGAATACTGCTGATGAGTCCCATACCAGGGCGAGACCCATTCAGTGCTTCCAGGTTTCGCATGGTGGTAAAGATAAAGGTGACAAGGAACTCTGAAGGTTAGGATTTGAGCGAGTACAATGAATGTATGCACCTGCACCACGGCAAACGGTTCTGAGCCATCATCTACGGGCCCCAAACCTACCAACATGACTCACTCCACAAGTCAGTGACTTGATGGATTTGTGTCATGTTTTGGTTTGCCCGCCCATAGGTTTCTTCCAACCTATTCCTACATCTAAAAGTATAGCTCGACGAGGCAGTCGGTGGTTAGGCATATGTAACACATGTCTCAGTCATCTCAACTCGTGAAGTTTCAATACTTTATCTATTGATCTGCCGCCCTTACCTAGGACCAATTTCCTTACTTAGTTATCCCAAGATACACGAGTGTAATGAACAAAGACTACATGAGACAGATTACAAACAAAATGTGCACGTATTCATTTAAGAGATACAGAGATTGTTATTTTTCTGCTGAAATCATCAATCAGTCAATCATGTTAGTCCACCATTAGAAACCTGGAAGCACTGGACGGCCGTATGGTCCTTGTATGGGACGACGCATCAGCAGCAGTTCACCTTATCTTCTTCGTCTGAAGATAATGATCATGCTATACTTTTGGATCCGATATTCTTCCTTCCCGTTCATACCACTTATTAGGCACATTGTGAGTAGCATCCACCACACAAATAATCGATTTCGGAAAAATAGGAATGTCAGTTAAAACTATTATTATTGTTGTTCTTATCATTATCGGAATTTTCTGTCATGTTTTATAATTAAAAAAACATAGGTTCTACAGAATCTTCAACTATCAAATATTCATTCATGATGAGTGGTCCCATACCAGGACAAAACGACTATCCAGTGCTTCCAGGTTTCTAATGGTGGTCTAACAATGATTGATTGATGATTTCAAATGTGTAAAAACGCAAACCTCCAAAACTGTGCCCCGAAACTGTATGATTTCAATAAAAGAGAACACACATCAGGGAATGACGTTCAGTGGGGAACAATAAAAACCATGGAGAATTAGAAATTGGGAGAAATACAAAGTTTAAAAAGTGGACCATTGATTTCCTACATACTTCCAGACAGAATATAAAATGTCTTTGAATCGCTCTTATCTGAGAAAATTAAATGACTTTATACTCATGGAAAGTTCTCAACTGGAAAGAAAGATTTTTAGTTTAGAGTATTACGGAGATGGTTGTTTTACTTTGGAATCATGAATGAATCATTGTTAGACTATCAGTACAAACCTGGAGGCAATGGGTGGTCGTTTTATCCTGGTATGGGACTACTCATCATAAATGAATACATGTTTCTAAGCTTCTTTCTATCGTATTTGATAGTTGAAGATTCTGTAGAACTTGCGTTTTTTAATTATAAAACATACAAGAACATTCCGATAATGATAAGAACAACAATAACAATAGTTTTAACTGACATTCCTTTTTTTCCCGAAAATCGATTAATTATGTGGTGGATGCTACTCACAATGTGCCTAATAAGTAGTATGAACGGAAAGGAAGAATATCGGATCCAAAAGTATAGCATGATCATTATCTTCAGATGAAGAAGATAAGGTGGACTGCTGCTGATGCGCCGTCCCAGTGCTTCCAGGTTTCTAATGGTGGTCTAACAATGATTGACTGATTGATGATTTCAATAGAAAAATAACAATCTCTGTAGCTCTATAATGAATACGTGCACATTTTGTTTGTAATCTGTCTCATGTAGTCTTTGTTCATTACACTCGTGTATCCTGGGATAACTAAGTAAGGAAATGGGTCCTAGGTAAGGGCGGCAGATCAATAAATAAAGTGTTGAAACTTCACGAGTTGAAATAGCTGAGACATGTGTTACGTATGCCTAACCACCGACTGCCTCGTCGAGCTATACTTTAAAATGTAGGAATAGGTTGGAAGAAACCTAGGGGCGGCCAAACCAAAACATGACACAAATCCATCAAGTCACTGACTTGTGGAGTGAGTCATGTTGGTAGGTGTCGACTACCTAGTTGGTGCCCACGAGATGGTAGTAATCGATAGTTGAAGACCTTGATTGACATGGCTAAAAACAGTTTGCAATGACGCAGATGTATTCATTCTTTGTGTTCTCGCAAACTCTAGTCGGAGTTCCTCATGACCTTCATCTTTCTCTTTTTAATTTATTTCCCTGAGCTATACTTCTTGAATAATATCGTCGAAACCTAATCTCTCCAATAACTGCTAATACTTGTACTACCTCTACTACAATGGAGTTTGAATTGACAATTGCATTTCTGTGCTAATGTGGTATGGCAACTTGAACTGATGTACGTATGTACAAAGTTCTATGTTGTTGTTAATGACTAACTGAATGACTCGCACTTTTAATCCTAGTTTATCAATGATCATTTTTTCGGAAATAATATTTCCTAATACAAATTACAAAAATGGAATATATATATATTTGTATGCATACCGCCCAGTTGATTTTAGCTTTAATCAATCGATCTGAAGAATTTGAATCATTGATATCAATATCACTATTATCATTATTTTGATCATGAATTTTTTCGTTGAACATGTTTCTAAAATTAAACAAAATCATATTTTAGTATAAAATTTTTTTAATTTAAAAGTATATAAATTTGGCGCGCCAACATCTCAGCAAATTTTTGCTGGAATGATTAGAATTGTGGAGTGAAATGAAGTGATTTAATAAATAACAGCTGATGAATATCTCATGATGGTAGGACACTGCACCACAATCCTCCAACTGAGCTACACATTTTCTCCACTATTCAAATCAAGATCGAGGTCGACAGGAAAAGCTACGAGTCATACATGGAGAAATTCGAATCGTTCACATCCCTACTTGAAGTTTGTGCTAACGATGATGTTGTTCAAAAGAACAATTAAAGGCTTCATAACCGAAACATCCAACTCAGAGAACGAAACTCCATTACAAATAATACACATCCTCCACCACTCAAGAACACGCACAATGAATCCTGAATACTCGAAGGTCAATAATATGTGAGTTATGATATGTCTCCCTTAAAATATGAGTTTCTACTACTCGGTAAGATGTTGTTAAACATTACTAGTCCTCCATCGAAAACGGCTGTCTCTCTTTACTGATCAATACATTTAAGCGGTTTTTTCAGTTGATATTAGTCAGTTTGCGCATGACGTCTGCTTTATCATGACAATGAACTGATTTGATGCTTATGAAATAATTACCAAAGTGAACTTGTATCTGATGTAAGTGTCGATGATATTCAGTGCGAAAATGAATAATGTTTACAAATCAAAATACCAGTGAAAATGTCAGCTTTGCAGAAGTAATGTTTTGGTATGATGAAAGGGAAAAAAACACTTGACATTTATTTTTATTGAAATCATTAAGCAACCATTGTTTGATTATCATTAAAACTGCAATAAGCATTCAATGGCCGTTTCGTCTTTGTATGGAACTCATCAGCAGTGCTTATCCAAAACTCTCACTGTCCAAAATCGAACCCAATACATTTGATTGATCGAAGTTAGACATTTGATACTGTCGGATGTCAGTGGTATAGAAGTTGGGCGTCGAAGCGTACGACCGAAGGTCCTGAGTTCGAGCCTGGGTGTTGGGTGTTGGTGGATGCACACTGCTGATGAGTCGCATACTAGGGCTTGACGACCTTCATGTGCTTCCGTGTTTCCTAATGGTGGTCTAACAATGATCAATTCATGATTTCAAAGTTATTAAATTTTCACATCCTCTAGGAACTGGTCAATAGGAAAAGGAAGAATAAACAACTTTTAAAACAATAAAACGCTTTAAATATCAAGAGGTAAGTACGTGATCAATGTTGACAATACGTTATATATCTAAGTAAATAAGGCATACAACTATTTGAATGACTGGGATTATTATTATTATTATTACTAATATTATTAAAGGATCATTTTTGTGTTATTAATCTAGCTTATGTTTACTTTTCTGTTTTGTCTTAACAGTCCTTCTATACCATTCTGAATAAACATTATCCATGAGACTGTTTGGATAAAATTATTGAAATCATGAATTGATCAAGGTTTTGTTAGGATATATTATCAAATATCGTAAAGAAATTATTTTGTAAGTCTAATTCGATTGGTCGATCCCTATTGGTCGATATTTAAGGTCATCCTAAACTATCAAGTTCACATACTTTTAAATGTTGTTTCCTATTGGTTAGTATTCACAGTCGACCTAACTATATAAATGTGCATTGTCTGTAAAGTTTTATGCTCCTCTTCTTCTTGTTTTATACAAAAGCTCATATTTTCTGGGTGCTTTCTATGCCATATCAAGACATTTTGAAATCGTTAGTGGGGGCTTGGGACACTCGGATTAGAGTAGCCCATCGTGTCAATAGATCATTTGTCTTAGCTCTCGTTTACCGACTAGGATGAACTCGTAATAGTTCAAGCATATCAGTTGACGAGCATCACAGGTTAGACCACCGTTAGAAACATAAAAGCACACTGGACATCCGTTTCGTCCAGATAAGGGACTCATCAGTGTCAGTACGCAGTCAAGATCCTTACACAAGGTAATCAAACCCAGTACTCTAGGTCTTACACAGGAATATTTAACCTCTAGACCACTGAGTCGGTGGCATCCAACGGTGTTATGGTCTGACTTTGACTTCATCCGTTGTTTCCGGTGGATACCTGCCAATACTCTACAGGGATGAACTCCACTGGTCACGATTTCTCTTTACAACTTCGAAAATTTACTCACAAAGCTAATCTCTAGTGAGTACATGATATCATTGGAATTATGAATCGAACGAGATTCATAGATGAGTCCCATATTCCAGGGATTTGAAAGCCATTCAGTGATTCCACATTTCTAATGATGGATGGTCTCGATTCATTAAAAAATTCCATAGTCTCCATAACGTTTATCATGAAAAATGATATTACATTACTAAAAATAATCATCATAGATTATTTTTTTCTTCTAGGTAAACAATATTTATTCTAATCGAATTATGATATTTAACTAACCACTTATTCAAAACATAACAAAACACAACAGAACAGAACAGAATATTTACTTTTCTTGTAAAGTGAGAGTGAGATAGTGAGCGAGTGAGCCAGAGAGAGAGAGGAAGACAGTGTGAGTATGAGTGCTAGTGTGTAATGCTATGCCTTATGTAAGTAATTATTTATGTAATGATTTTGTTTTTGCTAAAAGAAACAAAACCACTTAAGTTTGCATATAGAGGAGATATGCATCAGCAGGATTAGGTACTAACTACTTAATTATGTAAGGCAAGTTTTTAAAAAAACAGTGTATTACGACCTACAACAACAACAACAAAAAATGTATCGTTTTTCTCGATGAGATCAATAATGAGATACAGTTTAAAATAAGAAATAGTTTTATTTTTTTTCCAGTAATTTCACCAATAAATATTATGAAAGCACTGCATAGCTGTCTTGTTTTAGTATGAAACTCATTAGCAGTGTATATCATCACATGTGTAGTTAAGGCGATGTACACTTTTTAAGTGTTTCATTATAGGGTTGTGGATATTGTTGAGTTTCAGTGAAATGATATGATGTACGCATTAATCAATAGCTTCGTGTGGAAATTCTCACAGTTCTGGTGAGAAGTCGAGACCAGTGGAGTTCAACCCTGTCGAGTATAGGCAGTAATCTACCAATGACAATGGGTGAGGTGATGTGATATCAGTGATTGATTAAAATTAGACAGTGAAACTGTTAGATTCCAGCTCATTCGTCTTGAGGGGTCATGGATGTTCACTGCTGATGAGTCCCAAACTAAGAAGAAAATGCCGTCTAAGGCTTTCATGTATCTAACGATGGCTTAACATTGATCGATTCATGATTTCAATGGAATTCAATATTTTGCATAACTGTATAATGAATGTCACTTAGAGCATAGTTTATATCAACAAGACAACAGCTGAAAATCAAGTAATCCTAGCCAGTTTGCCATTGTAGTTTTGTGACTTCTGAACAGTAAACGTCAGAAAACAAATCAACGACTATCAAGGTCATGAAGAAGCTCACAATCTTTGAATTATTATTGTGCCAATTAACGACCAACACTCTAAGCTCATTAAGCGAATTTTCATAAGCATTGTTTGCTTCTTAAGATGGTACTACCGCCACTAAACCAGAAGGTTCTAAGTTTGATACTTGGTTGAGTAGCGAGCTCTCGTTACTAGGAGAACCCTATTTAAGTTATATTCATTCAGTTAGGTAATATAAACTGATGTGACTTGTGATATAAAACGTCACTTGTTTAAACAAAATGTGTTTTTACCAAGTTAAGAACACTTATTTTGTTTACCGATCGATGAATATATTGCTTGATATGATTAAAGAAGCCGAAAAAATTTGTCTCTATATTGTTTAATCATTAAAATGTCAGGCTCCTAATTTATGCATTCACTAAGGATCGACATCAATTTAAGTATTTCAGAAAATCATTTGGTCCTAATTTGTATGGATCTCTTTAACATTTAGAATACCCATCTGCATTCAGTCGTGCGCTCACTAAGTATCTAGTTTCAGATGATTTCAAGACGTTCTAGACGTAAGAGAATCATAACCAATGAATAATAGTTAATCGTTTCACAATATCATAAAATAACTCGAGTTGGAAATGTGAACCATTAGATTACAACTCAGTAGACTGAGATTTTAAGTACTAACTCCAAGGACTTCAAGGCAGTTGGTCTAAAATGGACACTGTTGAAGATTCCCATGATAAGACGGAACAGCTGTTCAGTAGTTTTTGGATTTCAGTGTAATTAAAAGCCATACCAAATAATCTTTAATTCCATTGACATATACCAACTGGTCTCTATGAAACATCTTAAATATAATGAGATAATGAGAAATATAAATTTCTCCAGTTTAAAATGACCAAACAATAAGATGAAATAGGATCAAAAGCAAATGATCTTAATGAGACGAAATAAAGGATATTAATCAAATTGGGTTAGTTTATCCTCTGTTTAAAAAAAATCTATTCCGTTAGTCAAAGTTCAGTGAGCCTATTTCACTTGGTTTCACAAATAAGATCAAATAACTACCGAAGACAACGCTACGCATTAACACCGTTGGGCGCCAACTCAGTGGCTATAGGTTAAGCGATAGCGCGTGAGACTAAATCTCCTGGGTTGGGTTTCTGTGTGCGAGAGTCTTGGATGCACACTACCACTGATGAGTCCCATACTAGGACTTGACGATAGATAGTTCGGTGCTTTCATTTTTTTATGGTGATCTAACACTGGTCAAATTTATTACTTAATATGCGTTTCAAAGATTTAAAAATATCCAATGAAAAGTTGTATTTGTCATCTGATGGTGTATCACAAATTATAAAAACTTTGTTACATTTAGAAATAGTTTTTTTTAATAAAAAGAAACCGCAATCAATCCGGCGATTTCACATAGAATGATATCGATCAATTTTTAAGATAAAATAGATTGATACATTTGAAATCATCAATCAATCATTGTTAGACCATACCATTAGAAACCTGGAAGCACTGAACGGCCGTTTCGTCCTGGTATGGGACTCATCAGTGGCAGTGCGCATCCACGACTCCTGCACCTCGCAAGATCCGAACCCGGGACCTTCGGTATTGTGCGCGAACGCCTAACCATCGGACCACTGCTGATGAGTCCCTTATCAGGACGAAACGGCCGTCCAGTGGTTCCAGGTTTCTAATGGTGGTCTAACAACGATTGATGATTGATGATTTCAAATGTGTAAAAACACAAATCCCCAAAGCTTTAACTGAAAAGAGATTGAAACAATCCTTAGCTTATAATGATTGATTCGTCCTTTTAGATTTTTCCAGAATTTACTGTGATCTGAGATGAATTTGTCAGAATCATTGTTATTCAACATTTCAAACAGAACTCTGCCCAGAGGCCTTCTAGGGTGACTGCCAGTCCTAATTCAAGATTAAGAAGGAGGGGGCTAGATTTAGGGTTAGCAACCCCATCTCTTAGAAACCCAACTCGCTTAAGTAAACGTTAACCAGAAAAATAATTCACTGGTCGGCAGCTTCTTCTCCATTAGGGGCAACAGGCGTAAGGAAATAAGTAAGTTTTTCAATTATATACATTTATCATTTCATTAAAGAATTTTTCCAACAATAAACTTGTTATATATCATCAATCTGCAAGCCAAACTTGTATAGCATAGCATATCGTAGTTATACTGTATTTGATAGGTCTGATAGAATTTTATGAGACGGTTTCATTAAATTCTTACTTTGATTTTTAATGACTCACGTCAAGGTCGAAGTACAGCTTACGACCACTTTAGTGGCCCATGATCTGACTCCAATATTTACGAGCAATTGAATATGCTTTTTACACATTTGAAATCATCAATCAATCATTGTTACACCACCGTTAGAAACCTGGAAGCACTGGACGGCCGTTTCGTCCTGGTATGGGACTCATCAGTGGCAGTCCCCATCCACGACTCCTGCACCTCGCAGGAATCGAACACAGGACCTTCGGTCTCGTGCGCGAACGCCTAACCATCGGACCACTGGGCCGGTATCCAACAGTGTTAATGTCTAACTCTGATTGATCTAAATATGCTATAAATTGGAACTTTCCTTCAATTTCCGTATACCATAGTTAGACGAACCACGGCTGTGCGGCTGTGGTAATAAGAATCCAGTAAAATATCCACAAACAAGTTTTCAACAAGTCAAGCCAAATAGACAATTTTAATAAATTAACGCTCAATAAAAAAACTTACGGAAGTATTTTAATTGCAACATAAAATTGCAAACATATCAAACAACATAATTTAGCTTATCAATAAATATCTAAACATTATGTACATGATTTTGTTCAAAGAACATCATAGGACTATATTGAAAAAAAAAACGATTATCTATTTCCATTAAAGATCACTAATTAGGATTTTTAAATTAGAATTGTCATGAACAAGAGGATAGGAATAAATATAACATTATAAGGTTGTGGAAATTGTTGAGTTTCATTGATCACTGTTAGACTACACTTTGAAATCTGGCAGAACTGGACAGCCGTTTCGTTCTAATATGTGCTCACTAGTGGCTGGTTTCGAGAGGGAAATTTACACAATTGTGGTGACAAGTAGTGACTAGTGGAGTTCAACGCTATTGGCTGTAGGAAGATACTTACCGAAGCTAATGGATGAGGTCGAATTTAGACAGGCATTAACACCGTTTGGTGCGGACTCAATGGTGTATAGGTTAACCTTTCGCGCGTTAGACCGAAGGTCCTAGGTTTTACTTCATGCTGTGAACTTAGTGCCATTCTATTGCTATCGGCTATCTTCACACCTATTCCATTGTCTAAAACTAATTTTTCTACTCAGTATGTAATAATGATTAGTAGTTTTGTATATGTGATTATTGATTTTCTTATAATGACTAGTGTTAGCTACATCCGCATTGAGTTTATTTGAAATATTTATCGATTAAAATAATAATGAAAATCTATGGTTTCACCGTTACTTTTTCTGTGGAAAATAATGAATCGATCTTTGTTAAACCGCCGTAACAAGCATGGAAGCAATGAACAACTGTCACGTCCTAATATGAGAGTCTTCAACAGTGCGCATCCATCAGCATCCTATAACCGGGAATCCAACCCACGACCTTTGGTCCTGCGCGCAAACGCTTAACCTCTAAACCAGTGATTCAGTACCAAACTGGTGTTCATGTCTAACTTTAATCAATCCTTGATGTTGCGCATCCTCACGCAGCCTGAACAGTGTTGAACTTCCCTGGTCACAACTTCTCACTAGAACTTGGAAAATTTTCTTAAAAAGCTAGTCATTAGTGAGCGCATTTTATGATTTTTAATCAAAGAGAATTTCTGAGATTGTAAAGTTTCACCGAAATGTCTATTGATGACGGAGTCTAGAAATATAGGCAGTTTTCGAAAAAAATCCCAATTTTTTTAAAAATAACCAGAAACAAATTTCCAGTTTCGAAATATCAACTTGAATTTGTTAAATTATTTAAGGTTCAAACATTCATTTCCA
>OX103971.1:8609349-8625666 GCA_944470395.2 Schistosoma turkestanicum | reverse complement strand
ATACTGATTTGTTATGTCTAGAGATCCTATTCGATAACGTGTGCCGTATTGCTAGGAGAACCAATAACTAATCTTTTTATCGACATGCTGACCAATGAACAACAGCCGCGAGTCATAGCATTTCAAGCCCTTTTTAACTCAGAAACCAATTAGAATAGTACGTTTAGGATTAGAATGTGTTCTACTGTACTCAATTTAATCGCACAATCCAAAACTCATAAAAATATAGAGTGAAATCTGGACTACATATTTACTTACTTACTTATGCTCGTTACCCCCAATCGAGCAAAGGCCGCCCACCATTTTTCTCCAACCAACTCTGTCCTCGGCTTCCCTTTCTATTTGGGCCCAGTTTTTGTTCATTCTTCTCATGTCTTTCTCTATTTCTCGGCGTAATGTGTTCCTTGGAATTCCTCTTTTCTTTTCACCTTGGGGGTTCCATGTGAGTGCTTGTCTTGTGAGGCAGTTTTGTGCTTTCCGCAATGAGTGTCCTATTCATTTTCACCGTTTCTTCCTGAATCCCTCCTCCACTGCAATCTGGTTTGTTCTCTCCCACAGTACGTTGGTTCTGATGGTGCCTGGCCAACGAATCCCTAGTATTTTGCGTAGAAAACTGTTCTTAAATACTTGCATCTTCTAGATAATGGCTTTGGTAGTTCTCCAAGTTTCCGCTCCATACAGTAGAACTGTCTTGACATTTGTATTGAAAATCCTGATTTTGGTTTTGGTTGAAAGTTGTTTGGAGTTCCAGATATTTTTCAACTGTAGAATTGAAGCCCTTGCTTTGCCAATCCATGCCCTCACATCTGCATCGGATCCACCTTGGTTGTCGATGATGTAAATGTGTTAACGTCCTCCAAAGAATCTCCATCAAGAGTGATTTGGTTAGAGCATGTTGTGTTGTATCGTAGAATTTCGCTTTTTCATTTATGTCTGTTGAGACCTACTGCTGCAGAGGCTGCTGCTACACTGGTCATCTTCTCTTGCATTTGTTGTTGCGTGTGCGACAGAAGAGCCAGGTCATCTGCGAAGTCCAGATTGTCCAGCTGCGTCCTAGCTGTCCACTGAATACCGTGCTTCCCTCCAGATGCTGACGTCTTCATAATCCAGTCGATCACCAGGAGAAAGAGAACATATCTTGACTACATATAACCATAATGAAAAGATCACAATGCGTGCATAACTATTCCGCTATAAATGGGAGAAAAATGATGTAAGGTCGGTCATTTCCTAAAGTCCAACTTTTTCTATGCTTATCCTAGAATATAACAGAGCTAAGGTCATACTACTGAGGCTGTAGCTACAGAATTTGAATGATACAACAGTAACACATTCGAAATCTTACTCTAACAACTTTTAATTCCAGATCCATATTTCTGATTGATGTTTATTGATTACTCTATGAAATGTAAGTGCATTATTCTATGTACTTACTGAATCGTCGGATCACCTTTTACTCTTGTTCTTTCCTCTTTCAAATAACCTGGCACTCCTCCACAGATATCCCAACACTCAAGGTACCTCCTGGCCAAACGCAAACCAATCAAAGGCTGAATTTATACAACATATGTTCAAAAAAGACCTACATCATGTAATGTAATGATGATTAAAAAAGCATGCTCAACTATTTTAGTTACATAATCGAATAACAACTTAAAACGGAATAATCAATATCTTATTTTATCAGTCTACATTGTGAATGATACTCATTCGTCAATTCAAACTTAATAATTAGATGAAATATCAAGGAATAGATAACATGCAATGAATTTTGTGAGCTATTGATCAGTTCCCATTGATATATGTGCTTCCTAAGTGGATGGTGGCCACAATATTCACTTATTATGATAAGTTTCTGGATTAAGTAGCTTAATAAATAACGAACACAGTGCGTGAAGTAAGTGTTTATGAATTTGAATTTCAGTGGGAAAATTAACAAGAAGATGCATGTACATCCGTCAGATGAGTCCTAAACAACAACAAAAATTATTTCTTGAAATCCACTGCTAGCCACAATCCAAGTTTTAATACCACTTTTTTAAGTGGTTTGTTTTGCATATTTATCTATGATGCTACACCTTTTTTATCAACAGAACAGAGGTAAAGTCACGGATGACAGTCACATTAGTTGCTGTAACGTTTCAAACGGATAAGTTCACCATTGAAATCGTGATTCAACTGTTGTTATATCAACATTAGAAACCTGGGACTTTTCAGCAGTGCGCACCCACTACTCCCGCTCACGAGTAACCAACTTGGGAACTTCGGTCTCATGCGCGACCGCTTAAACTTTAGACAACTAGGTGGGCATCCAACGAGCGGGGCTCGTTGATGTTCACTGATAGAGAGTCCAATACTAGGACGAAGCAGGCATCCTGTGCTTGCCGGTTTCCAATGGTGGACTAACAATGATAGACTGAAGATTTCCAGTGAAGAACAACAGTCACTATGATAAAGATACGTTTGAATTAAGTCTGTCTTTTACTAGTTAAAACAATTGGAGATTTCAGTTTAACTTGTTTTATTAACTGGACTTTACTACAATAGTACTATGACGGTCGGTATCCGAAATATGAACGTTAATACGTGCGAACCCCTAAACTATCTACTTGAACGAAATGGCAAGAATTGACGTTTCTTTGGCTACTGAATAAAATACTCATAAACACATTTCTTCACCTCTACCTCGTAGGAAATCAATTATATAAGTTTGTCCCTCATGTCATCTCTGATTGTCATCAAGTGATCTTCTCATTCAGCTATTACAAAACTATACGCACTGAGAAAAATTGTATCGATTAAATTACTAACTGATTTTAATTTTGACCACCATTTGAAACTCTGCATTGCTGGACAGAATCCTTTGCGGTTCCCAACCCTCCCAACATTTGATCTCCAAACCACGGGATCTGCAATCCACTGGCGTACATGTCTAATTCCTCTTGGTTGATAATAACCGTATACTCACTAATGACTAGATTGTAGATATGATTCCAGTTCTAGTAAGAAGCCATGGCTAGTGAAGTTCGAACACATCAAGCATGAGAAAATTATTCACCACAGAAAGTGGAAGATGGTCAAGCAGTATCATAAACTGACTGAAGTCAGACGTGCATAACATTGAATGTTGGTTCTTCGGTTTGGAGTTTAGGCTTTCCAGAGCGGTCTGATCCATGAGCGCGGGATAAACATTTACTCGGTGTGTTTCAGTTTTCAATGATGTAATGAATAGAAATCTAATGATATCATGAAACCTCTGCATTATTAATAACAAAGTTATATCTTAACAAATTACCAACGTGAATTTTCATACAAACTATTCAGACTACTAAACTAGGATTATTAAGTAGTGTGATTTGAAATGTTTGAATTTATTTTCTTGCAGTTACACACTCAATGTCGGTCTGATGGAAGAATTCACAAAAAATTCTGAACTCCTTTATTTTGATTTAAATCTGCCTGAACTAAGATTTATATAATATGGGGTTATTGAGCAATGAGCTTCTAATGAGTTACTTCATTTATACCTGTGCTCACTAGTGACTAGCTTCGTGAGGTTTCTCCGAGTTCTAGTGAGAAGTCGTGACCAGTGGAGTTCAGCCTTATTCGGGTGTGAAGCAGTGCTGACCGAAGACAGTGAGTGAGGTTGCGCAGGACCATGAATTTATCATAGTTAGACATTAACACCGCTGAATGCCGGTTAAGTGGTCCAGAAGTTAAGCGTTCGAGTGCGAGACCCAAGGTTCGATCCTGACTGGTGGAGGTAGTGAATGTGCATTCCTGGTGAGTTCTGCACTGAGACGAAACAGCTTTCCAGTGCTTCAAGGTTTCTGGTGGCGGCCTAACATTGACTCATTCATGATTTCAAAAATTCATTCATAATAAACTGAAAATCCAGGACCATTATGTAATGGTCAAATCAACCTAGCTGGCGAGTGAGTCAGCTTAATTCGATGAAGCGTGACCAAGTAATTATAGTCAGACAATAATAGGCTAGACTTGTAATAAACGAAGTAAACAGGAAGTCGAATAAAAACAAAAAAGGTTATGTGTGAATGACAGAACAAGTCGAAGGATATGTGAGTAGAAATTCGGGCAAAAATATTCATTAATCAGTTTGACCGAAAGCTAGGACAACCCCTGTAGGCTCAACATGTTAGTACATAAATTCCAGTCTAAACAGCTGTAGGAAAAGTGGAGGGATCTATTTTATTGCTGAATAGGCTAGCAAGCGACTAAGAGAGAAGACTGACTGACTGAAACACTACTCGATTCATTTATGATCAGACTCACGCTAAATTTGAAAAAAATATGTACTCAGCAACATCACCAAGCACAAAGAATTGAAAAAATCCAATTACGTCCAACCTAGGCATTTAGGGTAGAAAAATCAATTTAAGAAGTTACTTTTGAGTTACAACAATTTTGGAACAAAACAGAATATGACAGCTAATCATACATTAAGATACATAAGATAGGAACAAAGACAGTTAGTCAGATACAACGTAGAACACAAAGAATGGATGCATCTGCACCATTGCAAGCGGCTTTAAGCTAAGTCATCCAGGGTCTCTAACCAACGGTAACGATAGCCTTGCCGACCCTAATGTGGGTGCTCTACACCAACTAACATGACTCAGTCAACTTGTCAGTAACTTCATGAACCGGTGTCATGTTTTAGTTTGGCCGGCTCTAACTTTCTTCCAGACTACTCTTACAAAAAAAAATATCTCTCGTCGAGGCAGTCAGTGGTTGGGTATGTGTAACACATGTCCCAAGCTAATGAAGACTCACTACTTCATCTATAGACCAGTCACCAATACCTAGTTCCCGTTTTTCTGATAACAATATTCCTTACACGATTGTCCCAGGATACACAAGCAATCATTCGAAGACACCTGTGGCCAAATAATAGTAACCTACGAATATCCTCTATTCTTGCTGGTCATGTTTCACACCCGTACAGTAGAAAGGAGCAAACTGCTGCGCATTAGACTCTTCCTTTGGTTAGCAAACGGATATCTCGTCTACGTCATAAGTGATGCAAGTTGGCAAAATCCAATCGGGCCTTTTGTATCCATGATGAGATTTCGTCAGTCACTAGGCCATCAGCACTAATGAGACTCCCGAGATAAGGGAAGCGGTCAACATACTCAACTGCTTCACACCCTATTACTAGTTTGGGTACCGACGCAAGCCAATCCTGAAACAAGATTTTGCATTTCGACGAGGTAAACCGCATCCCGAACATGCTTGCATTGTTTCTTAGGGTAGTCATAAAACTCTGCATTTTGTAAGCGTCTTCGCCAAATAGGGTCATCGGTATACTCTAAGTCAACAAGTGAGTCTCCTAGTAGAAGGTCCACGCCTGAAAAGTCTGACGATGATGTTAGCTCCAAAAGCATGTCTATGACAAAGTTAAACATGAATGGAGAAAGTGGACAGCCCCGACGGATACAACTAGAAGTAATCAAGTCTGGTGACAGTTCTACATAAGCTCTCACTCGAGCAGAGAGCCTGTGTAAGGTTAATGTATTTGTTTGGTACAGCTTTGAATGACAGACAGCCACAGAGCCTCACTACCGACAAATTCGAACGCCGAAGTGTCTATGTTCTAGAACCTGATGAAGTGTGGATATATGGTCTATGAATCCACATGTGGGTCCGAAACCAGCCTCGATTCTGCACTTCACGGGCTCTAGTTAGGCGTCGGAGTATTATTGAAGCCAGTATCTCAGACACTATATTAGTCAAACCGATTGTTCTGTGATTGTTAAAAGAATACTTCCTTCCTTTCTTATAGATTGGGACCAGTTCCCAGATTCTATCCAGGATTTCAGTTTGCAACCGGTAGGTTAGAGTCCTGTTCCATATATATTTCGATTTGAGTAGCAGCTAGGGCGTATATTATCGAACCTTACACAAAGCGTGCCTTACACTTGAATACAGAAACTGCTGATTTGTAAGTTATATTAACCAGTTCCCTTATTTATAGATCCAAATTCCGTCCTATTTACTCTGTTTTCGGAAAATGAGTAGTATCACTAGCCTTTACACATTGAATGTGTGGCCAAAATCTACGTAGGCGAATCTATAATTAGTAAGTTGAAATGATTTTGGTAATATAAGTTGGTATGTTTCTACACACATACATTTTACGATCAATTAAATCAATAACCTAGTCAATCAGCAATTGCCCACCGACTCTTTTGAAATCCGTATCGAGATTTGGTCAGATACCGACTTAACAGGACTGATAAAAATTCCAAAATAAGTAGAGTGGTTGTAGCGCTCAACTAATACTATTTTTGCAATCAGAGTTATGGAGATCAGTGATTCTGAACATTGATATCACCAATCAATCATTGTTAGACCCCTATCATTCGAAACCTAGAAGCACTCGACGGAAGTCTCATCCTGGTGTGGGACTACTCATCAGCAGTACACATCCGCGACTCCTGTTACTCCTAGGATTCGGACCCGAGACCTTAGGTCTTGAGCGCGAACGCTTAATCTCTCGACATTGGTCTGGCATCCAACAGTGTAAATGTCTATTTCTGATCAATATAGGGATTTTGCGCGACCTCACTTATTTGCCTTCGGTAGTTACTGCCTACACCCGACAGGGTTGAACTCTACTGGTCCTTACCATTAGTTTTTAAGCGTTGATTTGAACCAGTTATGAAGTGATATTTTGCATTTCAAAGAAGAGAAGAACAATTCACTTGCATTTTTTACTCTTGAACAACAGAAAATTTCGCACTTATTTAATGTCGTTATCACCAAGCAAGACTAACTATCTTATGATTTCAAGTGAGTTTTCATTTTTATCCATGGAATAGTTATTGTTAAAACTAAAGTTTACTAAAGAATTACGAAAGCTCAGGAATATCAGTGTGATTTTTAAAGCATGTATATAACAGACAAAATAATTATACAAATACCAAATTATTTAAATATATTTATATTTATATATATACAGGCGGCTAAAAAAAATAGTTGTCCAATACATAATTTTCTTCTCATTGTTGAATAGTTTTTTGATAGGCATTAATTGGATAATCTGAACTTGTTTCTTGTTCTAAATTATGTAATTCAGCTACAAGTTTATCACGTAATCGATTGCTGACACGATCTAAATCTAATTTTCGAAGAAGTAATTTCTCTTGATTTAACGCGGTGACTTGAGCTAACCAACGGAAATCGCCTAATATTAGAAATTGTTTAATTTCTGATACTAGACGAGTAATATTCTCACATGCATGAACCTAAAAAGATGGAAATTATGAGAAGATATTTAGAAAAAGATAAATGAAAAATAATTTTTGATAGTGTATGGTAGTAATAATAAGATTCATCATGATTTTGAAAAATAAATTTCTAACAATTGGAATATCATATTCAAAATATTTTTGAATGAAATCATGAATTGATCATCGTTAGACTATCTAGTAGAAATCTAGAGAGACATTGGATAAGGTTGTACAAAACCTTAGATTGATCAAAGTTAGACATTAAGAACATTGGATACCACCAGCTAAATGGTCTAAAGGTTAAGGCGTAAGCGCGCGAGAATGAAGGTGTTGGGTTCGATTCCCACGAGCGGTGGTGGATGTGGACTACTGAAGAGTCTCATACGAGGACCGAAAGGCTGTTCAGTACTCCACCAGGTTTCCAATGGTGATCTGACAATGATCGATTTATGATTTAAATCAAAAACGACAATCTCTACAACTCTATAATGAATAGTTTATTTTAGTTGACAAGAATGTATAACAAATCAAATAATTAATACGTAAATATACAAAAATGAACTAAGTTGCAAGATTGTTTTAATATACGGATTCTATGTGTTGATTGATATGATTATTACATTGATAAATAGGGTTAAAGTTAAATGGTGAAGCGATTAATTAATTTGAATATATTATACACTTGAAGAGATGCATGTTAACTCTCAATATATATAAACAAAAATATAAGATGATAGGATTTACTTAATTCCCTGGCGGAAATTTGGATAATACAGTTGAAACAATATTCGGAGAAATGAGATGAATTCATGTTATTTTATCGCCTGTCTATCGAATTGAAAGTATGAAGTATAAATTATTGGAAGCATCCTTACTCGACTTTTTGTATACACATCGTTATTAACGGGATTTGTTGACAGTCGGTTGGTCAGTCAGCTATAACGTACAACTTCGTAGTACGCACATCAATTCAAATTGCCATACCACACTAGCATAGAGAACGAATCGTCAATTTAGATCCCATAGTAGTAGAGGTAGTAGAAGTATTAGAGATAATGGAGAAGATAAGGGATTGAAGATATCATTCGCGAAGTATAATCCAGTGAAATAAACTTAAAAAGAGAAAGATAAAAGTGATATGGAATTCGGACGACTAGAATTTGAAAGAATACAAAGTCAACAAGCGAATCTCCTGGTAAAAGTTCAACTCGTGAAAAGTCAGACGATGAACGTGTCGTCTCTAAAAGCATGTCAATGACGAAGTTGACAAAGCATATACAAGTAGGATCAATCATTCATCTAAATCAATAACGATTCGATTATTATTGCTAGTCAAATATAACTGGCTATAAAAACTAAAGAGAAATGATCAAGAATAAAATATATTTATTTTACGTTGAATTACGTTAGAATAGAATACCTGGTTAGGATTTTTCAACTTTTGCAATCCATGTTGTAAATTAAAGCACATGTAACTTAATAACTAACTTCAGGCTCGTGTATTTAAATTCGACTGAAATTGATATACAGGTTAAATATACCATTCAGTTTCTGAAATATAACTTAGAAAAGATTTTTTCAAAGTCATGTAGATGACTCCGTTAATTATCTTACTGTCTGTATGATGATAGAATATCTCAGTTTAGACAATTAATATTAGAGCGAAATATAAGAATATAATGACTACTCTCAGGTATACTGCAGTCAGTCAGTTAGAACGTAGAATAGCATACGTACGTACGTATGTACATCAGTTCAAGTTGCCATACCATATTAGCAGAAAGACGCAATCGTCAATTCAAATCCCATAGTGGTAGAGGTGTAAGAAGTATTAACAGTAATCGGAGAGATTGGGTTCGAAGAAATTATTCAAGAAGTGTAATGGAGTGAAGTAAATTTAAAAAGAGAAAAATAAAAATGATGAAGAATCCAGAGGATTAGGATTTGAGAGAAGACGAAAAGAATGGATGCACCTGCGCCATTACAAACAGACAGATACAATGCAGAACTTCGTACGTAAGTACATCAGTTTAGGTTGCCATAACACGTCAGCACAGAGACGTAACTGTCACTTCAAATCCAAGAGTGATAGCGATAGTAGATGTATTGGCAGATTAGAGAGCGAAGATAGGATTCGAAAAGTATAATTCAGTGAGATAAATTTAGGAGAAAGATAGAGATTATGAGGAATGCAGAAGGCTAGAATTAGAGAGAACACAAACAGTGGATGCACCTGCGCCACTGCAAACGATTTTGAGCCATGTCATTCAAGGTCTCTAACCATCGGTGACTTTCGTCTCGCGGACCCCAACCACGTAGCCTACATCTACCAACAAAACTCAATACAGTAGTCAGTGACTTCATGGATTTCTGCAGTGTTTTGGTTTGGCCGCCCTAGCTTTCTTTCAACCTACTCCTACACTACAAAACATAGGTCATCGAGGCAGTCGGTGGTTAGTCATACGTAACACATGTCTCAACCGCCTCAACTGATGAAGTTTCACCACTTCATCAATTGATCTGCCATCCTTACCTAGAACTCGTTTCCTAACGACACCATTGTTTATACAGTTGTCCCAGGATACACGAGCAATGCTTCGGAGACATCGATGATCGAAGACTAGTAGCCTACGCAAGTCCTCTACTCTTAACAGCCATGTTTCGCATACGTACAGTAGAACAGAGAGAACTGCTGCACAGTACACTCGTTGTTTGGTTAGCAAACGGATATTTCACCTGCGTCATAGGTGACGCAGGTTGGCAAAAGCCAATCGAGCCTTCTGCCATTAAAAACAGTTTTTATATTTCAAGTATAATACATAAAAGCAAGTATTATTGATTCAAAGTTAGCCTTCAAAAAAGTCTAAAATTGCTAAATTTACTTTAAAAAGACAAATTCGATGAGTTTGGAAATATAGTCTATTGAAGTTTTTAACCAACTGCTTAATAGTATTGTGTCTGCTTTAAGACAAAGATATGAGGTATGATCTTGGTGCTGTGATGTGATTGTGAATTTCTTCGTCCAACTTAAACAACAAATCCAAATCATGAAAAATAAGAACATATACCGATCACTTGAATGTATAAAAAGGTTAATGGATTCCAGTTTGAAAGAAAAAAACAGAACAACAAGATTTCATAATAACAACTTACTATATTTGCTGCTCTTACACTAAATTCAAATGTATCTTGAGCACATTGAGCATATGGACCAAGACCTTTAGTAATTTCATTTGGATCAATCTATAATTTTATAATTACCAAATAGGTGAATTTACGCTAATATATATACCTTAGATCGTGATAAAATCATTTCATAATTAGATAAAATTGAATTAATATTTAAACGAAGTCTTGACTTCAATCCTTGAACATGTGTATTTCGTTTACGTGGAAAATTTGGTTGATTACTTGATGTTGGTCGTTGATTGGACTGCATCTATTCTGTAATTGTGGGTAAAAAAGAAAAGATATATATTCTGAATAGGATTATACATTGTCATACAGTCACTATAGCGTAGCTTTTCAAGCAATGTATATTCTTACATATTGCTATACGATAAATAAAGTACATTTTCAAGTATTAGGCTATGCACTAATTTTATTGACCCAAATATCCAACAAAATATCTAGTTATCTACACTAAAATATGTGCAGTAAATAACTAAAGCCAGTTTGAACTACTATACTGTTCTACAACAGTGATATACAGATCAATACTATTAAAGTCTAGACGCAATTTTTAATCATTTAATAGACGATTTGAATGTTGCACCACTTACTTGAGTTTAGGCTATTAGCAATAGGACGCAATGTTCTTAAGAAAAAAAACAGACTAGTGAATACACTGTGTTTCATGAAATAGAGCAATATTATTAAGAATTACGAACCTGTAAAGTTAAATGATTCGGTCGAACTCAATCAAGAAGCAAGCGTCAAACGAATCTTGCCGGTTTTTTAAAGACAAGATGTCTAAAGGAAGATAGATTGGTTGAAACTTCACTGTAACACGTGCTTTCGGCAAGTAGAGATGACCTAAAACCATAGTGTACAAACGTTCGTCACGGAATCCATCAAAAGACAGAACACTGAGGAGTTGCAATTAACAGAGTATATTATTTGAAATTGCGCATACAAAAGAGAAAGCTTATTTAGAAAAAATGGTCTCATATATCACTTTGAAAGTTCAGTTTACGCAAGGCTCGTTCTTCTTCCTCTTCATGCAGCACATTTATCCTTGATTGCCCTGCAATAAAAAGAGTACAGATTGACATGACAACGCACATCAAGTAGATGGGTTTAAGAGTAAAGAACAACAATCGTTCCACATAGTGTGATAGTAATGTTCTAGTAGGGTGTTGGTATTTATGCGACTTGGAGTAATTAATGTGTGCAATTATTAGATCACCAATTATTATCCTACAGCCCACAGTAAATAATCCTGTGTACATCATTGTAAGATTTATTTCTTAGCCCCACATGTTAGATCGTCTCCGTAGTTAGCATAACAGATTTACAATTTTTAATGAGGGGTAGAAAAAGGTTGTGAGTTTTCAGGCAACAACACCTTTAATACATCTTGAAGAGTATTAGTTTCAGTACTAGTACACTTGCGCTAATTTTTCTTGATATCAACTTAAAAGTTAAATTCACTATGGTCTCATGCCCAACGTTGTTTGATCTGGTGTCTAGACTGCCTGTGGTTAAAAGACCTAGGCCGTGCTCTGAAGGGACGACTGTGAATAGACTTGCATAGATTAAAATGTTTGTATCCCATTTTGCTGAACGTTCATCATGTGACATTTTGATAGGGAAAATTTTGAATTACTAACTAGCACGTATTTTCCTGATATCTAGGATAGATGTAGGAGAGAAGCTCATTTTGGCAACCTTCGCTGTGTGGAATGCCTCGACACCGTGTCAAACACTTGAAAATTCAAGCAACATTACATGGACCAAAGTCTTTTGGTCATAGAATATGATTTAACTGTCCAACACAACGGAAAAATTTGATAAGCAGGATCCGACTTTCTTAAACCCGAGTTAGGTTTTACATAGAAATTCGTTGTTACTCAAGCACTTCTTCATTCAGTCGCTGACTTGCATAAGTTTCGACTGCTTTTGGAAATTATTTATGGCAGGTTCATGGGACGATAACCCTAATCACCTATGTCTGTGAAGCAGAAACTTTGTTTGCTTACAGTTTCCTTACAATCTAACTCCGCCTGGAGCCCCTCAAGGGCTACTGCCTGTCCCGAGCCCGGATGAAGGAGGGTTGGCGACCCCAGACCATAGAAAACTAACTGAGATATCTATTTGCTGGTCAAGGGATGAGTCTACTGCGCAGCAGTTTGCTTTGTTGTACTAAAGGGGTGTGAAACAGACTGTCAGAGTAAAAGATATTCGTGGGTTACTGGTTTTCGATCATAGAAGTCACCGAAGCATTACTCGTTTATCTTGGGACAATCGAGTAAGCGATGCTGCTACTAGGAGACGGATACTAGGCAAGAATGGCAGATCAACAGATGAAGTAGTGAAACTTCATCAGTTGAGGCGATTGGGAAATGTGTTACGAATGCCCAGCCATCGACTGCCTTGTCCAACTATGTATTGCGGTGTATGAGTAGGTTGTGGTGGACCAAACAATATCAGTTAAATGTAATAAACACAATAAAAATGTAAGGACGTTACTTTATACGGCTGCTTGTACGTGTTTGGTTGGGTTTGGTACCAAAAATCCACAATTATAAAAATGTTAATAATCCCAGCGGTATAACTATCCGTAAAATAGCATATACATATGACTGCAGTCTATAAATGTAGACAATATATGTATTAGAATCTCGTTAACGCATTAATAAACAATGGAGAACATGAGACATGCGTATAAAGTTTAGTTAAGTGAAGACGGTGAGTGTAATGCTGTGTACAACAGAACGGAAACGTGCAGTAGTCAAAGCGCCTGGTATCCCAGGACACGCACTTAAAACAAAATGTACAACCATTTCATAGTAAATGTACAGCCTGTGAAGGTTAACAGAATAAATACAAATAGCATCAAAAACTATTTACAAAATAAGTTTGTCATACCAACTCCACAAGGTTGGAAGAAAGCTAGGAGTGGTCAAACCAAAACGTGGCACGGATACATCAAGTCACTGACAACTGGACTGAGTCATGTTGGTAAGTGTAGACTACCTAGTTGGGGTCTGTGGGACGATATTAAACGATGGTTAGGGACATGTCTTTATTGGCATACATAAATTAAAGTTAGCAGTTAGTTTTATAATTCAAAAAATGTTTGAGTATTCAGACCTTCGATATTTTACTCAGGAAAACATCTGTTGAGTTATGAAGGCATCTTTAGCCAAGAATATTTTTTGTCGTTTCTCGTCCCATTCTCTTTTTCAGCACCTCACCCAATACTGTACATAAATAGACTTGATATTCCTGGAGACTAACAGTTGCTTCACCAAGAGTCCTGTCAAAATATTATCTGTATAATTCCATCAAGAAAAGTAACATATGATTACTTTATCAATTCTTGTTATCTACACGCCTGGACCCAACTTACATTGTTTCCTGGCAGCCGCTCTATGCAACGCAGTAAGCATAACTTGCGCCAACTCTTCCAATATCCAATATCTGTTTATCAGCTTGTATAAACCAATTGATTTCTTTGCGTTCGATTCTTCTTATTTCGGTACGGTTTCAAATGTTTGATAGTATCCATTGAATAGGGGTCTAGCCACTCGACTGTCTAATTTTAGTCATATGGCAGTTGGTTGTGAGTTTGTATGTCCTGTGATTTGGATGAATACGTGTGTTTCAGGGCAGTAGGGCAGCGACTATCACATAACTATACCGGAGATCAGTTAGTTGTATAGTACATCCCAGAGTCTTAAACATATCTGACAATATTTTGTAAAATATTATCCCTTTATGGAAAGCCAGCATTAATTTTTAATTTTTCATCGAACTAAACAACCTTATACAGTAAATATGTTAGGATTTTCAGCATTTTCTCCCTGCCTGTAAAACACCACACCTCATATAACATATCGTTATTTTGTAATAAATTTTTTTACTATAATTGTTATCTTTCCTTCGTCCTTCTTTAAAGATTGGAAGGAGCTTAGTATTTTTCTATTCTTCTGGAAGGTGCTATGGCCTAATGAATTACCAGACAAATCGGTGCATTGATGGATGTGATACACTGTTTCATGCTAATAAGGCGAATGTTGTGACATCCTGGTGACCTTCCTAGATATAGAGGTCTAGTTTACTTAATGCCAGCCCAACTTTATACTATCGACTAGGACTAAATCTGAAGTGTTTTATACCTGTGGGCTTCCGGGCTAATTAATCCGTGAAGTAAGAATCAAAGACTTTGCTATCCCCATGTTAGTAACTTCCTCATATTCAGATAGTTCGAGAACTCAGATCTCCTGATTTGCAAGCTTTGTTTTGGTCGTTAGGTTGCAGAAACATATGGATTTACTTAGTATTTCGGCTGCTAGCCTAGTCTGAATATTATCACCTCTTGGTTTGAACTTTAAAATTGCGTATATCTTCTAATTCCAGGTCATTAATATTGTTGTGATTCTTCAAAGACATTTTCAGTAGTAGCAGACTCTCACTTTCGCCTGTAGCATTTGTTATACCCCAACTCGGGCAAGAATATTTAATCACCAATGTTTTCTTTTTTTGAGGTATGCTGTTCAGGATGGCTTCTTGAATCGTCCATTTCACTATATCTCTGTCTTTTCACCATTAGCCGCTGAACGTATTGTCTTCGGAAGAGTACTAACGATGATCACATGCGAGTGCGTAGTGTATCGTAGTGTGTTAAAGGTAGAGAGCAATCTCTCCGCTATGGAGTTTCTTACTAGTGTTGAGGTTAAATATGACAGCTCAATGGTTACTCCCTATATAGACATGAAAGCTTACGTCTGGAAGCTAAATTTTGGTTGGTGGGTGGAGTCATTTGAAGTTTCTTCCTTTTGAATTACTTCTTTCGGTGTCACCCTGTCGGTTGACCTGTTCTAGACTTTTAATGGCTGAATACAATCACTGATTCAGCGGAGCTGTGGGTTTCATATTCTGCTTGCAGTGATATATGTAGAGTGTTGAAATTCCCATCTAAGAAAATCTGGTTGGACCTCATCTCCTCATTTTGGGTGTCCGTACTTCGTGAGGTCTTTATATTCCTTCAACTGAGTACTGAACTCTGTTCACGTTGAAACAACATTATTCTCATGCTGCCATCCCTACTATTCTGCTTCCTTAACGACCGAATGTGAGCTTACTGTAGAACGCATCCAGTTGTTCTGGTCTCCAGCTCAGGAGCCATAAGCTATGATACTGTAGTAGGTTCATGATGTATTCTAATTAGATCTCAATTATCTTGTATTTGTATTGCTGGTTTGCACTGAGAACTATTAAAAGCATTTTAACTAATTTGTCCAGTTATTAGCTTGCTGGTGTGAGGTATTTGTGTCCATGGTTTGTGCGTTTTAAAATATAATTCTCAATCACATCACCTACCAATCGATACAGTTGATTTATTGATGTCTGGCTAGTTGAGGACTGTTTTATTTCCCTCTACTTTCAGAATACACAAAGCTGAGACCGACAAATCCCTATTCACACAAAGGAAAAATATTCTTTTACTCTCTCAATTGTCCCATGGATATTTCCAATATAACGGGTTCACGTCGTTTTTAGAGGAATGACTAATAATTCTAATCTTGACTTCGCAAATGAGATACTAAGTAACTACGATTATTAAATAGATGAAACCAGTGAAAGTGTAAAAGAGAGCACTCAGGTAGAGTTTAAGCTCCATAGTTTAGTTACAACTGTAGTGCAAAGCTAAAGAGATGTAAGACTAAAACTAGGAGTGGTGGACAAAGTCTAGTTATTTACGATGAAACGAACCGGGATATATTTAATCAATAGACATAAATCACACAAACTACTGTCCCATGACAAAGCACAGAAACCAGATTCATTCAATGGTGAATTATTACACAACAGAGTAGGTTTGAACTATGGAATTTTA
>OX103971.1:8385335-8608849 GCA_944470395.2 Schistosoma turkestanicum | reverse complement strand
GATTGATCCGAGTTAGACCTTACCACTGTTGGATGGCTGGTTATTGATCTGGAGGTTAAACATTCTCACACTGTACCGAAAATCCTGGGTTCGATTTATCCAAGTTAGATGGTGGATTTGCATTGCTGATGAGTTACACATTACGACGAAACAGTAGCCCAATGCTTCTTGGTTTCTAATGGTCGCCTAACGCTGATCCATTATGATTTTAAGAATTTATGTTATTCACCATATATATTGTGATCTTCCATTTACGAACCATCAAAACTTTTTAAAACTAATCTATTGATTGAGTTTTACTCTAGTTAACAGAGCATGAAAAATGTTGAACGTTTGAGAGGAAGTAATTAAGGAGACTAAATTAATGAGGAAAGTGAAATTTAAAAAGTTCAAAACTCTTACAACATTGATCCATCAAAAATAAGTTATGGGCTTAATTTAAATAACATTTGAAGCAGAAACGAAAATTAACACTTGAAAATCATCCCATATATATATATATATATATATATATATATATATATATATATATATATATATATATATATATAGGAAGTATTAGGATGAAGGATAAAACATTTAAGTAGTAAAGAGTTATATAGATCATACTACACTATGTATCGTAAGGGGTAAAAATTATTCAGTTTGCCTTATGTTTATCTATAAATACGATAATTCGGGCAATAAAATGTAGAACGAAGGAGACAGTAGTAGTTGTAGTGTGGTGCGAGCTACTTATAAGTAGTATATGACGTGAGTGTCAATGTAATGTCTGGCAGCAGAAGAAGGGGGAAGATCAAGAAAGGAAGAGTGGGAACATAATGGATGCATGAATGGTGAAATGTCAGACAATGGATTGATGATTGATTGAAGATTTGCAAATTAACCGTTTACGATATGGTTTTCCTATTTTACTGAGTAACTCTGTAATTTTCGTTAGATACAATTCGGAAGCCCTCAGCTGTGTTCTCCTTCACTACAGTAGTAGTACTGTTACGATATTCATCCAATAACCTAAGTTATTATTTTTAAGTCTATTTCTATTGGTCAATTCTTATTGTTCGTCCTAACTATCAATGTCACATACTTCAACGTTGTTTCCTATTCTACCCAACTGTATAAATACGCATTATCTGTAACGTTTTATGACGCTCTTCTGGAATCAGACCTCATACTTTCTGGATGTTTGTACAATACACGTTCTACTTCATATCAAGTCTCTTCTTCTACTCAATAAGGGTTCGGGACACTCGGATTAAAGTAGCCTGTCATGTCGCCGGATCATCGATCCTCGCTCTCGTTTTATGACTAAGGTAGACTCATAATAGTTCAGTCATATCAAATGACGTATTTACGTGCGTATTAAGTAGTAGCAGTAGTAGTAGTAGTAGCATTAGTAGTAGTAGTAGTAGTAGCGGTAGTAGTAGTAGTCGTAGTAATTGTAGTAGTGATAAGTGAAAACGTTCATTGGATTTCTTGCAATAACTTATTTTGATTCGGTTAGTAGAGGCAATAGTACCGGAAAAATTTCACACTGATTGTACTAGTAACACGTTTACTAATAAAATGTTTTATTGTGATTTGATTAAGGTGTAGTTGTGTCGAAACCATAAATCTAATTTTTCTTACTAGTTGTTACAACCCATTAACAGGGATATGTGAACTCGATAAAAAACTAATACTCGTCACTGGACTTAAATCAGAGTCATCTAACTTCACTCACTATCTGAGACCATTATTTTTGTTGATTTTCATGGAAATCATGAGTCGATCAATTTTAGACAACCATTAGAAACCCACAAGCACTAGACGTTGGTTTCATCCTAGTACTGGACTCATCAGCATTACGCATCTATAATCCCTGCATTCGGGTGTTGAACTCAAGACATTCGGTTTCAGATGCGAACACTTAACCGCTTTTCCACTGAGCTGTCATCCAACGGTGTTAATGTCAAACTTTAGTCATTCCATGGTCTTGCGTAGCTTTATGCATTATCTTTGATAGATAATTGCTTGCACTCATCAGCGTCTAATTCCACTGATCACGGCTTTCTAATAGAACCCGAGCGAATATCTTCACGAATCTAGTCATGATAATTTTCATTACAGGACTGAAGAGATTGTTGAGTTTCATTGAAATCGTGAATCGGTTAGATTTGAAATGCATCCAAATTCTTAATCAATCGATTTATATTCTGAACAATACTAAATTCAAATCCATATCTAATCATGGTCATAATTTCAATCTAATTTTATGATAAAGTGTATCTGATGTGATTTTGTGCAACAGCTCATGACTTGCTGTTTGGTCGATTCCATCCTTAGTGTTAATCTGTTGAACAACAGAACCTACTCCGGTGTTTATTTAGTGCTACTTTCTCAGTCATGCAGTCTAAATGTTCCTGATCTCTACTGCTAACCAACTATAACGAACAGTAACGAATTACACCATTTCTGAATGCTAAAATGAAAATACTAATTATAGTATTGTGGAGATTGTTGAGAATCAATCTGTATTAGACAACCGTTATAAACTTAGAAACACTGGATAACCGTTTCGTCTTAGTGTGTAAAGCTCACTGTTTGTGAGCATCCACGACCCTGGAAGTTGGACTAGAAGAATCCATGATTTTAGATCTTGCATACGAACGCCTAATCACTATCAATTATAAAACATTTAGGAGGATTCGATTTAAAATAATCAATATTTTGCTCTCAAATAACTTTTTTAATGATATAAAATCATAAATTTGATTTATAGTACATCAATCTTTCACTGTTTTTCTATGTGTCTGTGTTATTGTAGATCAACTCATAAGCATGGAAAAGCATTATTTATCATCATTTAGAGGTTCGTGTCTAACTAGAGATTACTCTGTTTACTAAGGGAACATACGGAATAGCATGAGGGAAAATAGCTGACAAAGAGGAGGACAAGTACACACATTGCATTTGCATTTGATAAGGGAAGAAACATAGTACAGTTATTGAAATCATGAATGGATCATTGTTAAACCACCATTAGAAACACACAAACACTAGATGAGCGTTTCGTCCTGGTATAGGACTCTTCAGCGGCGCATATCCACAACACCGTTGGTCGTCGACCAAGTGGTCCAGAGGTTAAGCGTTCGCGCACATGACAGAAGATCTTGGGTTCGAATACTGCGAGAAGCGGGATTCATGAATGCGAATGATCGCTGATGAGTCCCGTACGAGGAAGAAACAGCCACCCGCTACTGGAGGGTATCTGATGGTGATTAAACAATGATTCATTCATGATTTCAATGTTAAATAACAATCTCCATAATATGGAAATATCACGATCAACAATAACATAAGACTTAGTTTAAGACAATATGAGACAGTTTAAACCGCTACACGTATCTTGGACCATTGAAGTAAACAATTTCAATTATTCCAATCACATTAAACCAAGCTTATTATTGTGTAATACACAGTATGAAGTTGATTTTTATCGGCTAAGATGATGCAATCTTTTTTTTGATAAAATATTTAACTGTGCGACCTAAAAAAACTTTCTATCCCAAATTGAAACCTTGATCATTCGAATTATTGATTAGTGAAGTAGTTGAAAAAAAGAGAACATGTATCAGAGTTATAACATAAATATTGATTTTGCAATTAGAGTTACGGAGATTATTGTTGTTACACATTTGAAATCATTAATCATTTATTCTTAGACCAGCATCAGAAACCTGGAAGTATTAGACAGTCGTTTCATTCTGATATGGGACTCATCACTGGCAGTGCGTATCCACGACTCATGCACCTTTCAGGACTCGAACTCGGCGCCTTCGGGCTTACGCGCACTGCTGATGAGTCCCGTATCAGGACAAAACGGCCGTCTAGTGATTCCAGGTTTCTAATGGTGGTCTAATATTGATTGATTGATGATTTCAGATGTTTAAATATTGATGTATAACTTTAAGTTTTTATTAATATTTCAAACTGATTATTTTACAAGTATGAAATTTCTGATTTTATGCTTATTAATAGCTTTTCAAACAAGAATCCTGCCATGAAATAAATTAATATAGTCACTATGAAGCTTTACTGAAGATTATCTTGGATAAGCACTGCTGATAAGCCTCATACTAGGATTTAACAACCGTTTAGTGCTTACAGGTTATTAATAGTGGTCTAACACTGATCGATTCATAATAAACATGAACAGTTATATGAGACTGCTAAACCAATCAAGGCAGTTTATGAAAAAGATTATGTAACTACGTAGAACAGGTCAAATGTACAAGTTGATAGTAAGAAGACAGATGTAGTCATAGTAGTAAAAATAATAAAATACGATAATAGAAGGTTTTGTCAACAGGTTCAACATTGGAAGTAGTAGTAGTAGTAGTAGTAGTAGTAGTAGTAGTAGTAGTAGTAGTAGTAGTAGTAGTAGTAGTAGTAGTGGTAGTAGTAGTAGTAGTAGTAGTAGTAGTAGTAGTAGTAGTAGGTTAAACGTGAATAAACAGACTTAAAATAATAATCGCATAGCTCTATTAGAAATTTATACTGTGTATAGTTTTATGTTGAACCCATAGGGTTAGTCTCAGTTTCCGGAAAATTTAATCAATCAGGAGTTATTCTCATGCCTCCCGACTTTGCTAACTATTAATTTTTTTCTCCCGGTTCTTTTTATTTGAGTGTGTGTATGTGCCACTTGTCCAACTTACTTTGTCTAACTATAAATACTCACTCACCTTCTCCAGTTCACTTCGCTCCGCTTGAATGCTTTTCATTCTCATGTCTGTCTGTATTACTTGACATAAACTCATCCAACTGGATCCATATTTGTCTTTTAATTACCGCCGTCGTACAAACAGGGTTCGTCTAATTATGATATACGAAAACTAAAAGGAGAGATTTATTTCATAGCATATTTAATTGTTCGGAGTCAGAACAAGGACCACCATACTAGTGAGCACGACTTCCAATCTAATGGAGCCATAAATTACGCAATAAGAAGAATGTAAAGTAATTGGATGCCGAAGTATATAAACGGGAAGAGGCGAAGAAAATTATTGATTACAAATTCAGGATAAGAAATAGAACCATTTTAAAATCGTTTACTAAATTCTATCCAGCCGAGAAAGCGAGACGGGTGTTAGGAATTTTCATCTAAACACACCAATCCTAGTTGAAGCTTCGGATTCGTATGGCTTCTACAACATGTAAGGGACGTGATCGAACCCCATTAGTAAATGGCAGAGGTAAATGGTAGATCATTCGAAACGATTCCGTTTTCCCTGATATTATGACCGCTATCGATCAGATGTACCAAGAAACAGCTATGTATTGTCTTTATTTGGCTCTTTCTAGATCGCACTGTGAGATTTGCATCCATTCAATGCTTCAGCTGCCTGGAAGGACACTCAGTAAGCATACTTCCAGGTTAATAACACAAAGCTTGAAACTTTTTATCATAAGTAACAATATGAACAGAATAAAATATAAAAACGAAACTAATGACCAACTACGCTTCAGTGTTCTAGAGGTTAGGCGTTCATACGCTAAACCGAAGTTTCCAGATTCGATTTGTACGAGTAGGGGAAGTCGGGGTTGAGCACTGCCACTCGTAAGTCCCATATTAAGATGAAACAGACATACAGTGCTTCCAGGTTTTCACTGCAGGTCTATAAATACTTGATTCATGGTTTCATAAACAAAAACAACTATTTCTATATTTGATCTCAACAATTAAAACTCACGTGTTTCATTTCATTTGCTTTCTCTGTATTTTCATAGAATTTTTGTAAATAAACTACAAACTAACTAACTGTCTTTCTCACAATCTGATTGAATAATAATTTTTTACGAGCATTCTGATTGGTTGAAATCAATGCACTGATTTTCTATTGGTCCATTAGCCAAAAATTGAAAGTAAGAAAATCCCTTCAGAAAAATTCTCATCATTTACATTGGAAAGTCATAAATAAGTAACGTATACACGGAAAAAAAGTACCAAAAAAATAAATATTGACTGGTTGATCAAAATTATAAGATACAAAAATAAAAATAAAAGAGTGGAATATTAAATTTTAATTTCAACTGAAAGAAATCTCTACAAATTATGTGGATCTATGAAGCGGAATAAGAATTCTGTAAACATTTGTACTCATATAAACTAATATGTTTGCTTAAAGAATGAAAGTAAGTTTTGAAAGACTCTTTATAGGTTATTACTATTGTTATTAGTATAATATAGAAAGAGATTTCTCAAAAAACGTACTTATTTAATTACTGACACCTGTTACCCGCCGACACCAGCATTCTGGGACCTACTCTCAACTTGTGCCTTCGTTTCTAGTTCTGTTTAAGTGTTGTTCATTCATCTAATGTCCATCTTCATTTCTTAGAGTATTGTGTCGCTTGTCCTTCCTGTTCTCCTTTGACCTTGAGGATTCCAAGCGAGGGCTTATCTTTTGGGTGGTTCTTTCGGTGCTTTCCACCCCCAAGCGCTACTTCTTGATTTCTTCCTCCACTAAAGTTTAAATTGTTCTGACCCACAGGAGGTTGTTACTGATAGTGTCTAACCCAAAGAGTTTTTGCGAACGCAACCGTTAATTTAATTTTTTTTAAAGCATGGTTTAAGATTAATTTTTAATGTCATTAAAGAATTTTTTGATTCATCATAATGTACATTAACAAATCTAAACTTTTTCAAGTACCTAATTAGTTACTGAGATTTATTTTAGTCTCAATAATCCCAATAAGTGGCTTTATTCTCAGCAGGGAATACTTCAACAATTGGTGATTGACAGTTGGATGTGAACAGTTTCACAAATTCACATCTGATGAATGTTCATTCTTGTTCTCAAAAGATTGAATTGACGGGTTTTTCTACCTTGTAAAACAATAGCTTGTAAAGTGTTTCTAAGCTCTCCTGAATAGATTTTACGATAAATAGATATAACTGAAGTGTTATAGCAAGCAGAAAGAGGCTACTGATTCAACTTTTTTGATATATATTATAACAGTTAGCCTAACCTATTCAAATTGGCCTCCGGTCAAACTTCAATTGTTTTTATTAAATAATCAATATGCATTAGGGTTTTTTTTTCTCAAAAAAAATGATGAATTCAATCCTGTTCAATGTACAATGTTTCGTGGATGATAAAATATTACCAACTAATAAGTATTCTCAATATAATTTTTACTGACATCAACTTTCAAATAAAAATTCATGTAACTTAACGAATAGGAAGAAGTTGTTTTCTTTGGAATAAACCTTCTTATATGTAGGAGGTCAGGTAGGCGTACTGCTGTAAGTCCTACTCGTTCTCTTAGTGTGGATTATGCTATAGAATGAACCATGACCAATGGCATCGAAGTAGCTTTGCGTTGTATGGAGGAATTTTGCGGTCGGGTGTAAGATACATTGTTCGAAGGTGTTGTTTGTGAAAATCCCTCTCGATGTATACTTTTGTAATTTGTCTTCATTGGTTCCTTCAGTTGTACATTTTATTAGTCTATTGAATTCTATTTTTGAGATTTGTATTTTATTATAGTTTCTATTTCTTCTTCTGAATTGCATTTATATTGTTTAAACTGATACTTAATCAAGGCGACAGCCATATTGATTTGTTCCTCTTTTGATTCTGTGGGTTGTTTTGACTGGAATTTTGTATTTTGATTGTAAAATTGAAGCAGCCTTACAGAATAAGAAACACTCTGTGTTCTCAGCATAATTTTTATTGACATCAACTTTCAAATTAAAATTCCAATAATTTAACGAATAGGAAGAAGTTGTTTTCGTTCAAATAAATAAAAAGCTTAATTAGATTTTATTGGATTAATCAAGAAATAGAAAGATGAGGAAAAAAAGTACTTGTACAGTAATTTATTTATCAATAGAACTCAAGGCTAATTATCAAGTTTAATTATTCGTTATCATATTAATGTAAGAAGAAATCTCTCTTTCTCTCTCGATCTAATATATGGAGATTGTTGAGTTTCAGTGAAATCATGAATCGGTCATTGTTAGACCACTATTGACAACTTGGAAGCACAGAATGGCCATTTTATCCTAGTTTGGGACTCATCAGAAATGAGCATCCGCAAGCGGGATTCGAACCCAGAACCTTCGGTCTCACGCGCGAACAATAGTTGGTTCATAATTTTAATGAAACACAGAAACCTCCATAACTCAATAATGAAAAATCATAGAAATGTGCCCAACAGTGACTAGTTCCGTGAGGAAATTTCTCAGTGGAGTTACCTATCGAAGACAATCGATGAGGTTGCGCAAGACTTAGGATTGATTAAAGTTAGACAATACCACTGTTGTGTACCAGCTTAGTGATCTACAATTTAGGCGTTTGCGTGCAGGACTGAATTTTATGGGTTGGATTCCAACGAGCAATGGGTCATGTATGCTCACCGCTGATGGGTCTCATACTACGACTTGACAGAAGTACAGTGCTTGTTGGGTTTCTAATGCCTGTCTTTCGGTGATCAACTTGTCATTTTGATAATCTGATTATATATACTGCTGTTTAAAACAACCCTCTCTTTATCTCTCCCTCTAAAGATCGATTCTTTTTCGTACTAGTTTTCAAAACCAAACTATAAAAAAATCATATCTTTTTGCATTACTGAATTAAAATCCAACGATCTGCTCATTTTTGAATCAGAATGTCATGTTACTCAATGTCATTGGGATATTGCCAGCTTGACAGATTTACCTATTCAAAATAACTATATTTTATTACAACACTATTAGGAACTCACCTTTTAAGGTCAAACATTATTGATTGATCAGAAAATCTCGAATTTTATTTTTTTTTTCAACAAGAAACTACAAGTTGATTTCATGAAGTTCAATTTTGAAGAATGATTGTTCAAGTTTCGTGATAAGTTTTGACAAAAAAATATCTGAAAATCGATCGATGATCTGCAATCTAAATAGTTCAGTGTTTAGTTACTCATTAGCTTTAAAAACTATTTAACATTACCGAAAAACATTTAGGTTAGTAAGAAGGAAAATACTCATTAAAATTATATTTCAAACGATTGGATTATGAGTATTTTAATGTGTTTATTGTTGACAAAAAGGCATTAAAGTTAAAACGAATAAGATTTAATGATCAATGTGGTTTTTTGAATTTGTACTTTACTGTTGATGATGTTGAGGATAGAAATTGATCATCGAGGCTTAATGTGAGACTTGTCAGCAGTGCATATTCATGATTCACGCTCACGGAGATCAAACCCAGGTCTTTTGATTTAGCGAGCGGATACTTAAACTTTGGAGCACTAGGCTGGCATCCAATGGTGTCGATTTTGAAAGATGATTAATCGAAGGTATTTTGCAACCTCATCTATTGTTTCCGGAGGGTACTGCCCCACACCCGGTATGGTTGAAGCCGATTGGTAACGACTTCTTACTGGAAGTCGAAGAAATCTCCTCTAGTGAGTGCATGACAATTTTCATCATAGAGTTATGGGATTTGTTGAGTTTTATTGAAATCATGAATCAGTCACTGTTAGACCACTATGTGCTTACTAGTGAGTAGCTTCCTAAAAAAGTCTTTTTCTAGTGAGAAGCCGTGCTCAGTGGAGTTCACGTCTGTCCAGTGCAACCAGTAACTACTGAGGACGATCAGTGAGGTTGCGCAAAATCCTTCGGTTGATCAGAGTTAGACATTAACACCATCGGACACAGGCTCAGTCGTCAAGAGGTTAAGCTTTTGAGCTCTAGACCGAACGTCTTGGGTTCGATTCCTTCGAGTAGCTGAAGTCATAGATGCTCACTGCCACTGATGAGTCACTTACCAGGTCGAAACTTCCGTCCAGTGTTTGTGAATTTTTAATGATGTTCTAATCATGATTCATTTATAATTTCAATAATAAACAACACTCTTCTTAAACCCTTCAACGGAAAAGACAGACAGACAGACTGACAGATAGATACAACACAGAACTTGGAACGTAAGTACATCAGTTCAGGTTGCCACACCACATCAGCACAGAGACGTAACTGTCAGTTTAAATCCAAGAGTGATAGCAATAGTACAAGTATTAGCAGCAATGGAGAAGATTAGGGAGCGAAGATATGATTCAAAAAGTATAATTCACCGCCCTCATACCCGTGACAGCACGAGAGACCAAACTGGTCAAAATCAAATCCTTCTTCAACGGAAAAAAAATAATAATTTAAATAATCAAACCGATTTACCTACGAGGTTAATCTTTCGTATGACAGATCAAAAGTCATGCGTTTTTGTTTTGAATACCTATTGCTGATGAGTCCCAAACTAGGATGAAACAATTTTCCCAATGCTTCCAGTGCTTTCTAATCATAGCTTAAAAATTGTTTTATTCATGATTTCGGTTAAATATCATCTTGTGTTTCACCAATCTAGCTGAAATAATATGTATATATATATATATATATATATATATATATATATATATATATATATGAATAATTGAAAAAAGGCACTAGTTTGTTTATTTATTCAGCTTATGTTCACATAAATTCTGTTTGACTGTAAAATTTTCAGATACATTTATGAAGTTATTTTTTGTGTAGTAAGTAGTGTATATTGCATCTGTTTATATTATTAAACTAAAAAAAAGATTGTGTAGATGTTCGTAGGAATATGCAAATTACATATATGTGGAAGAATAAATAAGTCGATAAGCTGACATTAAGCTTATCTTGTATTTTTCCCTTTGTTTTTTTTTACAAACTTTTCAAATTCACTTTTTAGAGTTGCAGTGATTGCGTCAATAATATCGATGAGTATGTTTGTTATAGACAGACAGACAGACAGACAGACAGATACAACGCAGAACTTCGTACATACGTGTACATCAGTTCAGGTTGCCATATCACATCAGCATAGAGATGCAACTGTCAGAGTGATAGCGATAGTAGAAGTATTAGCAGTAATGGAGAAGATTAGGGAGCGAAGACATGATTCGAAAAGTATAATTCTTTACTTACTTACTTTTACTTACGCCTGTTACCCCCAATGGAGCATAGGCCGCCCACCAGTTTTCTCCAACCAACTCTGTCCTGGGCTTCTCTCTCCAGTTCTGTCCAATGTTTGTTCATTCCTCTCATATCTTTCTCTATTTCTCGGCGTAATGTATTCTTTGGCCTTCCTCGTTTTCTTTGACCTTGAGGGTTCCATGTGAGGGCTTGTCTCGTGACGCAGTTAGGTGCTTTTCGTAGTGTGTGTCCTATCCACTTCCACCGCTTCTTCCTGATTTCCTCCTCCACTGGAATCTGGTTTGTTCTCTCCCACAGTAGGTTGTTGCTAATAGTGTCTGGCGAACGAATCCGAAATATAATTCACTGAGATAAATTTAGAAGGAGAAAAGTAGAGATTATGAGGAATTAAGAAGGTTAGAATTAGAGAGAACACAAACAGTGGATGCTCCTGCGGCATTGCAAACGATTCTGAGCCATGTCATTCGAGGTCTCTAACCATCGGTGACTTTCGTCTCGCGAACTCCAACCAGATAGCCTACATCTACCAACACGACTCAGTCCACTTGTCAGTGACTTCATGGATTTCTGCCATGTTTTGGTTTGGCCGCCCCTAACTTTCTTCCAACCTACTCCTACACTACAAAACATAGCTCGTCGCGGCAGTCGGTGGTTAGTCATCCGTAACACATGTCTCAACCACCTCAACTGATGAAGTTTCACTACTTCATCTATTGATTTGCCATCCTTACCTAGAACTCGTTTCCTAACGACAGCATTGCTTACTCGGTCGTCCCAGGATACACGAGCAATGCTTCGGAGACATCGATGATCGAAGACTAGTAACCTACGGAAGTCCTCTACTCTTAACGGTCATGTTTCGCATCCGTACAGTAGGACGGAGCGAACTGCTGTATGTTTGTTATGATATATTATCACTGTGATATATAATAATGACCTTGATTTATCCATCGTATCAAGCAATTAGTAAACACTAAACAGTGTGAATTAAAATGATGAGTCATATTGTAATGGACGAAGAGGTTATGGTCATATGGAAGAGTGCTGGGTTTCATCTACTTTCTAGTGATTAGCTTGGTGAGGCACTTTTCGGAGTTCTAGTGAGAAGTTATGACCGGTGGAGTTCAACTGTGTTCGAGTGTTAAATAAGGTCCACTAAAGACAATGGATGAGGTTGCGCAAGACAGAGGACTGGTTGAAGTTAGACGCTGACACGACTGAATGCCAGGTCAGTGATCGAGATGATAAAGGTTAGTGCACGAGATCGAAGTCAAGACAGTTCTACTATACGGAGCGAGAACTTGGACAACTAAGACAGCCATCATCCAGAAGATAAAGGTGTTTAACAAAAGTTGTCTACGCAAAATACTTCAGATCCGCTTGCTGGACACCATCAGCAACAACCTACTATGAGAGAGGACAAACCAGATTCCAGCAGAGAAGGAAATCAGGAAGAAGCGGTGTAAATGGATAGGACACACACTGAATCAAATGAAAGCCCTCTCTTGGTATCCTCAAAGTCATAGGAAAAGAGGAAGTCCAAGGAATACAATGCGCCAAGAAACGGACACAGACATCAGAAGAATGAACAAAAGTTGGATAGAACTAGAAGGTTGGTGGGAATCCAACATCATGTTGGAGTAAACAGTATCCGTGCTGATACATTTAACAGAGATAATCTAATTTCAGTGATACGAATAACTTGTTGAGTTTTACTGAAAGTAATATTGAAAATTTGTAAATATGCGGTCACTAGTGACTAGCTTCGTGAGGAAATTCATCGAAGTTCTTATGAGAAGTGGTGACCAGTGGAGTTCAGCCTAGCTGGATTTAAAGCAGTGCAAACGGTAGACAATGATAAACAATGTAACGAAAGACCATGGACTGATCGAAGTTAGACATTAAGACTACCGGGTTCCATCTCAGTGGTCTAGAAGTTAAGTGTTCGCGTGAGAAGCCGAATATCTTGGATTCAACTCTCGGCATACAGGGTTCGTCAATGCGCACAGCTGATGAGACGAAACGAAGGTCTCTTGCTTTCAAGTTATCAATATTGGTCGAACATTGATCGATTTACGATTTAAATGAAACTCCAAACCATCTCCACAATCCTATACTGAAATTGATACATTTCTATATATATTGTATAATTCAACTTATTTAAGTAGTATATTTATTCAGTAAATAACTATTTTTTTTCTTTATTTATCATGGTATTTCTATTTCTATGGATAACAACTAAAAAACTGAATAGTAATTTTACATAATAAACTATTTATTGCACTAACTTGCACTTTCTCTCTCTCTCTCTACAAGATTTACTCGGATAATCATTACCAAACATTTTAGTAGTAGTTTGTGATTTATTGATAAAATAAATTATGATGAAGTTGTTTGATTTTTTTTCTGGCTACACCCTTATCATACGTACTGGTTGATTGTTCACTCTCTCACTCACTCACTCACTCAGTCACTCATCCACTCACTTCACCCATATGTCTACCTCCATGTTGTTGATGTTGAATTCATTCATTGCGAGTCGCCAGACTTCTAAAAAGAAATTCACTAAATAAAGCAATTACTTTTTCTATTATTTTTCATTGCCATTTTGATTATTAATTTCTAAATAAAATAAATTATTGGTTATTTTCTTTTTATCGTTGTTATTGCTATTTATTTTTAATGATTGGCATTCATTTTTGAGTGTGTTCGTGTGTATGTAGTTGTGTGCAAATGTTCTTACACAAATCTGACAATAGATCATCAAAGCACAAAGATGAGAAGGAAATTGCATTTTTAGCCAAAAAAAGAGGCATGAAAAAATTTAAACAAATTCACTGTGTTGTAGTAGTAGTAGTAGTGTGGTGCGAGCTACTTATAAGTAGTATATGACGTGAGTGTCAACGTAATGTCTGGCAGCAGAAGATGGGGGGAAGATCAAGGGAGAAAGAGTTAGAAAACAATGGAATTTGTATGAAACGCATGAATAATGACAATGGATTGATGTTTTGCACCCGTGTTCTCCTTCACTACAGTAGTAGTAGTTCTGTTGATTGAAATTTATGCTGATCGTTGTTGAATGATGAAGTTATCAAGACAGCTTAACACAAACATTGATTAAGAATCGATCAATGTTAGACTACTATTAGAAACGCACAAGCACTGGATAGCTGTTTCGTCCTGATATGGCAGTGGGCATCCATGACTCCTGTTATTCATAGTATTAGAACTCAAGACCTTTGGTCTTAATGTCTGGATCAGTGACTGGTATCTAACGCTACTAATGTCTAATTATGATCAGTCCACGGTCTTGCACAACCTCATTGATATGCTTGAATTATTACGAGTTCACATTACTCAGTAAACGGACCGAAGAGAAACGATGCAGTGACACGATAGGCTACTCTAATCCGTTTGCCCTCGATCCGACTAACTAATATCGAGACTTGGTAAGGCATAGAAAGTGTATTCTAAAAGCTCTCAGAAAGTACGAGGTCGACAAGCACGAAAATCGAGCTTATTTATACATGATAGAAACGTCCTTCGGAGAGACACAAAAATAGCATACTAAAATAATCCATCAGCCAATGACATTCAAGGACTTTCCAAGTGGGAAATGTAGTTTCAAGGCCAGCTAAGCAACTTAGGTGCGAAAACATATAAAATCCAAAACTGGGATTTTTCCAAGTGAGTTCTGGGGATCTAACGTCCCCAACACTCATCCACTGTCTTCGGTGAGCACTGTTTCACTCCAGAACAGGGTTGAACTCCACTTGTTACGATTTCTCATCAGAACTCGGAGAAACTTTCGTATCGGACTAGTCATTAGTGAGCGCAATACGCCGAAAAATAGAGAAAGACATGAGAAGAATGAACAAAAACTGGAAAGAACTAGAAAGGGAAGCCCAGGACAGAGCTGTTTGTAGAAAACTTGTGGGGGACCTGTGTTCGATTGGGGGTAACAGGCGAAAGAGAAAGAGAGGGTTGTGGAGATTGTTGAGTTACTTCATGATTTCAAAAAGTAATCCAACAATCCGTACAACCCTATCATGCGAACACTTATTATACCAAATGATATCAACAGATGAGTCTAGAACTTGTAATTACTGTCTGCATAACAGAAATAAAGTGGGCTTGGCACAATTAAATAAATTTCTTCTCTAATATGCCAACTCAGTGGTCTACAGGTCCTTAGTTAGATTACCAAGAACAGAAGTAGAGGATAATCACTACTAATCAGTCTCATACTAGGATGAAACGGTTGTTCAGTGATTCCACGTTTCTAATGGTTACCTAACATTGATCGATTCACGACCTCCAGTTAACAGCTATTGTAAAGTCCCATGTTTCATCATACTATTTTATCTGAACTGATTACCATTGATCAGTCCATTGATCAGTTCAATGAGACGCAACAATTTTCACAAAATCCTATTCCATCGCTTTACTTATAGCGTAGGAAGGATATTCATCTGTCAGCTAAAGAACAAGTATAATGTACAACAGTTCACTCGGTTCTACTTCATCAGTATAAACCATGACCTTCAAAAATAGATGAAACTTGTAGGTGACTAGTATTTGGTCATGGGCTCCTTCTAACTTATTGCTGCTGTATTTTGAGACCATCGAGACAATAATTTTTTATGTTAAACATAAAGTATGTTAACTGACCGGTTAAATTGTGAAATCTAGTCTACAAAGATGATTAATGTAGACAGTACGTATGCCCATCCAACAAAAACATTCATATCATATGATTTAGGAAAAAATGGCCGATCGATCAGTTTATGAAATCATTGACCACTGGACTGAACCATGTAGAAGACTACGTGATTAAGAGTCGGTACATTTATCGATACCAATGATTAGAAATTTTCAGTGACTTAATTCAGAATTGTTTACAATCGCACAGTAGCATTCATTCTTTGTCTTAAATTATTTAGATATTTTAAAACATAAGTCTCTGGAAAGATTTCTACTACTAATTATACAAACATTCATTCACCCACTTTGTGATATCTAGCTAACGTTATATTATTCAGTACTGATCTTGAACTGATACAAATATGTGTTAGGCTTTGCATTACTTACAAACGAATAATTTTCATATGATAAAGTTTTGAAGATTATTGAGTTATTGTGAAATCATAAATCGATCAATATTAGACAACCATTAGAAACCTGGAAACACTGAACAACCGTTTAATCCTATGTATGAGACTCATCGGCGGGCAAGATTGAAGGTCCTGGGTTTGATTCCTGCGAATTTCTGATGAATAAGACCTAAACAGCCTGTTGACATTTCACGAATTTTTTACGGTTGGAGATTCTATAAATAAAAGATGTCAATTTTCATTTACCTTGATGTAAATTTTTCCTCTCTGATCGTCTCGTGTATTTATAATATCGAAGAGAGTTTTTAGTTTGACTGATAATATATACAGATCTCACATACTTTCGACATTACTCGACACTTACTTTTACAGTTTTTAAATTGCCACGTAATATCTATCATTCTTTCCCACGCTTTGAAAGAAAGGTGTTTTTCAGTTTGTTTTGGAGAATGCTGAAGGTATTTAGTGAAGTTTGTGGGAATTATTTCTAGATCATTGGGAATATAGTTGGGCAGAGATATTCGAAAAACTTGCACCCTCTTAACAAGTGTTGGCTTATTCGATACTAACCATCCATTTCATTCATATCATTCTCCATGTAGATTTTCTGGTAGGACAAGACACCAATAAAGTAGGTTTCGTGCATACAAGTAAAGGTATAAAAAACTCGACAATGACCTTGTCAAAAACTTGTATTCTTAAACACGTTTCTAATAGAAACATTGTCAAGATTCTCATCTTATCAAAGGGAAAGATATTTCATTAAAAATTGTAGATAGTTCGTTTACCAATGGGGATGTTAGATCCCCAGAACTCGCTTGGTAAATGTCTTTATTTTGGATTTATTTCATGGACCAATCAGTTGACCTTGAGATCACATTTCCCACCAGGAAAATCCTTGGCTGTGACTGGTTATTGTGTCATTTTAGTGTGCTATTTTGTGACTGTCCCAAGGAAGTCTCTATAGAGTATATATATAAACGCAGTTTGAGTGCTTGAATCCAATGTTTGCTGGCTGGGTGTTTGTAGAATACAATTTCTATGTTATATCAAGACTTCTTACTGATTCAATTCGGTCAAGGGATCACAGTAGCCTACCTGGAGGCTGGTTCATTGTTTTGTTCTCGTTATTCGACTAAGGTGAACTCGTAATAACTGAAGCATACCTAGAGACGAGCGTAATCTAATTTTTTTCCAACTTGTGTGATTAAGCAGTAACTGGTTCTTTTTCTGATTTGTTTTGCATGGTATTGTAATGAAAACTTGTTGATATATTCCACGCTGAACATTTCATATTGTACTAAGCATGCAGTAGTTAAATGATGAATGAATCATTGTTAGACTACATATTAAAAACTCACAAACACTGAACTGTCATTTCATCCGTTATGGACCCACCAGCAAAGCTCATCGAAGATCCGTGCTACACGCAGGATTCGAACCCAGTTCCTTCAGTCTTGCAGGCGAAAGCCTAACCTCTGGAATACCAAGCCTGTGGAGTCCGTGTTAATGTGTAACTCTGATCAATGTAGGGATTTCGCGCTACTCCACCCACAGGTAGTTATTGTCTACAACCAACACGGTTTAAGCCCACTGGTCATATCTTCTCAGTAGAACTCGGAGAATTCTCTCACGAAGCTAGTCAGTAGTGAGTACACTGCACATGTAGTATTGAGTAAAACCATTTCTATTATTATTATTAACAACGAAATAACAAAAGTCCTAGTTCAAGCTTAGAAGTGATAGGTTAAACTTGGATAAATTCACTCTAACGTAATAATAACCACAAAACACTATTAGAATTACGTAATAAGAAATAAGTAAACGATTCGATAGTGGGAGAATAACGACTGAAACAGTGGAAAAATGACAAACCAATACAGAATATGAGAATAATAATGGTCAAATAAAAAGGTTAAGCATTAGTGCACAAGTATGAAGGCCCCGGGTTCGAATCCTGCGAGTGACGAGAGTCTTGGATAGGCACTGCTGATGAGTCCCATACCAGGACGAAATGGCCATCCAGTACTTCCTGATTTCTGATGGTGGTCTAACATTAATTGATTCATGCTTTCAAAGTTTCATCCTTCCAAGGGACACATAAATCGGGATTCCTATAACTTCTGCTCTATGTAGGAGGTGGGATCGAACTCCATCAGTAAATAACAGAGGCAAACGATAAATCACTCGAAACAACTTCGTTTTTATCTAATATTCTGACCACTATCACAAGCAGGTGTTCCAAGAACCTGTTACATGTCATTTCTATTTGACTCTTCCCAATGCATCCTAACAGATGTTCACTTATTCGCTAGTAATTGTGACAAGAATTTAAGTTGAACAGTAATTTTCCTTTCCTAAATAAAAATATTATTAAATTTTTATAGATTTTTATAAATTTCACCTTGTATAAACAAAACATAGCTTTATTCATATCAAGTGAAAAAAAGAATTAAGAGGCAAATAAAACAAGATGACAGACTAAACAAACTACTTTCTCGTATGCATATAATCAGTAGTAAGTGTATGTATAGAGAGAGAGAGAGGAAATCTATATTTTAAATAAATAGTTAATGTGTGTGAAAGTCAAGACTAAAAAAATTCTGAAAGAAATAGATAAATATCATTGAAAAATAAAGTTTGTTTATATAGAGAAACTTATCACTTATGTTTGGTGCCTAGTCAATTATGCATAAATGTATGTACTGATTTGTTTCGATTTCTTTATTTTATAAAAAAGTATCTGAAGAAAGATATTAAAGTTACTGATCACTTGTTGAAATCGTAAATCGATCAATAGTAGACTACTGTTAGAGATCTAAAAGCACTGGGTGGCCGTTTTGTCCTGGTCTGGGACATAGCAGTGACCATTTACGACTTCTGCAACTCATAGGAGTCGGGCCCAGGACCTTCGGTGTTGTGCGCGAACGCCTAACCTCTGTATCACTGAGACAGCGGCATTCCACGGCGTTAAAGTCTAAATTCGATCAATCTACCGTGAGAATATGATTGAATTTAATTTGAATTTTCATTCTAGTGAGTGATGAGGCTTCCATATACATGAACATTATAACACACTCGCAACTGCCAAGCACAAATTGTTTCGCCAAGGAAACTTACTTACTTACGTCTGTTACCTCGAGTTGAGCATAGGCCACCAACTGGCATTCTCCAACCTACTGTCTCATGGGTCGCCCTTTCTGGTTCTGTTTCAGTTGTCTTTCATTCTTCTCATACCTATCTCTATTTCTCAGCGTAATGTGTTCCTTAGACTTCCCCTTTTCTTTTGACCCTGAGGGCTGGTCTTGAAACACAAGATTTGGATACTTTCTTATTCAAAGGATTGTAATTATTTTCCCTGAAATTGAATTTCAATTTAGATAAATTTTAAGAAAATTGATTTAAACAAGCTATTTATTTGAAATTCAAATTTATTTTTACATCGTTTGTATGTCTTTTTTCAGTTTGTTTATCTACTATTTCAAAAACAAATAATTTTCAACAATTACTTAATTTAATCAAGAAATCATGTCTCTACCATATTCACAAGGTCATCTTACATTGAAAGAATATTTGTCATTACATTCGTCTGAGACTAGCAACAGACCATTACATTCATTACGTAATAATAATAATAACAATCATGTTTCAACAGAACCAACTCTTGACCTGAAACATAAAACATTTCCTACATCCATGAATAATAATTCATTCATTGACCGAATAATCAATAAACCGGAAGTCAATCCAATCACACAACCAATCAATAACCTGTCAACGACAACAACGTTCAACAGACGTACCGCAACGAATTTCACAAATCGACAACATCAACATCAACAGCTGAAACGATCAAATACAGTTGGTGCAACTGATATAATTAAAACTATGAATGAGAAAATTCTAGTTGATTATTTAACAAATAAATTTAGTAATAATAATTATACTACTAATATTAATAATAGTAGTAACAATAATAGTAATAAGGTATTTGATGAAAAATTACCACAACCACGATTATTTCAACGTGCACAAAGTGAACGTCCTATTCGTAATGCTTCAATTGGTAATCATAATCATAATAGTAATTTGCCACCTTATCCCTTAAACAATGAACGATCATCTTCATCATCAACATTTCGTTCTGTGTTTTCACAACGTGGTTATAATTTCGCTAGATCATTTTGGCAAGAAAATTTCACACCTGATTTATATGACAAAAAATCATCATTAGGTAGGTAAGTAAATAAAAATTTGTAATATTTTTTGAAAAGAAAAAGAATTACAGTTTATACACATTGATATCATCAATTGATCATTGTTAGATCACCATTAGAAACCCACAAGCACTGGGATGAGACTCATTAAAGTGCCCATCTACGCACACCAGTACTCACAGGAATCAAACCCAGTACCTCTGGACCCGCGTGCGAATGCCTGAGCTGGTGGCATCCAATGGTTTTCATGTCTAGCTCTGATCAGTAGTGATTAATATCGAAACTTGGAAGCACTAGACTGTTGTTTCTTCTGAGTGCAACACTCCTCATCGGCAGTGTGCATCCACAAATCCGATACGCGGGACTCTAATCCTTGACCTTCGAATTCTCGCTTTAGCTTATATCTTCCTGTCTACTGAGACATTAACACTGTCGGATGTCGGCTGAGTAGTCAAGAGGTCAAACATTCTCTCGTGAGTATGAAGGACTTTGGTTCGAATCCCGCCTACAGAGGTGGTGAATCCATATTGTTAATGATGAGTCTCATAGTAGGATGACTATTCAGTACTTTTCTTTCTGTACAATGGTGGTTTAAAACCGATCGGCTCATGATTTTAATGAAAATTCATTCGAATAGTTTACAGTTATTCTATAATGCAAAGATTTTTAATAATCCTTGAACCTTTGATGAATACAATCAAAGAACATTAATATCTTGAAGATCTTTTATATTCATCTTCTTCTCTTTCACTGCTTTTTTTAAACTACTATTGATATTTTGCATGAAAGTGTTGTGGAGTTTCTTGAGTTACTTTAATGACATCATGTTTCGATCAATGTTTTGTCAATATCAGAAACCGATATACGCTGGACAGCCCTTTAGTCATGGTAAAAGGACTAATCAGTAGTGCTCATCTACGACTCCCGCTACTCTCAGGACTCGAAACCAGGACCTTAAGTCTTGAACGCTGACACATCACCTCTGGGTCACTGAGCCGATAGCATCCAATGATGCTGATGTCTAACTCTGATCATTCTATGGATTTTTGCACAACCTCCCGCGTTTACCTTCGGTAGGTAATTGCCTACACCCGACAGGGTTGAACTACAATGATTACGTCTTCTTAGAACTAGAACTTGGAGGAATTTCCTAAAGAAGCTAGTCACCAGTGAACATGTTATATGATTTTTCATTACAGAGTAATGGAGATTGTTGTTTGTAATTAAAATTGGTGCTTTCAGGTTTCTAATGGTGGTCTTACAATGATTCATTCATGATTTCTCAATCATGAACAACAATCTTTATAACTCTCCAGTCAAAGATTATCATTATTAATTATTATTACTACTACTGCTATTATTAATTAATTAATTTGTGTTTCAATATGAAATTTAAACTGAATACAACAAAAAACCCATGTAATTCACTTAATTTATTTATAAAAGCCGAAAAATTTTAAAAAAATATGACTTTTATTACATAAATTCAAGAATAAATGTACTTTCAATGTTCAGTAATTCAATTTGTTTTAATTTGTTGCATTTTAAATTATTGAAATTAGTCAAAATGAAATTCTAAATAAGCAAGTAAGTCGATAAGATTTTATTCCGTTCATAGTAAAAATGCAGAATTTTTAAATTATAAGCGAAGATAGATTGTGATGAACAATGGAATCTCTAGAACATGTGTTTTGCGTTATTTGAGACTCAACAGCTGCACTAAACACGCAGTGAATAGTCATTTTTCAAAAAAGACAGGTCAATTACGGTTGTATATTTCTATCGGATGATTTAAACAAGTTCAGTGAAAACTAGAAGTAACATTTAAAACTGCAGCTGTTTAGTTGAAACTTTTTTCTTTTATTTCAAAAATAAATCGATAAGTGATACACATTGAAATCATCGATCAGTCATTATTAGACCAGTATTAGAATCCTGAAAACACTGGACGGCTGTCAAGTCTTGGTATGGGACTTATCAACGGTGAGTATTGATGACTCCTGCTACTCGTAGGATTTGAACTCGACGCCTTCGGTCTCGCACGCGAACACTTAACCTCTAGATGACTGAGCCGGTATCCTACAGTGTGTTAACGTCTATTTCTTATCAATCTAAGGATTTCGCGTAACCTTAGCCAATGTCTTCGAAAATTACTGCCTCCACTAGATACGGTTAGATTCTACTGGTCACGGTTTCTCACTAGAAATCCGAGAATTTCTTCATCAAGCTAGTCACTAGTGAGCATATAAATGATAGTTCCCCCATATCCAGGACTCGATTTAATCGTTTTTCTACGTTGATCTGACTAGTTATACGATGTTACATGATAATAGCAATAGATAAGAATCTTTGAACCAATCGATGACTAACATTGTACAAAACAGCTGTGTGTATGAATAGTAGGCTGATCGAAGAAGAGATTGCTAAAAATAGTGTTAACCTTGCTTAATTGAACGATTCGGTTACTCTCAACAACCTGCCACACCCACAGATCTGTCAACTTATCATTTTTCAGTTTGAAATAGGATAATTTTATGTATTAAGCCTTTCACATGCTATCGAATTTCAAATAAATCAATCTGATCGATCAATAGAAAGTAGGAAATTATATAACTATTGAAACATTACTTACTTACTTACTAACTTTCACCTGTTAACCTTAATGGAGTTCAGGTCGCCAACCACTATTCTCCAACCTACTCCTAACCTGGGCATTCTTGTATAGTTCTACTCGAATGTTGTTTATTCTTCCTACGTCTGTCTCTATTTCTTGGCATAATGTTTTTTTCTGGTCTTCCTCTTTTCCTTTGACCTTGAGGATTCAAAGTGAGGAGTTGGAACATTACAAGAATATTAAGTAAAATAAATTTATCTGCACTACTGAAACTGATAATATAAGTAGAATATGTTTCAAGTCTTTGTGCTATATTCCATTATTATCTTGTTAACTATAACAGATTTATCAATGGTATGCCAACCATAAACTTTAATTAAAGTGTAAAATTTTTAAAATAAGTTTCCTATTTCCAATTAGAAGATTCTTGATAATTAGAGACAACTGATTACATTAGCATTTTAATCTAATTCAAAATAATTTAGCTATATATAAAACCAACTCGCCTTGTATTCAAACTAGAGAATTTACAGTTTTTGTAATGATGATAGTGTCAATTAGAGTTATGTAGATTAGTGTTTTTACACATATGAAATCATGAAACGATCATTGTGAGACCACCATCAGAAACCTGGAAGCACTGGTAGGCCGTTTTGTCCTGGTATGGGACTCAGCAGCAGTGCGCATCCACGACTACTGCATCTCACAGGATCAGAGTTAGACATTAAAACAATTAGTGGCCGGTGGTCCAAAGGTTAGGCGTTGGCGCACAAGACCGAAGGTCCTGGGTTCGAATCCTGTGAGATGCAGCAGTCATGGATGGACACTACTGATGAGCTCCATACGAGGACGAAACGGCCATCCAATAATGATAGTGATGATTACACTTGAATCAAACATAAAATACATTTTTTTCCAATGCATCATTGATAATTTGTTTTCAGTTACAGGTAAAATGTAATTTAGTCAGTTCAGTGTGTTAGAAACGATTACTTTCAATGTTCATTTTCACTTTTGTTTTATTATTATTGTTTTCAGTTCAGATATTGGTCGTTTCACCGCAATCAAACAGTTATTAGATAGAAATCGTTTAAAAAACGGTCAACTAACATTAGATGATAATATAATGATCGATACGAAAAGATTGTTATCACTTGGTAACAGTGTTTCTCGTAATCCTTATGTAAATAAATCATCTGTGACAAATGGATCGTCTATATCATCGTCTTCATCTTCATCTATTCTGAATCATCCCACTTTGACAACTCACTCAAATACAACGGCATCATCTTTGCCAACTGGATTAGCAACTTTAATAAATTTACAACGATTATCTTCTAATAATAATCAGAATATTACGAAAGAGATATGGAGTGAAAAATTTGTGGAAGAATTTTTGAAAAAGTCTTCATTATTAACGAATAATTTAGTGAATAATCAAAATGACTGCGTTTCTATAGCGAGTAGTTTTACAGGTATTTTTTTATTGATTTTTTTTCATACTACTGTTATGGTTATTAGTAATATCAATACTACTACGACTAATAATAATAATAATGGCTTTACTCAGTGTTAAATATTCAGTTCAGTATGCAATTCTCAACATAGAATATTTCACCAAGTTTCATTTACAAAACAACAAGTGATTAGTAGTTGAAAGATAAAGAAGTTCAATGATCGACATCTTATGAATGCTGATTGCTTCCTCAGTAGATTCCCCAGTGGCCGAGATATCTGAGATTGCACCTATATGTACATTGTAAAACGATAGATCGTAAACTGTTCGTATAGACGCCTAATTAGATTTTGTGATTAACAGGTATAAATAACTTATTAAAGTTAACGGAAAGTGGTAACTTGTTGAAACATTTTAATATTACTGAGACAAGTAGACCGAATATCTGAGAAGGTCCCCTAAGATGTGCAGATTTAATGTGATTTCTCAAAAACATCCATCTTATTTTCAAATATAGTTTGAACTACTTCTAAGGCATTATAGAATAACTGGCAGAAAAGACTATAATATAATTCTTTCAGTGCTGTCAGGTTTTTAATGGTGTTCGAACACTGATCGATTCATGATTTCACTGATATTGATATTAACCAGACAGATACAATATTTGTTAACAATAGTCTTCCCACAGTGGCATATCTCCTATATCATATGATTCTGAGACTTTATATGATCCTCATGACCTTATGTAGCCTCTCAAATAACTAGAAGTCGTGACCGGTGAAGTTCAACCTATTCTGGTGTAGACGATAACTACCGAAGACAGTGTAGGAGGTTATGCGAGACCATGAATTGATCGAACATAGACAATTACACAGTAAGATGCCGGTTCAGAGGTTAAAAGGTTAGGCGTTTGCAAGCGGGTTCGAATCCTGCACACTGCGCACTGCTGATGAGTCCCATACCAGGACGAAACGGCCGTCCAGTGCTTCCAGGTTTCTAATAGTGGTCTAACAATGATTAATTCATGATTTCAATGAGTAACTTAATGATCTTCACAACCCCGTAATGTAACTAGATATTGTCCATCATTTGAAGTATAGACAGCTCAGTGTTTGGATAGGATTATTTATACAACAAATGTACATTTCTTAAATGGTTAACGTTTTACATTCAATAATTCTATTTCATTTTCTTAAGGTCAAACTTTAGTTCAATGGTTTTGTCGACATATCATTCAATCAGGATGTCCTTGGAGTCATGATCTGATATCAGTTGTTTGTCAATTTTGCAATTGTCTTTTACAATTGGGTGTACTTAAACGTGATCTCAAATCAAAACAACCAATCAATTCGACGTTGATCGATCATAAATTGTTTCATTCAACTGATAATAATTCCGATAGAAATTCTTCAAATACCACAACTTCTGCTACAACTACTACTAATACTACTAATACTAATACTATAGAAATATTTGAGGTAAATTTCTTTAAATAAAATATTTTAGTGGTATCCTCAACGTTAACTAACACCATGTGACCAATATAAACCAGAGTTACCTTCTAGCTCCAGTAACCTTGAGCCAGCTCTAAATCCTTATTGGTGCATAACTCGAGCGCTTCTCTCTTGTTATCCAATCGGCAAGTCCAAAAGTTGATAAGCCATCCTCCACAAAATTTGTTATAGTTCACAAGCAGATATAGTTCATGTTTACCAAACATCCAAAACCACACCACATCATAGAATGAAAAAATCACATTAATACATGAGCAAGCTGGTCAAAAGTGGCTGTGAATGAGAGGGTAGTCTGTGAATGATAAACTGACAACAGATTAGGAATAAAAATCTGCACTTGTCTAGTTACTTAGTAGTTAGAAAATGAGAATATATATAATTATAATAATCCATAATGTACTCCTTACTTCCTTACTTACACCTCTTACGCACCATAGATCATAGGTTTCTGACCAGCATCCCCAAACTAACTCTATTCTGTGCCTACCTTTCCAGTTCTATGCAAATGATATACATTTTTTACATGCCTGTCTACATTTCTCGCGGCTGTGTGTTCTCTGGTCTTTCTATTTTCGTTTCGGCCTCTAGGATTCCAAGTTAGGGCTTGTCTTGTGATGCAGCTGGATAATTTCTGCAATATGTGTTCTATCCACATCCAGAGCTTTCTCCTCAGCTGGAATCTGGCTTGTTGTCTACCACAATAGGTTGTTACTGACGGTTTCTGGTCAACAGATCCGGAGTATCTTGCGTAGGCAGCTGTTAGTAAACACTTGTAACACTTGTCTTAGTAGTTCGTCAAGTTTTCGCTCCGTACAGCAGAACGTTCATATTGAAATTTGTGACTTTGGTGTTGTTGGCTGGCGGTTGTTTTCAGTTTCAGATGTTTAAGGAATAACCATCAGTTTAATCTTCTTCTGGATTAAACAAAATATTGACAATTTAACAAATTATTTAAAAAATGTAATAATTAACGATTTTTGTGAAAAGTCTAACTGGAGTTGTTTGTTTGACCAATTAGTTATGACATGGAGAAAGTATTTTATTCATTTCAGTGATGGATATTGAAAATTAATCTTAAAATGAAGTAAACAGAATTCATAAAATGAAAAGCATTATACAAACTAACTAACTAACTTACTTACTTACCTACATACTTACTTTCTTACCTAATTACTTACTTACTTACTTACTAACCAACTAACTAACTAACTTACCTACTCACCTACTTACTTACTTACTTACTTACTTACTTACTTACTAACTTACTAACCAACTAACTAACTAACTTACCTACTTACCTACTAACTTACTCACTTACTTAAGTCTGCTAAGTATAATACGGCTTAGGCCACTGTCCAAGAACCAGTTGTTATTCCTGACGACACATTATCATGTATGAAATAATGAAAAAGGTTCACAATTCATATGATTGATTGAATTACTTACTTACGCATGTTATCCCAAATTCAGCATAGGCTGCCAACCAGTATTCTCTAATCTACTCTGTACCGGTCTTCCTTTTCCAGTCCTGTCGAATTTTTGTTCATTCTCCTCATTTCTGTCTAGATTTCTCGGCGTAATGTGTTCCTTGGACTTCCTCTTTTACGTTGGCCTTGAGGATTCCGAGTGAGGGCTTGTCATGTGACGCAGTTGGGTGATTTCCTCAATGTGTGTCCTATCCACTTCCTCCACTTCTTCCTGTTTTCTTCCTCCACTGGAATCTGTTTTGTCCTTTCCCACAGTAGGTATATATATATATATAGTTACTTGGTAATTATACAACAATAAACTATGATTTTCATTAGAGGATTGTGGAAAATGTTGAAATTCCTTCGGGACATAAATCGATCAATATTAGACCACTATTAGAATCCCAGAAGCACTGCATAGCCATTTCATCCTACAATGGGAGTCATTAGCGGAGCACATCCACAACTTTCGCTACTTGCAGAAATCAGACCCAAAATGTCCTGTATTATATTCCTGCGAGTAGCGAGATTCATGGATGCGAACTGCTGATGAGTTCAGTATGAGGACGAAAAAGCCATCCAATAGTTGTTGGCTTTTTAATAACGATCTAATACTGGTCGATTCATGATTGGAAAATAATCTATAAACTGGTTTTCGACATTACTATTTACCTTAATCCTCACCTGAACAGAACAATGTCCTTTCAATTACAGTATCCTATATAGTGTAGTTTGAATGCCATAAAAATCTCCATAGTATAATACTTCGACATAAATCGTTTATTGTTTATACCTTGTTACATTTAACATTCAGTTAAGTGTAACAAACAGCACATGGTAAATTATTGATTTTATTAGTTCGTAATTCATTACAGATATGTTATGATTATGAATTTACACTTGATAATCGTTAACAGATCCTTATAACAAACTGGTCATAAAACAATATATGAAAAGATTATTTAAATTTGTAGATAAACATCAATAAACACTTACATCATGCAATGTTGAGTGGAAATTCTGAAAGAAACTGGTTGAATTTAAGTCTGAAGTAATAAAAGCATTATAATACGTGCAGTATACTGTAAGTAGATTGTTATGGCCGTTCGATCCCCAGAACTCACTTGATAAAGGCCTTAATTTTGAGATTTTATTCATGGGTTGATCAGCTGACCTTGGATTCACATTTCTCAACCGGAAAATCCTTCGCTGTGATTGGTCAACGTGTTATTTAAGTACGCTGTTTTTGTGACTATTCCAAGGACGTTTCTATGATGTATAAATAAACGGGATTTGTGTGATTAAGATCGTTGTAATTGCTAGGTGTTTTTAGAGCACACTTTCTAAGCCATATCAAGACATTTTCTTCAGTTAGTTGGGGCAACGGATCAGAGTAGACAACCAGGACACTGGTTCATTGTCTCGTTCTTGTTTATCGATTAAGGTCAACTCGTAGTAGTTGCAAGCATATCAAGTGATGAGCTTAACATAAATGCACCATAGTTGTTCAACGTTCACTATACTTGACAAACGCTGTGGAATAAGGTCGAATATGTGAATTAACATTCATTTTTCAATAATTCTGATGTCGTGAATATGGCCTTCGTTCTGTGAGAAACTTAAATCTTTGGCTTGTTTCAAATCTTAAATCACCTCATCAAAATAATACATGTATTTCCGAACAAACAAAATCCAATGGACGGTATTTCAAATGAAATGACATTTTATACTACTTAATACTACTTTTGAATTGAAATTCTTCTCAACAAGCCTAATTATCCGAACAAAAATCCCAATAAATCTCATACAACACATGTTGAACATTGATTTCATTGAAACTACACAATGATTGAATAGTGCATGATTACTATGATCTCATTTAAATGAAGAAAATATTTTGTTATTGATTATTTTATATTGGATATTGATCGAAATACTGATTGGTAACAAGGTCATGGCTACTACTTCCGTCACTATATTATTAGCATGAAAGGGTTGTGGAGACTGTTGAGTCACCCTTTGAAATTATGAATCGATCTGAAATCTAGAAACACTGGACATGGTATTGCACAACTCACTACTGGCGGTGCGCATCTACGACTCCCGTTAGTCTCACAAATCGAAGCCAGGATCTTCCGTCTTGCTCCCAAACGCCTAACCTCTGAACCACTGAGCCGGTATCCTATGTAACTCAACAATCTCCACAACTCTTTCAAGCAAATCATCATGCGTTTAATGGTGACTAGCTCCGTGAGAACGTTTTTACGAGTTCTAATGTGAAGTCGTGACCAGTGGAGTTCGGACGTGAAGAAGTGTTTACCGAAGACAATGCATGAGGTTGCGAAATATGATGTATCGATCGAAGTAAGACATTAACACCATTGGATGCTGATTTAGTGATATAGAGTTTAAGCGTTCGCGCTCAAAATTCCATGTTCTAGGTTGGATTCCCACGCATAGTGATCGTGCATAAGCACTACTGATGAGTCCTGTACTCGGGAAGAAAACACGTCCAGTGCTTCCAGGTTTCTAGTGGTTATCTAACATTAATCAGTTCATGATTTCAATGAAATAAATATTTATTAGTTAATTAGAGGTTGTATTTAAACTCAATTTTTAACTAACCAACATTAGAAACATGAAAGCATTGTATGGTAGTCAACTTCTAGTATGAGACCCTTCAGCGCAGTGCGCATCCACTATGCCTGCTCGTGGAAATCGATCCCAAGACTTTCAGTTCGACACGCGAACGCTTAACTTCTAGATCACTGATCCGGCATCCAGTGGTGTTAATGTCTAAATTTAATCAACTCCACCCATTTTCCTCGTTAGTTACTGCATACATCCGACGGGGTCGGACCCCACTGATCATGGCTTCTCACTGGATGTACGCTGATGATGAATCCCATAGTAGGACTTGAAAGTGCTTGTGGGTTTATAATGGCAGTCTAACAATGATCGATTCATGATTTTAAATGAAAAAACATCAATCTCCCTATCTAACATAATGAATCCGTATATATTTGTGGTGTGAGCTACTTATAAGTAGTATATGACGTGAGCGTCAACGTAATGTCTGGCAGCCGAAGATGGAGGAAGATCAAGAAAGGAAGAGTTCGAAAACAATGGAATTTGTATGAAACGCATGAATAGTGACAATGGATTGATGTTTTGCAACAGGAACAGTCCAGTTCGATATGATGAACTGATATTTTACAAATGAACGATTTACGATATGGTTTTTCTATTTTACTGAGTAACTCTGTAATGTTCGTTAAATACAATTCGGTTGCCCCACCTGTGTTCTCCTTCACTACATATTTAAAATATAAAACGATCATCTGTATTAGTTGGTTTCAGGTCCCAGAGTAAACATCAATCCTGTGGTATGGCAGCTGTATTCAACCACAGATTAAGTATTATAGGGGCTGGGTTCCACTGTTAACCGTTGTCCATCTTTACTATTAGAATTCTAAAAGGATTTGTTTTGGAAATTTTCTGTCTTCTTTAAAACAAACTATTATTTAGCTTAATATGAATTATGTATGGACTGGACGATGTGATAATAATGAACAAGGGCATGCAATGGATAATACTGTTTCAATCAGCAATGACCAGTTACAAACCAATCAAAATGAACACCAACATATTGATGAATTTAAACAATTTCAAATGATTATTTATGATCATTTGATCAGTCTTCAAAAAGAATTTGAATATGAATTAAATCGAATAACAAGAGAACATGAATTACAGTTGTTTAAAGTAAGCACTTGTGTTTTTTTTTTATTTCATGATTTTTATGATGAACTTATCAAAGTTTGACAGCGTTGTATGCTGCTGGTTCAATGGTCTAGAGGTAAAGTGTTTGCGCTCCAAACTTTAGGTCTTGAGTTCAATTTTTAGGCGAGTGAGCAAATCCTAAAGATTGAATATAATTGAAAGATCGTGTCTATTAAAATTTCGTTAAAATTTGATGTATGTGTTGCCTTACTTACTTACTTACGCTTGTTACCCCCAGTGGGTCATCGGCTACCGTCCGGCATTCTCCAACGTACTCTCTCCTGGGCTTCCCTCTCCAGTTCTATCCAATTTTTGTTGATTGTTCTCATATCTTTCTCTATTTCTCCGCGTAATGTGTTCCTTGGACTTCCTCTTTTACGTTGGCCTTGAGGATTCCATATGAGGGCTTGTCTTGTGACGCATTTGGGTGCTTTCTGCAATGTGTGTTCTATCCACTTCCAGCGCTTCTTCTTGATTTCCTCCTCTTCTGGATTCTGGTTTGTTCTATCCCATAGTAGACAGTTACCGATGGTAGCTGGTCAACGGATGTGGAGTATTTTGAGTAGGTAACTGTCCCTGAACACTTGTATCTTCTGGATGATGGCTTTCGTAGTTTTCTAAGTCTCCACCTCGTGTGGTAGAACTGTATTGAGACGTGTGTGCTAGTGATAAGAAAATGTGACCACTTATCGAGCGTGAACAGACAAGTACAACCTACTGACTACTAAATATGTGATTTCAGTTGATGCTGAGAATCCTATTACTCACTTACTTACTTAGGCCTGTTACCCCTAAAAGAGCATTATAGCCCACCAAGCAGCATTTATATTTTCATCCTCACAGCAACTTGAATTGTTCTTCCGGTCTCACACACTGTGTGAACATTGCATATACCTATATGAATTGTTGCTCTGACTGTTAGAATGTTCATCTGCCTCATGACGTACGAAGGAACTTGGCTTTCATCATGAGGCATGACACCTGGTTTAACCTAAAGACTTTCCAACACCGAGGGCAAAGTTTTAATGGTTTGAGTTCTGTTTTCTGGTTATCTTATTTTTGGCGAGCTGATTTTGTGTGGGATAGAGTCGCCCAACCCTCCTCCTTTAACCAAGCTTAGGATTGGCAGTAACTTTAAAATGGCTCCAGACAGAGAATGAGAATTCAGTACTGCACCTAAACAATACTGTGTAAATATTCTGATACCACAAACCAATCTCTAATCCAAATATTTGTTGTCTGTGATACAACGGATGATATTGGATACCCTTTTATCCGCTGTGACTGAATGAGTGATCGGGTGTACACAACCACTGAATAGGATACTCGAACAGTACATTACACAGAGACTCGATCACGTTATATCAGACACTCCGTTCACAACTAAAAAAGACAACCAGAGTAAACACTATACAGTGTTTTATTCCACACAATTACAAGCGGTCACACACTTCCAGTGAATTCGAAGTACTAATCAATACGAATAAAAGCGAAATCATTAGTAGGCTAGATGCCTGTTTATCTAAACTCCTCGCGCTACTGCACATCAAAAACCTTTGCGTAAGATTGTTGAAGTAAATTTCAAAACAAAAACCATTTTTATTCAAGGTTGATAAATGCTGCGAATTGATATACTGACTACTCAGATCACTCAGTAACACCAAATAAAAATCGTCTAATTTTTTCTAACTGACTGACATAAATTCATGACTTCTAGTTAGAAAAATAACATCCAAAAGGCAACTTATTTTTGCTGTTAAAACTCTGTCGAGTGTAGGCAATTACTCACCAAAGACAATTGGTGAGGTTGTACATTACTTTGGATTGATTAAATTTAGACAGACGTAAACGATGTAGGAGGTCAGGACTGTGGTCTAGAGTTTAGGCGTTCGCGCGCGATAACGAAGGTTGTGTGTTGGAATCCCACATATATATACATAGCAGAATGAATGAGCCATTGGGTTGTTTGAGCGACTAACAATAAGGCGAGTGTATAGGCGGTAAGCAATGCTCATTCATACCAGCTAATACAAACGCGACAATAATAAAATTACAACTGTACAGATAAGTTGTTGCTATACAAATGACTCTATCTGTCTAACCAAATTAACAATGTATACAAACTCAAATGTATGTGAATAGCTATAGCATATTCAAGGTTGTTCAATTTTCAATAGTTTGTTTAAAATTAATATCAATTTATCATGTAAATTCTTTTTCAAACACTACTACCTAGGTAAAAAATCAAGGTGTTATGAAAGTATGCCAGCTGACGGATAGAATTGAGGCATTAGAAAATCAAGTTGAAAAATATCGTATTCTTGCTGGTATTGAACATTTAACCAAATCATCAACCATATTTGATGACTCTTCATCATCCTCTTCTCTAATACATAAAAATAACTCCACACAAAATGTTTATTCATCATTATTATCTCCAAATAAAAATCATTTAACTACTAAAGTGAAATTTAATTTATCCAATGAAAAGTTATTGTTAAATAATTTACCAAGAAAAATGAGAGCATTCAGTGAAACACATGATTTAAGAACAACTACTCATCATCATCTCGCACAATCCAATCCAATTGAAACTAATCACTACAATAAACCTGATTATGTCACATCGAATCGATTATTTTTGAGTTCGAATGATATGGAACAATTGCCAACAGTAAACTGTCGACGTGAACAACAGAAAGAACCGCAGCCACCACAACATTCACGATCAGATTTCAACATGTTGCATAAAAAGGATGAATTGTCTTTGTTGAAAAATTCTACTGCAAAAAATGAATCATTGAAAATGTATGAAAAAGAAAATGTTCTCAAAACAAATTATACAGATGTTGATTATCAGTCAAGGGATAATGATAATATAAGTTATCAAGGTTACAATAAGACGATGGTAGATAATGCAAAGTAAGTTAAGTAATCATAATTATAATGACAGTAATATTGACAATTGAACATTATTTTTGTTTAAACGAGTCAATGACGTGAGCAGTGATTGGTTGTGTTTGTTTGACCTTCATCTTATGAATCGATTATATTGATTTGATGAACTAATAGGTAATAAAGAGTCCCATTGCGCAAATATCAGAACAAAACAGTCCAGTGCTTCCAGCTTTCTAATAGTGGTCTAACAATCATTGATTGATGAATTCAAATGTGTAAAAACACAAAACCTCCAAAACTCTCCCCGAAAATATCGTAACAGTGCTCACTAGTGACTAGCTTCGTGAGGAAATTCTCGGAGTTCTAGTTGAGAAGACGTGACTAATGGAATTCAAGCCTGTCGGGTGTAGGCAGTAACTGCCAAAGACAAATGGGTGAGGTCGCGCAAAAATCCGTAGATTATTCAGAGTTGGACATTAACACCGTTGGATGCCGGCCGATGGTTAGGCGTTCGCGCACAATTCCGAAGGTCCCGTGCAGGAGTCGTGGATGTGCACTGCTGATGAGTCCCATACCAGGACTCAACGACCGTCCAGTGCTTCCAGGTTTCTAATGGTGGTCTAACAATGATTGATTGATGAGTTCAAATGTGTAAAAACAGTTATAAGCGAACAGTGTTGCTGTTTTCAATCAACTTATCATTAGGCTTTACACTCTAATATACACAAATACTGATATGTTACACCAATCAACGCGATTTATAAGTCAATCATCACAATGAAATAGAGATTACGTAATGAAATAGGATAGGTAAAAGGACAAGATCATAGTAGGAATATAGGTGTACTGTGAGTAGCCGTGGGAATAATAAAATACAATGTATACAATGTATAATAAATCTTAAGCTTGTTTTCACTTCTGTGAAACAAGGGTAAAACTTCAGGAATTCATTGAGTGCTTTAGATTCAACAAGGTCTCCCGCGCTGTTTATGAGTCTATTTATCCACATTTTACCTACTAATACTTCCAATGTTGAACCGTGTTGACAGAAACTTGTGTTACTTACTACTATCTGTACACTTCTGTCTCCCTACTATCAACTTGTGGTATTATCTATTATGCGTGTGGTTACGTAACCTATTGCATTCTGATCATTGATTCATAAATTTTTGTTTATCGGTTTAACATTTTCATGTATATTAGAGAGTATAAAGCCTGATGACGATCTAATTGAAAACAATATTCGCGTTTTTCTAATTTTCTCGATAAGAACAAATGTTTTTGTCAATAGTTCAACATAGGAATTAGTAGCTAAACTATTCAAACTACTGATTTATAATTCAGTAGTAAGTGGTTTTAAACTTAATAAATTTGTAAAGTCATTAAAACCATATCCAAAAAAGAAGTTGGTCTCTCCTGAAAGCACTTCACTTTTTATGAGAGTAGACAATCAGATGCCTGAAATCTTAAATATCTTGTGGCATTTTTATTCAATAATATATGCTTAGTATAATTAGGCATTCTCAGCACGGATTATTTCATCAAGTTACCCTTACAAAACATTTAGTGTTTGGTAGTTGAAAAGTAAGCAGTTCAGTGATTGACATCTTATGAATGTTGATTGTTTTCTCAGTACAGTGCCAGTCACTTAAACTTCTCGGATTTCACCTGTATGTACCATTCGAAATGATAGCTCATGAACTGTTTATATACAAGCTTGAATAAACTCTGTGATTAATAGACAAACTGATGTGTTGGAGCAAACGGAAAGAGGTAACCTGTAAAAACTATTTTGACCTTATTAAGCAGGGCACTAGATGTGGTGCCTAATATATATTCTCCTCTGAAGAGGATACAGGATTTTTCGCTTTTAAATGTAGTTTATTCAAATTGCCTACGGGATCAGGTGCATTACGTACAGTCAGATTTATGTGTTCCTTATTGGATGATAACAGTGGTTTATTATAAGTCACTTTTGGGAATAACACTAAACATCGGTTCAGTCTTCCTATTAGAAGCTAATAATTGACGTTCTGATGAACGTTTTGATAACAGTCAGCTTGATTGATCAAATTCGAATATGTGGTCACTGTTACAGGTGATTTACTTCTAAACATACTGTTTCCTCGTAAAGTTTCAATCACTAGGAGCATCCAAGAATACAGCAAGACAATTTCATCACCAGGCGATTTTTTACCCAAACTCACTGGAATCAGAAGTGGCCGGAAATCTACCACGAAAAATCTCAATCATTCACAGAGAAGGAATTACGCGCAAAAATTTTACAATGCGGTTTCGTCCAGAGCTTCATTAAAATGCAGTTGTCCAGCATATACTTATATATGTTCCAAAGAGATAGATGGATACTGGACTGTGGTTGATTTGGATGAAACATTTAAAAAGAACAAAGTAAATTTATTTCTTTACAGAATCAGTCAGTCAGTCAGATGCAACGTAGAACTTTGTACGTAAGTACATCAGTTCATGTTGCCATACCACATCAGCATAGAGATATAATTGTCAATTCAAATTCAATAGTAGAAGAGGTAGTAAAGGTATTACAAGTAATCGGAGAGGTTAGGATTAGAAGATATTATTCAAGAAGTATGATACAGTGAGAAAAGTTAAGAAAGTCAAAAGTAGAGGGATTGAAGAATCCAGAAGATTAGGATTTGAGAGAACACAAAGAATGAATGCGCCGGCGCCATTGTGAACGATTTTGAGCCATTTCATTCAAGGTCTCTAACCATCGATTATTATCATCTCGCTGACCCCAACCAGGTAGTCGACAACTACCAACATGACTCAGTCCAATTGTCAATGACTTCATGGATTTGTGCCATGTTTTGGTTTGGCCGCCCCTAACTTTCTTCCAACCTACTCCTACACTACAAAACAAAGCTCGTCGCAGCAGTCGGTGGTTAGGCATACGCAGCACATGTCCCAACCACCTCAACTGATGAAGTTTCACTACTTCATCTATTGATCTGCCATTCTTACTTAGCTCCCGTTTCCTAATAACAGCGTTGCTCACTCGGGTGTCCCACGATATACGAGCAATGCTTCGAAGACACCTATGATCGAAAACCAGTAACCTACGAATATCTTCTACTCTCACTGGCCATGATTCACAGCCATAAATCGGGACGGAGCGAACTACTGCACAGTACACTCGTCCTTTAGTCAGCAAACGGATATCTCGCCTGCGCCATAAGTGACGCAGGTTGGCAAAAGCCAATCAAGCCTTCTGTATTCGAGCTGAGATTTCGTCAGTCACCAGGCCATCGGCACTGATGAGACTCTCCAGATAAGTGACTCGACTACTTCACTCCCTATCACTAGTTCAGGTGCCGATGCAACCCAATCTTGAAGCAACATTTCGCAGAATAGTTGAACTGGACATGAATTTTATGATGATATTGATTTTCTTTGGTGCTCTCAATCGAGAAACCTCCTTAGTGGTTCGTCAGTTTCTGCATTTCTACAAACGAGTAACATATAACAGAAGCGCTGTAGGGATTGTGTCAAAAACCCACACCCTTAGTTCCACATGTTTCATCTATGAACATGTGGAGATATTACAGTACAGTAACATTACATGCTATGTATACAGAATAGTAAATTTATCTATCACTGCTAACAGTTTTGTTAGAAATGCCGACTGGCCAATCAGAATACAATTTTTAGACGCATGAAAATAAATTTTTCCCATTGTAATATCTATATATTTTTCGCCTTTCATGATTAATTTACTGAGTTCTGCCTGCAGACAGTAAATTTTACGTACAGCTGGTAGTACGTAACAAGTATTTAGTTTGTAAGTGACTTAGTGGACTCTTGAACATTTAGTATGCTCCTGCTTCCTTACGCCTGTTACTCCTGATGGAGCATAGGCTGCTGACCAGGGAATTATTTTTGTGGTTAGCGTTTCTTTAGCGGGTGGGATTTCTACGGGATAGAGTCGCTAACCACATGCTCAACTATCTCTCTTTATCTACACTTGGGACTGGCAGTAAACCTAGAAGGGCTACAGGTGGAGTTATTTAGTTTACTCGGTAATGTTAAACTATTTGCTGCTAATATACACATAAACGAAAATAGAATTTATTCAGTTAACTCAACAGTTATTCAATAAACTTTCTACAAGAAAGAATCTTTACTTACTATTTCAGTAATAGTTAGCCTTATTCTTCTTTCAAACCAAAAATAATATTACTTTTTGAAATAACAAATACAGTACTAACAAACTAACCTGACACTCAGGTAATATCATGTTCCCCCTTTTTGTACTAATAGTTATGTTTAAGTAATCATTTCAATAGTAATGTTAATATCCATCAACGGTATATGTTCTAAACCAGATAGGTCAATCGGTAACATAATTTTAAATGAATCTCCACCAGCTTTCTGTTCCTTGATACTGAATTCTTGAACTAGTCATTGTTAGGCCACCATTTAATACCTGGAGACACCAAATTTCCGTTTCGTCTTGGTATAGAACTCATCAGCAGTGCACATCCACGATATCGTGCTACTCACAGGAACCAAACCCGAGACTTTCGATGTGGTAATAGAATGCTTAACCCCTGGACCACAGAGTCTGCATTCAACGGCGTTAATGTTTAACACTGATCCATTTAAGGTTCTGCGCAACTTCACCCAATGTCTTTGGTATGTAACTGTCTTCACTTGACATAGATGAACTCCATTGATCACGCTTTCACTATTGAACTCCGAGAATTTCTTCATAGAGGTAGTCACTATTAAGCACATTGTACGATTTGTCATAATATAAAATTATGAAGATTATTGTTTATTATTGAACTCTTGAATCAATCGTTGTTTGGCCACCATTGCTACTGGAAATCTTTACACACCATAGGATTAACTGGTTATCTATTGAATAGTTAGGTCACCTCCAATTGACATGAAATTGATCATGTCTACAATACGATGAATACTGTTCAAGGATAATATTAACTCAGTCTTATAAAATTGTGTGTCTTACTTAATTTATGAGTTGAAATTATCATTTTATGCAATTGTAAAATGACTAGGTTTTACATATTTGAGTTCTGTTCATAAATCGAAGATTATTGATAGTTGACTTTATTGACTTGACCTTCATAGGAATATGATAATGATGAGATGTTGGTTATTGAATCGCGTTCATAGTGAACGCTTATCACCATATCATATGATTTTTACTGGATTCACTTTATTTAGTGAAAAAATTCAGGCTTTAACTTCAGTACACATTTTTTGAAACCATGATACGAAACCACCATTAGAAACCTGGAAGCACTGGACGGCAGTTTCGTCCACGACTCCTACACCTCGCATGATTCGAACCCAGGACCTTCGGTATGGTGCGCGAACGCCCCACCGTTAGACCACTGAGCCGGCATCTAACGGTGTTAATGTCTAACTTGATCAAATTCATGGGTTTGCGCAACCTCATACACAGTCTTCGGTAGACACTGCCTACACCCGAACAGGTTGAACTTCACTGGTCACGTCTTCCCACTAGAACTCGGAGAAGATTCCTCACGAAGCTAGTCACTAATGAGCACAGGTAATTTGCATTACAGGGTTGTGAAGATTGTTAAGTTACACATTTTTCGAAACCATGAATCGATCAATGTTAGACCACCACTTCTGTAAACAAACAGTTAAATTTTCACATTCAGTAAATTTACTTCCTTATTTATGACCACCTACAATAAAAATAATAATAATCTTATTATTATTATTATTATTAATAATATTGTTACACAGTTAAATTATCAATCAATCATTGTTAGGTCACTTTTAGAAACCTGGGAAAACTGCTATGGGGCTCATGATCACTACACATCTACGAATCTTGTCCCTTTCAGGGTTCGAACCCAAAATCCTAACCTCTGACTTCGTGAGAAAATTCTCAGAGCTCTAGTGAGGAAACAGGACCAGTGGAGTTCAACCCTGTAAGCTATAAGCAGTAACAACGAAGATAAATGCGTGAGCTGGCGCTAAATTTCTAGATTGATCAGAGTTAGACGTTAACACTGTTGGATGCCGGCACAATGGTCCATATGTTAGGCGTTCACGCGCAAGACCGAAGGTCCTGTGTTTGAATTCTGTGGGTTTCAGGAGTCGTGGATGTGCATTGCTGATGAGTCCCAAACTAGGACTTGACGGCCGTCTTTCTGCGCTTCCTGGTTTCAAATGGTGATCTAACAATGATTCATGATCTGAATGTGTAAAAACGCTGATCTCTAATTTTAAAAAATATTATTATTATTGTTACTATTATTTTTTTGACAGTATTAAAGATGACAGTGTTTGTTTACACTGAAGTACTAACGACAATGAGCTAGCTGTACGCCATAATCTTTTAAGTCTTAGACTTACTTAAAGAAATTCGTCTCATCTACAGCATAAAATCGATGAAGTTGACCTGTCTAATAATGTGTATAAAGTTCACTGTAATAAAATCTCATATTTAAACCCGATACAGTTTGGTAAAATCTTGACTAATCTCAACTTCTTGTCACACATTCTCATCTTCAAAACACTTTGATCACTTCATGCATTCGAACTGGATATTCTTCTCTACGATATTCAGATTTCGGGTGACACTCTTCCGCATACTACTTATAAGCCACGTTACAAGTAGTGTTCACCATACTCTTTATTATTTAACTTAACTCTCGCGTGAACATTTAACCGGTTGACAAGTGAGACAGTCTTAATTCCTATGTTCTATTCTCGCCTGCAAGGTTGTGGATGCACGCAGTTGATGAGTTCCTAACTAGGATGAAATGGTGGTCCAACTCTTGCAAGTTTTCTAATGGTGATCCAATATTGATCAGTCTATGATTTCAACTAGTTATTTACCACCTCCTGGAACCAGTCTCTAGTTTATGGGAAATGCATTCATCATATAAAAATGTTGACTTATGTAAAAGATATCAACTAATGTGATAATTTCTTATTTTATACCTCAATATTTCCATACCATTGCTGCAACTTCTATTCAAAGTTTTTTCCTATCTAACTTATTTTATATAGTAAAATGAATGAGTTTTCAAAATTCAATGTTCAACATGACAATCCAATCAATACAACATTATCATTGAACGATGAAAATAACATGAATCAAATAGATCAAAAAGTAGATTTAAAAAATCTAACATCTAGATTCTTATCAGTACCACCATATTCAAAATTCAATTCGGATCCAACGAATTCAATGTTCAATAATAATCAATCCGTCGTTGGAAGTCAAACAAAATATGATATAAACAATAGATATAATACTGTGAAAACATCAATGAAAGGAGATGACAGTTCGATGTCGTCGATGGCGATGGCGATGGCGACGACGACCACAACAGGAACAACACCTGGATCAATGATAATTAAAGGGATGAAAGATATTAAACGAATTAATAAGAACAAAGGATTAACATAATTCAAGGTTAGTTATTTGAAGAAAAAACTATTGTATATCAACTGACTCCGAGCATAGAGTCTATAGTTGTTTATTGTTAATATTAAATCCAGTCAGTCAGTCAGATGCAACGTAGAACTTCGTACGTAAGTACATCAGTTCATGTTGCCATACCACATCAACACAGAGATATAATTGTCAATTCAAATTCAATAGTAGAAGAGGTAGTAAAGGTATTACAAGTAATCGGAGAGGTTAGGATTAGAAGATATTATTCAAGAAGTATGATTCAATGAGAAAAATTTAGAAAGTCAAAACTAGAGTTGTTGAAGAACCCAGAAGATTAGGATTTGAGAGAACACAGAGAATAAATGCGCCGGCGCCATTGTGAACGATTTTGAGCCATTTCATTCAAGGTCTCTAACCATCGATTATTATCATCTCGCTGACCCCAACCAGGTAGTCAACAACTACCGACATGACTCACTTCACTTGTCAATGACTTCATGGATTTGTGCCATGTTTTGGTTTGGTCGCCCCAAAGCGTGTGTCGGAGGTGGGATTAATGTTAAATACTAGTCATATTATCAATACATGAACGAATGATAATAAAAATGTGTTCATTAGTGACTAGCTTCGTTAGGCGATTCTTTGAGTTCTAGTGAGATGTTGTGACCAGTGGATTTTAAACCTATAGGGTATAGGCAGTTAGCTATCGAAGACATTGGGCGAGGTTGTGTAAAATCTTGAGGTTGATCAACGTTAAACCTTAACACCATTGTACGTTAACTCAGTGGTCTACATGGTTAAGCGTTCACGTGAGACCGGAGGTCCTGGATTCTGCTCACTCGAGCAGGATTCGTAGATGCATACTATTGATGAGTCGCATACTAGGACTTGATAGCCATCCAGTTCTTCCAGGTTTGTAATGGTGGTCTAACAATGATTCATTCGTGATTTAGATTAAACTCAAAAATTTCCATAACTCCGATGAACATTGTGAAAATTAAGAACCACTAACACCCACCCTTTAATCTGGGATTCAGTGTATACACTTATAAAGATCCCTGAACTCTGGAACCTATGGTAGTTCACATATTCTAATTTGTAACTTGAACTCGTTTTAAAATCGTTTAGACTTTTCAAAGACCAATAAACATCCAGCCCAGTGGTCCGATGGTTAGGCGTTCGCGTACAACACCGAAGGTCCCGGATCCTGCGAGGTGAGGGAGTCGTGGATGCGCACTGCTGTTGAGTCCCATACCGGGACGAAAAACAGCCGTCCAGTGCTTCTAGGTTTCCGATAGTGATCTAACAATCATTGATTGATGATTTCAAATGTGTAAAAGCACAAATCTCCCAAACTCTAACTGGAAAAAAATCCGTCAAAAAGTTGAAGTCTATTTTGCTACGACAATTTTTATCATACCGATCTGTGCAGCCTATTATTGGGTCCATAATTCTAGTCTAATGAGGTAATTCTTTGACTTTATCGTGTGACAGCAGAACAACTGTATGATATCAAAAATCTTTGTTCTTCCCGTTTCCCTAGAAATAAGGTTATTTGATTGGTTTTCTTTGGTAAACTATTCAACCAATAAGCTCGCTCTGATTAACATTAAGCGCTCGAGGTGGATAGGACACATATTGCGGAAATCATCCAAAATGCATCACCAGGCAAGGCTTAATTTGGAAGTCTTTAAGGCTAAAGAAACATTAGTAGACTGTCTCGTATTCTGAAATGTCAGATAGCTTACATTCTGATAAACCCTTAGTTGTCTTTAGGAGTTCCGCTGTCATCGATAACTCTACACCAACGAACATACTGGTACTGATAATGCCGGACTGAATTCACTAATTTGCTAAGAGTCATTTGATTAGCCGGTTGAATGACACTTTTGATAAATGGGAACATGGCACAGATGAATGGGTAGGTGTAGGAATTTTTAAAATATATTTCACATCCTTTAGAAATAGTTCCTCTTGAGTACATACTACTCTAAACTTAATAAGTAGAAGTAAATAAGAAACGGTTGACAAGGTTTCCGTTTAATGCATGTTGCGTCGTAAGTAATAAACGTAATTTATTTGCAATAAAGTATTACGGAAATCGTTGCTTTACATCAAAATCATGGATGATTCATTGTTAGACAACCATTAGAAACCAGGAAGCATTGGACAACCGTCTCGTCCTCGCGTTGGAACCATCAGCAGCACCCATCTACGACCCCTGCTACTTGCTAGAACACAGAATCTTTAGTGTAGTGCTAACGCTTAATCTCTGGACCGCTGAGCCGGGACCAAACGGCATTTATATCTATTTTTGATCAGTCTAAGGTTTAGTGCAACCTCACCCAATGTCTTCGATAGGTAACTGTCAAGACTCGACAGAGTTGAACTCCACTGGTCATGTCTTCTCACTTGAACTTCTAGAATTTCCTCAAGAATCTAATCACTATTTTGAGCACAAGGTTGTGCAAAAATCCTTATATTAATCACAGTTAGACATTAAAACCATCGGATGCCTGCTCAGTGACCCAGAGGTTAAGACCGAAGTCCCTGTGTTTGAATCCTGCGGGTAGCAGGAGCTGTGGGTGCCCCCTGCTGATGAGTCCCATACCAGGACGAAACAGCCTTCCAATACCTCTAGGTTTTGAATGATCGTCAAACAATGATACTCAAACATTATGATTTTGTGATGAAATTTTTTGTATTTAAACAAACTAATATCCTATGAAGTACTGACTATTTATTTGTTTCATGATGTACGGTTTTTTATTGGATATTCTAGAAAAAAATTGGATGTACAGAACGCTAATCGATCACAACCACTGTATAATATAACTCCCTTGAAGTTGATTGGTTTTGATAGTCGTCGAGAGGACATTTCTCAATCGGACAATGAAAACTACTTATCTGATTGGTCGATCAGAGAATGCAGACAATGGAACATGGATTTAAATTTTTACACTTAGAAATTAAAAATTTCCGTTGACAGTCTGTCACATTACTCCTCTCTCTCTATGGGATCATGTTAATTATATTCATGTGATCTTTGTATATGTGTGTGTTTTGCCTGTGTGTGTGTTTGTGTCTATCAACTATGATTTTGATCGATTATATTTAGCTTTTGTAAATATAAAGTTTTACTTTACAGACTTGAATATTTCTGTCTCGCGCTCTCTCTGTCTCATTTACATACATTCATCCATTTATGAAGTGGATTGTGTGAAATATACCCGGGAGCATTTGTATTTTAACTTTTTTTATACTTTTATTCTAAACAGCAGTAAGTTGACAGAATAAACATGAAGTTTAGTGATATGCCTGTCAATTGATAGGCTTGATTGCTATTATGAGTTCACCTTACTCGGTAAATGAGAAGTAAGACAAATGGTGAGGTGATACGATAGGCTATTCGAATCCGTTTGTCCCCAGTCCGACTTAACTATATCAAGAAGTCTTGATAAAGCGTAGAATGTGTATTCTACAAGCACCCAGAAAATACAAGGTTCACAAGCACACAAATCGAGCTTATTTATACATGATAGAAACGCCCTTGAGAGAGCCATAAAATAGCCTACTAAAATAATTCATCAACCAATGACAGTCAAAGATTATCCAAGGAGGAGGTGTGCTCTAGGTCAACTGGCGCGAAAATATGGAAATTCAAAATTTCAGAATAGTAATACAAAATAAGGATCTAACGTCCCCAACGTTTAGTAGAATTGTTACGCATGCACGTAGACATGTCATTGGATATGCTTGAACTATTACGAGTTTACCTTAGTCGGAAAACGAGAGCGAGGATCGAGGATCCGGCGACACGACATGCTACTCTAATCCGAGTGTCTCAACCCCCATTGAGTGAAAGAAGAAGACTTGATATGAAGTAGAACCTGTATTCTACAAACATCCAGAAATTATGAGGTCCGAGTCCAGAAGAGAATCAGGATCCCGGACTAGAGATCCTGGTCCGGGTCCGGGTCATTAAAACATTACAGATAATGCTTATTGATACATTCAGGTTGAACAGGAAACAGCATCGAAGTCTGTGACATTGGCAGTTAAGACGACCAATAGGAAACAACATTTGAAGTGACACTGATAGTCAGGACAATCAATAAGAAACAGCATTGGAGTACGTGACATTGATATCTAGGACGATCATAAAATTGACCAGTAGAAATTAACCAATAGGAATTGACCAACTATTCTCTTAGGATATTGGATGAATATCCTGACAAGAATCTTTGGTTCATTAACTTCATGATGGTGCGATCATACAACATCCTCTAGACGAGCCTACACAACAGACAGAATCAGCTTAAACTTAATTATTATGTAGAAAACTAGTTGACAATATCTTTACCGCTTAACTGTTATCACTTTTAAATTTGAATAAGTATTCTAATCAAGGAGGAAAGATTAGAAATTGTGACAATAGTTATCACATTTATGTTAAATGGGCTAAAACAGTAGGTGCACAGAATCAAAGGTTCTTATTTCAGTTTCTGGATATCGAGTTGTGGATGCTCACTGCTGAGGTGATTGTTCATTGCGAATTGAGCATAAGAGAAAAGGCTGGAATTACGAGATGAACGCTTTACTCCAAGGTTAGTTTACATACAGAAAAATGAGGCTATTGTTTCAAGTTACTCATGACTTTATGCTTCTGAAAGGCACGAGAACCATACTAAATATCTTTTTACAATTTTTAAAACTTCTTTATTTCGTTATTTGATTGATTTCATTGTATTTTTCTTCTAGAACGCTGAGAACTCATTTCGTCCTTGTATGGGACTCATCAGCAGTGCATATCCACGATTGTCATTACCGAAGTATTGTGCAACCTCATCCAATGTCTTCGACAGTTAGTGCCTACAGCCCATACGTTTGAGTTCTACTGGTCAAGTCTTCCTACCAGAACTCTGAGAACTTATTCACGAAGTTAGTCACTATTGAGCACATGTTTAGAATGATCAAAGTTAGACATTAACACTATTGCATGCCAGCTCGGTTATCTAGAGGTTAAGTGTTTGAGAGCGAGAACGAAGGTCCTGGATTTGACTCAAACGAGCGAAGGTAATGTATGAACAATACTGATGAGTCCCATACTAGGACGAAACAGCCGTCTTGTTCCTCTAGAATTCTAATTTATTTTCACATTCTTTTCTATTTATGGAGACATTGTCGTCTCATTTATGTATGATTGTCACTTTTTTTTCGCTAAAGTGTGACATGATGTTGTAATCTAGTCGGTCTTCGCTTCAACTACTATCTCTTCGAAATATATTATCTAACCGAGGCTAGTTGTATACTTCTTAACTGAATTTAACTGCCAACTCAAGGTTAGTAGTGTGTAATGGATGTAGAACTAGTTGAATCACAGAGGCAGTGAGGATTCATTTACATTACTTTCTGTATATCATAACTTGTAAACTGATTACGTGTGAAGAGCGATCATTTCTACTACATTGTATTCAATGAAATCTAGGCTAAATGTTCAATTACACCCTCTTATCGTTCGTTAAGAGTATCAAAATTATTTCTTTTCATAAAACAACTGATCAGTATTTTTTAAAAACCAAAGACAAAATCTGTTTTTTTTTTTTAATGCACACTTTTTATTTCAAATAGGAAGACAGAAGCATTGTAATATAATATATGTATATATCACCCAAGAGTTTATTGATTGAATTTCAATGTTATATTGAATATTGAACTGGATAGATTTTTTGTTATAAAAAAGAAACTGGGTGCCTAATATTCTTCACCTTCTTCATTTTCCCCTTCAGCATCTACACTATCCACACCGACTTCTTCATAATCTTTTTCTAATGCAGCTAAATCTTCACGTGCTTCGGAGAATTCACCTTCTTCCATTCCTTCACCAACATACCAATGAACAAATGCACGTTTAGCATACATCAGATCAAATTTATGATCTAAACGTGCCCATGCTTCAGCAATAGCTGTTGTATTACTTAACATACAAACAGCACGTTGTACTTTAGCTAGATCACCACCGGGAACCACTGTTGGTGGTTGATAATTAATGCCTACTTTGAAACCAGTTGGACACCAATCAACAAATTGAATGGTACGTTTTGTTTTAATTGTCGCAATAGCAGCATTCACATCTTTCGGCACAACATCACCACGATATAACATACAACAGGCCATATATTTTCCATGACGTGGATCACATTTCACCATTTGATTGGCTGGTTCAAAACAAGCATTTGTAATTTCAGCGACACTCAATTGTTCATGATATGCTTTCTCAGCTGATATTACTGGTGCATAAGTAGCTAAAGGAAAATGAATACGTGGATATGGTACTAGATTAGTTTGAAATTCTGTCAGGTCAACATTCAATGCACCATCGAATCGAAGTGATGCTGTGATTGAACTGACTATTTGTCCAATTAAACGATTTAAATTCGTGTAAGTTGGTCGTTCAATGTCCAAATTACGTCTGAAATATGATAAGAAAAGGAATGGGATAGTTTTTGAGTAAAATAATTAGAGTTATGGAGATTGTTCATGACTAAAATTATGAGAAACCTGGAAGCATTGGATGGTCGTTTCGTCCTGATATGGGACTCATCAGCTGTGCGCATACACAAAACCGTTGGATTTCGGCCTAGTTGTCCAGAGGTTAGGTGCTCACGCGCAAGATCGACAGTCCTGGGTTCAAATCCTACAAGTGGTAGGAGTCGTGGATGTGTACTGCCACTGGTGAGTTCAGAACCAGGACGAAACGGCCTCCCAGTGGTGATCTAAAAATGACTGATTCATGATTTGAGCAATTAAATAGTTATTTTAAAAAATCTCCCAGCAAAACCTACCTGCATATATCATAAATAGCTTCATTATCAACCATAAAAGCACAATCTGAATGTTCTAATGTAGTGTGAGTAGTTAAAATGGAATTGTATGGTTCAACCACAGCAGTGGAAATTTGTGGTGCAGGATAAATGGCAAATTCTAGTTTGGATTTCTTTCCATAATCCACACTTAAACGTTCCATCAGTAGAGAGGTAAAACCAGAACCAGTACCACCACCGAATGAATGAAACAATAAGAAACCTTGTAGACCAGTACATTGATCAGCTAATTTACGAATTCGATCTAACACAAGATCTACTATTTCTTTGCCTATTGTATAATGACCACGAGCATAATTATTAGCGGCATCTTCTTTTCCTGTTATCAATTGTTCTGGATGAAATAGTTGTCGGTAAGTTCCTGTACGAACTTCATCTAGAAAAATAATAGTATGAAAATAATTTCGCATTGTAGTATTATGGAGGCGATTGCTTTTAATACATTGAAACCTTGAGTGAAAAATTGTTAGACCACGTTTATAAACCCACAAGCACTGGATGGACATTTCGTCCTGGTATGGGACTCGTCAGCAGTGCGCATCCACGACTCCTGCTACTCGCAGGATTTAAACGCGAGGAGTTAGTGCCAGTCCCAAGCCTTGATGGGGTTAAGGTATGGGGTTAGAAATCTAACTCGCCTAAGCAAAACGCTAACCAGAAAAATAATTCGCTGGTCGGTGGCCTTTAGTCGATTAAAGGTAACAGGAGTATGTAAGTAAGTAAGTAAAGTAACCTGCATTTGTGAATTTTATTTCACCCATTTTCCCTTCTAGTACTATTCACTCTCGTTAAGAATAATCCATGCAGTGATTATCATTTTGATAACAATAAACTGTGGTAATAATCACTCTGTCATTAGTTTAGATTCCAAATTGACCGTCACATCATAGTCAGGGATAATTCGTTTTCTATTTATGTAGTTCAGTGAAATCAGTGTGCACACACTCCTAAACACTATTAAATACATATTCCGACAACACAAACCAGTCATTGAATTGGATAATCGAGCAGTACACCACACAGAGACTAGATCACCTCTAATTAGATATTCGATATACGACCGAAATCGAGTACTAGGGCAAACAATATACATTATTTTATCCCACACGATCACAATCAGTCAACTACTCTCAATGAGTCTTGAGTAGAAATCAATAGGAGGACATGTTTACTAGACGGTTGGTTGTGCTTGTCTATCCACACTCAACAAGCAAACCTACCTATCAGTCTATGATATCGTATATCATCTTTTCCAAACTAATCGATACAATGACTTACCCACAACAGTTGGTTCTAAATCGACAAAAACTGCACGTGGAACATGTTTTCCAGCGCCAGTCTCACTAAAAAATGTATTGAACGAATCATCACCGCCACCGATCGTTTTATCCGAAGGCATTTGACCATCCGGTTGTATACCATGCTCAAGACAATATAATTCCCAACATGCATTACCAATTTGTACACCAGCTTGACCGACATGAATTGATATACATTCACGCTAAGCAATGAATGTAAAATTATTTTTAAATAATAACAAACAAATAAGTAGTATATTGAACATTGGTCAAATCAGATATATTGGTGGTAAAAGTTAAAAAAAAAAAACTGACCGAAAGCAAAACTTACCATTTTTTAGTGTTGAAGTGAATCACAGATAAAAAGAGAGATAGAAATAAGTTTCAATGAATAACAGCAATTCATTTCGTAACTGTTTGTTTATATACTCTGATTAAATGAGCTTTCGCTGTCATGACAATGATGACAGTTACCATAACATTCGTTTGTGAGTGCATGAATTTGATTGGTTGGATTCGGATTTTATTTTTTGAGCGAGCGAGCGAGCGAGAGAGAGAGATAGAAAGAAGTGTACTGCAAAAGTGTTTTGTTTGTCAACCAACGTATAGAAAAATCTGTAGTGATGAGAATATGAAACTAAGAATAAACTTAACGACAGTGTCCGGTAGACTTAACTGAGCCATCTATAGTGTTTTGGAGGGGGTTAATTCAACTGAATCATGATGAAAAATTGTGCTTCTGAGAAAGAGTGATATTTTAGCATTTCAAAACTAAAATAGTTGATGTTTTATTTATCTGTCATGAAAATTTAAGTGATATTCCACTCTTTTCGGTGAATTCTTTGAAGACCCAATATTGTTTCGTGTAGTATAAAGAAAACCACCGGAAATAACCTTGAATTCAGCCTCACCAAACGCTGTCGCCACAGCTGAAAAAGTGTTCAGATAAAAGGCTTCATTTGAAGTTATGTCCCCATAGAATTACAATGAGGCTAACAAAACCAACATGCTGACTTATTTTTTATCAGAAGGGAAAGGTAAGTTAGTCAGCCAATTAGGTATGGCCAAGTGAGAAGGTCACTGAAAAACGTCCTAAATAATGAATATCTATCATTGGTCAAGAAATGGCTTTCTTTTCTAAGGAGATAGTATATATAAATATACAAAGACCCTTGACTTCTAGTTCAGATTATCACTTTGGAGGAAATACCATGTATCATGTTCAAATTTGAGCAGTATCGCATGTCATAACACATACTGTTTAAGAATAATCATTCATCTCCCCACTAACCAGGAAAAATGATTCAACTACAGTATCTTTACTCATTTCTTTCTCAAGTGGCAGTTAATTTTCTCTTTGTCACAGCAAATTATTGTAGATGGTCACTGGCAAGTATATCTGAAGTATTTTGTATAGAAAACTGTTTATGAATAGCTATGCATTCTCGATAAGGATTGTGGTAGCCCACCGAATTTAGCTCCGTGCAAAAGAATCATCTTAATGTTTGTGTTTAAAGTTTTAACTGGTTTTGGAATCAAAATATTCCCCTGATTGTAGGGTATACAGGTTTCGTTATGCAGATTCGTACTTTTAGATTTACACAAGATCTTCCCTGTTTATCGATGTTAGTATCCGGGTACGTAAAGACTTATGTACAGGATAGAGCTCCTCCAATAGTTGTGGTTTGGTTGATACTGATAGTGTTCCATGGTGTCGAAGGAGATTTCATAAGATTATCCTATCCCCACTGTTGAATGCATTCAACAGGTTCTTAAGAAATTCATCTTGTCGATCTCAAAATTGAGCAGCTGCTGGATCGTTCGGCTCAGTAACATTGTATTGAACACTTCGTTTGGTGCTGACAGTAGTGTGATACTTCACACCTACTGAAATTGCCTATTTTATATCTTGATGAAGTGCCACACTTTCAAGTTTGTTAATGAACGTCCTTCCTATCACATCTTTCTGAAGAGAACGTAGAGCATATTTTCAGTTACTTGTATTTATGACTTCACTGCCTCGATTAGTATATTGCCTGGCTATGTTTCTCTGTCACTCTTAATTTGTCTAACGGCTGTCCCGAATAATCGTGTTTTCTGTGAGGCAATATCTGTGGGGACGTCTGTGTGTGATGTTGGGTTAAATGGAGCTGGTCTACACTACACAATAACTCCCTATGGTCTATCGTATTTTCCTGGAAGCCTATTATGAGATTTATCATTAGTACGCATCCAGGACGTCGCACAGGGTTATCGAACCCAGGACCTTCAGTCTTGCGCACGAACCAAACGGTCTTAGGTCCTGTGTTCGGTTCCTCCTTGCGGGGTCTTGGATGTGCTCTCTTGATAAGTCCCATATCAAGACGAAACGGCTGTCCAATACTTCCAGGTTTCTAATGCTGGTCTATTATTGATCGATCCACGATTTCGATGAAATTCATCATTTGTTGTAAACTTTGTTACAACGTTCACAATTTTATTTTTATTTCAAAACTGAAATCTCTGTAAGCCTATATTCTATCGATCTCATATAAAAAATTTAGATTTAAATTCGATAGAACCAGTCTAATCGTCACATGAATGGAGGATGGATTCTTACCGAATATAAATACGTCAGCTACAGAAATATTTCACGTGTGACTAACACTGTTTGTTTAGATCTTTCTTCTTAATAAATAAAGCTTTTAATAAACACCATGCGATACATAATTTTCAACTATATTCCGTTCAGTGTTCATTGTTTTTTGAAAAAATTGGTTTCATTGGCCTATTTTTTTTTTAAAAAGTATAGTACATTTTTTTTAATGACACGCATTCATTATATCTTGGGGCAGAGTTTTGGAGGTTTGTGTTTTTACACATTTGAAATCATCAATGAATCATTGTTAGACCACCATTAGAAACCTGGAAGCACTGGACGACGGCCGTTTCGTCCTGGCATGGGATTCATCAGCAGTGCGCCCCGACGACTCCTGCACCTAGCAGGATTCGAACCCGGGACCTTCGGTATTGTACGCGAGCGCCTAACCATCGGACCACTGGGCCGGCATCCAACGGTGTTAATGTCTAACTGTGATTAATCTAGAGATTTTGCGCGACCTCACTCATTTGTCTTTGGTAGTTACTGCCTATACCCGACAGGGCTGAACTCCATTGGTCACGTCTTCTCAACTAGAACTCCGAGAATTTCCTCACTAGTGAGCATTAAATCCCATTGGGATAGTTTACAGTCTTTAAACCATCCTAAACCATCCTAGATTCTCTCAATCAAAAGTTTACATAATAACTGATTGTTGTTTATGATATAGTGTATTTTGTGTGCCTGCTACTAGGTTATTGAGTCATCTCTCCACTTATTCTTATCTTTCCCGAATTCTCTCTCACTCACACTACTGTGTATTGTTCCTTTCGTACAGAAGGTACTTACTGGTTAGACGCGGATTGCTATACCCGCATAATATATATATATATATATATATTACTACTTACTTACTTACTTTCGCCTGTTACCCCCCAATGGAGCATAGGCCGCCCACCAGTTTTCTCCAACCAACTCTGTCCTGGGCTTCCCTCTCCAGTTCTGTCCAATGTTTGTTCATTCCTCTCATATCTTTCTCTATTTCTCGGCGTAGTGTGTTCCTTGGCCTTCCTCTTTTCCTTTTGCCTTGAGGGTTCCATGTGAGGGCTTGTCTAGTGACGCAGTTGGGTGCTTTTCGTAGTGTATGTCCTATCCATTTCCACCGCTTCTTCCTGATTTCCTCCTCCATTGGAATCTGACTTGTTCTCTCCCACAGTTCGTTGTTGCTGATGGTGTCTGGCCAACGTATACGAAGTATTTTGCGTAGACAACTGTTAATAAACACTTGTATCTTCTGGATGATGGCTTTGGTAGTTCTCCATGTTTCCGCTCCATACAGTAGAACTGTCTTGACATTTGTATTGAAAATCCTTATTTTGGTTTTGGTTGAAAGTTGTTTGGAGTTCCAGATATTTTTCAACTGTAGAAATGCAGCCCTCGCTTTGCCAATCCGCGCCCTCACATCTGCATCGGATCCACCTTTCTCGTCGATGATGCTGCCAAGATATGTGAAGGTGTTAACGTCCTCCAAGGTATCTCCATCAAGCGTGATTCGGTTGGTGCATGTTGTGTTGCATCGGAGAATTTTGCTTTTTCCTTTATGTATGTTGAGACCTACTGCTGCAGAGGCTGCTGCTACACTGGTCGTCTTCTCTTGCATTTGTTGTTGAGTGTGCGATAGAAGAGCCAGGTCATCTGCGAAGTCCAGATCGTCCAGCTGCGTCCTAACTGTCCAGTTGATACCGTGCTTCCCTCCAGATGTTGACGTCTTCATAATCCAGTCGATGACCAGGAGAAAGAGAAAGGGTGAGAGTAAGCAACCTTGCCTGACACCGGTCTTCACCTCGAAAGAGTCGGTTAGCTGTCCTCCGTGCACGATTTTGCAGTTGAATCCATCATAAGAATTCCGTATGATGTTGACTATTTTCTCAGGCACACCGTAGTGTCGAAGAAGCCTCCACAGTGTTTTCCTATCCACGCTATCAAATGCTTTCTCGTAGTCGATGAAGTTGATGTAGAGTGGTGAGTTCCATTCAACTGATTGTTCCACAATGATCCGTAATGTAGCAATTTGGTCAGTACACGATCGATCCTTACGAAATCCGGCCTGTTGATCTCGAAGTTGGGCGTCTACGAAGTCCTTCATTCTGTTTAACAATACTCTGTTGAAGACTTTGCCTGGTATTGAAAGAAGAGTGATGCCTCTGTAGTTTTCACACTTGCTGAGATCGCCTTTCTTTGGTATTTTGATGAGGTATCCTTCTTTCCAATCTGATGGTACTTGTTCCTCATCCCAAATCTTCTTGAAGAGAATGTGAAATATTTTCGCAGTTGCTCCTACATCTGCTTTCATTGCCTCTGCTGGAATGTTGTCTGGTCCTGTATATATATATATATATATATATATTACTGATATTTTTGTTGACTACAAAAAAAGTAGACTAAATCAAATTTAATTGTTTTCGGGTTAATTTGACAATTTAAACAACATCAGCACTAAGTAAACTAAACAATTCAATAAACAACGTTACTATGGTAATGTGTAATGGCTACGAATTATTTTTTGTTTCTTGTGAAATTCAATTGATTTACTCAAACTTAATTAGTGAACTTAATTCGTTGGTAAAAAAAAATTATTATAAAAAATAATTTCAGAAATGATATGATGACCAGTTTATAAAGAAATTATAAAGTTCAAAGGTTAATTCAATTTGAACTAAGAAATTAGTTTGATAAATAACTCACTATGGTTTATTGAATCAAACTGTTGATTACCCTTATTTATTAATCATTCGAAAAAGTAGATAGTTAGCAGTAATTAGAAAAGTTGATATCCACAAGCCCTGCCTCAATTGGGAAGAGAAGAACACTAGAGAATACTTAGTATTGAAGAAAGACATGAAACAAATGAATAGCGATTGGATAGAAATGGGATGGAAGGCATAGGACAGAGTAGATTGGAGAGTACTGGTCGTCGGCCTATGCTCCGTTGAGGGTAACAGGTATAAGTAAGAAGGTAATCACTTGATATCAACTAGTATACACTTGAAAATAAGTTTCTAGTGAATAGATTTTTCGTTGTAGTATGAACTATAACTTCTCAATACTGAGCACAAATGACGTTCCTGTTGAAAAAGTATCATGATTAATAACACTTACAAATTACACATTTGAAAACATGAATCGATCAGTGTTAGACCACCATTAGAAACCTAGAAGCACTGAGGTTACTGAACACCGTTAGATACCGGCTCAGTGGTCCAGAGGTTAGACGTTCACGCACGAGACCGAAGGTCTTGAGTTCTAATTCTGCGTGAATGCGCATTACTGACGAGTAGCATAACAGGACGAAACCGCCGTCTAGTGTTTTCAGGTTTCTAATGTTGGTCTAACATTGATCGATTTATTGTTTCAAATGTGCAACTTTTAACAGTTTTCCAAACCCCGTAATGTACTTACAAATTATTATAATCTCCTCCGGAAACCCTTTCATCTATATGATAATTGTGTATTTATCATAACTATCTTATAGTTGAACTCCGCATAAATAACGTCTGGGGCTACTGCCAGTCCTAAGCCCGGACAAAGGGGGAGGGTTGGGAGTGGAGTTAGTGACCCAATCCAATAGAAAACTAACTCATTACAAAACCCCAACTAGAATGAACAAAAATTGGAGAGAACTGGAAAGGAAGGCTCATGACAGAGTAGGTTACTTCTTTTTAAAATCACCTTAAAATCATTTCGTGCAGATTGTTGAGTTTCATTAAAATCGTGAATCGAACAATATTAAACAACTATTGGAAACCTGCAAGCACGGAATGGTCGTTTCGTCCCAGTATGGGACTGCGATTATGCACATTGCAGGTACATCAGTCGATAAAGTATGGTATTCTAATCGAATGGCAGGACATTTTTAATTAATACCCTTATTCTAACATTAGTAATAATCACTTGGAAAGGTATCCTGGAGATATAAACAAAATTTTCGAGTTATTAATACTTCTCTCTAATATTTATACAGACCGATCAAAGTTGGATATTAACACAGTCGGATGCCGGCTTAATGGCGTAGAGATTAAACTTCCTGGGTTCGATTTCCTTGAGCAGAGGTTAAGCATGCGCAATGCTGCAGAGTGCCATACTATGAATTGACGTCTATTCATTGTTTGTGGTTTTTGTAATGTTGGTCTGACAATGACTTGTTCTTGATTTGTCACTAAGTTAAATTTCGTGTAATACTGATAGCCGTATAAGGTTTTTAGTGTTCACTTGAATACCTTACTGATATGGGATTGGAATCGCGCATCGAATAAATTTATCGTAATTTTTAGTTAATTCAGATTGATTTTTATCACGTTACAATATTCAATTTTTCCAAACATTGGAATCATGAATCAGTAATAGTTAGATCAGCATTATAAACCTGGAAGCACTGGACGGCCATTTCGACCGGGTATAGAACACATCAGCAATTCGCATCCATGAATACTGCCACTTGCCCAACTCGAAAACAGGACCTCTATCTTGTGCGAACGTTCAACCTCTAAACCACTGGGCCGGTATCCAACTGTGTTGATGTATAACTCCGATCAATCTAGGGATTTTAATTGATATCACCCATGTTCTTTGGTAGCTACGGCCAATATTCGATAGGGTTGAACTCCTTCGGTCATGTCTTCTCACTAGAACTACAAGAAATTCCTCACGAAGCTAGTCACTAGTGAGTACATAATAATTTTCATTACAGGGTTATGGAGATTGTTAAGTTTCATCGAAATCATGAATCATTCATTTTTAGACCGCCATTAGAAACCTGGGAACACTTGACGACAGTTTCGTCCTGGTATGGGACTCATCAGCAGTGCGCATCCATGATAATTCAATGTGTTTGATAAAAGTATTTTTCTCAGCAGAGATAGATGACGGCTAACATTAGAATCTGGGATTCATCTTTCGTTCGACTGACAGCTTATCAGCCAGAAGTATCTGCCACATGTTAGAGCTTATGTCAACCCCAGGACTCGAATTGATTACAGTTTCAATTCAAACATAGTTGGGTTATACATTTAAATAATTAGTTCAGTTAACCAATGGCTTCAGTAATGAGATGAAATCTAGTTACAAATATCCGAGCTAAGTAGATAGTGCATTAGCTTTTAGTAAAAACAATACGTTTTTTGGGTCATTGATCGGATGCGGGTACATCACAACTGACCAGTTCCAAACGGAATGGACCGCATACCCTAGGTTTCATCTTTAAGCACCGTCCAACTTTGCTTTGAAAACGTGTGACCTAATGGCAATATTTAAGCACTTAACATCAAATGTACATATGCAAAAGACATTCATCATTGAGATGATGAAACGATTATTGTTAGACCATCATTAGAAATCTGGAAACATTGGATGACCGTTTAGTCCTAGTATGGGATTCATCAATGAACACCGTACGCGGGAACAGAACTTAGAATCTTCCGTTTTGAGTGTGAACATTTAACCTGTAGCCCACTGAATAGGCATTCATCAGTGTCTATGTTAAACTTTGATCAATCCGAAATATTGCTCAACCTCACCTCATGGGTTCAATTCGTACGAGCTGGGTTTTGTGGATGCGCACTGCTGATGATTCGCATAACAGGATAAAACGACCGTCCCGTGCTTCCAGATTTCTAATGATCGATCGATCGATCATTTCAATCAAACTCAACAATCTTTACAACTGTATCATGAAAAAACATTTATCATTGTTACTAATGTCTTAGATAAATAATTAAATCAAAAAAAGGGAACTAAAAACTATTTGAATTTTCTTTGTGATTGTATAAAATTGTACATTGATAACAACATCATCATCATCATGATCACGAGAAAACTGTCTAATTTTTTAAAAATAAATAAAAAATTTGAACATTGGTCATATGATAAAGTCATTTTTAAAAAAAACTTAAGAAAATTTGACATTTTGTTCAGATTCTTTGCTTGTTTGTAAGAAAACAAGTGAGTACACAGACAGGTAATGTGTCTTTCATAAAAAAACATTGTAAAACAATGTGGATCAATGTTCCAATGTTGTTGTTTAAATTAAAATTATGAAATGATCATTTTATCCGTTGTCGCTGTGGTTGTCGTCGGGGTTGTCGTCGTGGTTGTTGTTGTTGACAATATGGCTGATGATCCTGTTGACATAGTTGACAGATCAACCGACTGTACTGTGGTATTTATGCTTAAATTCATCGTTTCAGTTGGTAATAAAAATTGCTGAGAGTTTCGTAAGAGAATTTCCGGATTAATTGGTGTATTATTATTATTAGATAACATTGTTGCGGCGGCCACTGCTGCTGCCGCTGAACAAGATGAGGTTGACGATGAGATTGTTGAAGATTGACTATGCATAGAAGAAGGCAAATTGATTGATTGATTCTCCATAGTATTATTCAATAATCCTGTATGTTGAAGTAATAATTCAGTGTTTTGATTGAATGGCATTGCAGTTGTTTGTATGGTATTATTGATTGTTAGCGGATAAGACACATTCATTAGATAATTCAATGGTAGAATTTGTTCAATACAATGTGGTGTTAAATAATTGACATTTGAATTAACTGGTATGGTTGTTGTAGTAGGATGTGGTAGATTTGTTAAGAATAATGATGGATTTTGAATGATTAGTGTATCTAATAATTTAGACCATGGTGTTGTCTGAAATAAATGCAAAAAAGAAATATTGTAGTGAAGGAGAACACAGGTGGGGCAACCGAATTACAGCGTCACTCGGTAAAATGAGAAAACCATATCGTAAATCGTTAATTTGCAAAATATCAGTCCATCATGTCGAACTGGACTGTTCCTGTTGCAAAACATCGATCCATTGTCACTATTCATGCGTTTCATACAAATTCCATTGTTTTCTAACTCTTCCTTTCTTGATCTTCCCCCATCTTCTGCTGCCAGACATTACGTTGACGCTCACGTCATATACTACTTATAAGTAGATCGCACCACAGTATTATCAAAAAAAGAATATTGAATATTGAAGTATGTATTGTATATCTGTAATGATTAGATCAGATCGATTAAAGGATTAGAAAAAAGAAGCCGCCAGCTCTTTGTTCTAAAGGTGCAGCCTTAGCGAGCGAGACAGAAGGTCCTGAATGAGATTTCCACTCACCCCATGTTTTGTGGATGTATAATACTGACGAGTCTCGTACTAGGACTTGACAGCCGTACAGTGTTTCCCAGTTTCTAATGGTGGTCTGACGTTGATCGATTTATGATGACAGTAATACTTAACCTATAGACCACTTAGCCGGCATCTAATCGTGTCAATAGTCGTTGGTTAACTGAGTCAAACCTCACACACTACACGGTCGAACTTAATTGATTACGGCTTCCCCCAGGAACTTCAAGAATTACCGTAAAAAAAAGTAGTCACTAATGAGTAAAAGATAATTGTCATTTAGAGAATTGTGCAAATTGTTGAGTTATTAAACCATCATTAGAAATTTGGAAACACTGAGTGGCCGTTTCGCCCTGGTTTGGAATTCGTTAGCACTGTCGACATTCGGTATAACTTCTTGAAATTACTGATAGGAGTTATTTTTTATTGTTAGAAATCAAATGACTGCAAATGATATGCTTAAAAGGCTTCATTTCCATCGCAAACAACATTATTGTACAGTTAGTTATATTGTTAATGTAGTAATGGATAGTTCGTTAAACTGAATGATGGCCGACATGTTTAAAAACATGGAGCTTAAACAAGAGAATAATGAAGAGTTGCATCAGAGCTGATAAGCTAAAATATATGGACGATGAAACAATGATAGCGGAAAAAGCTATAAAGGAATGAAATATGAGATAACTATACGATATAACAAAGAAGTTCATAGGAAAGTATAGTAAACCAGAACGTCCAGTGAAAAGCAAGGAAGGCAAAGTAATCAGCAACATTAAAGAACATAGAAACGGGTGAGTAGAGCACTTTGAAGAACTCACCAATCGACCAACATCACTGAACATACGCTACATAGAAGCAGCACCCACGAATCTCCGAATACATGTTGACCTATCAACAATCGAAGAGAACAGCTTGGTCATCAGACGAATGAAGAGCGGCAAAGCAGAAGGACCAGACAACTTACCAGTTGAGACACTGACAGCCAACATATCAGCAACAGCCAATATGATCCATGGTCACTTCAGAAACATTTGGGAAGAGTAACAAGTACTAGCAGACTGGATAGAAGGAAACCTGGTCAAATTACCTACGAAAGATCTCAGTAAACGTGGATAGTAGAACACTGTGGAGTTTTCTTCGATATTGCGGTAAAAGTGAGAAGATGATCAATATGATACGGAATTCTTATAATCGATTAAACTGCAAGACTGTGCAGTGTGGACAGCCCACAGACGAGCACAAAGTGAAGACAGGTGTTAGTCAAGGTTGGGTAATGTGATTTTTTCTCTTTCTCCTACGGGTCGACTGGATAATGAAGATGTTAACATCTGAGAGGAAGCAGGCATAACAGTGGACAGACCGGATGCAGCTGGGTGATCTAGACTTTGCAGGTGATCTAAATCTTCTATGGTACACACAACAACAAATTCAGAAGAAGATGACCAGTCTAGCAGTGGCCTTTGCAACAGCAGGTCCCAACATACACAAATAAAAATGTAAGATCTTAAGATACAATAAAACATGCAGCAGTCAAATCACACTAGATGGTGAAATCCTGAAAGAAATAGACACAACATGTCTGGGAAGCATCATATATGAGCAAGGTGGATCTGATGCACATGGGAATGTGTGGATTCGCAAAGCAAGGGCAGAATTTCTAAAGCTGAAGAACGTCTAAAACTCGAAAAAACTTTCAACTTACACCGAAGTCAGAATTTTTAATCTGAACATCAAGACAGTTCAAATCTATGGAGTTGGAACCTGGAGAACCACTAAAGTCATCACCAACAACATACAAGTGTTTGCAAGCACTTATCTACCAAAGATATTGAGGATCCGTTGACCAGACACCATCAGCAACAACCTACTTTGAGAGAAAATAAACTAGATTCCAGCAGACGAAGAAATCAGTAAGAAGCGCCAAAGATGAATGGGATAGGATATATAATCCAGAAATCACTGGACTGCATCAGGAGGCAAGCCCAAACTTGGAACCGTCGTAGATAAAGAAAACGCGCAAGACTAAAGAACACATTAATTCGAGAATCGAAAACAGACAGAAGGCTTAGGACAAAGTAGATTGGAAGATGTTGGTCGTCGGCCCATAGTCCATTAGAGATAACAGGAATAAGCACGATGGGTATAGGTATAGTCAACTAGGATAACGTCGCAAGCTCAATTATCAGATAGCCTAACACTGAATTCGTTGAGACTTACCCTTCATACAAACTATTAATTCTGTATAAGAAATATATTCCATATCCCAGTCAAATGTTGACATATACCTTTTTGATATTAACTCATATTGTATATACAAATTTTAATTGTACCTGTCAAAGGACCGAATTATAAAAATGAGGATATATCCTGAATTACTTTTTTTTGAACATGTTCTAAAAAGCCTTTTGACAAGATAGAAAAATTATAACTTTACGTCGTACAATTATTAATGATTAAACATTTTTTTGAGTACAAAGAACATTCGTTTGATAGGGTTACATGCTAATCTTGTGAGATTAGTCAAAGCTATCACTAGTGGGATTCAAAAACCTGCTCTAACTGTGCTCAGTGAGTCAGTCAACTACAGCGTAGAACTTCCTACGTATGTACATCACTTCAGTTTGCAATACCATGATAGCACAGAGACGCAATTGTCAACTCAAATCCCTTGGTGCTAGAGATAGTAGAAGTATTAGCGGTAATGAAGAAGATTAGGGTCTGAATATATCATTCAAGAAGAATCGGTAAGCAAAATAAATTTAAAAAGATAAAGTGAAGAAGAATTAAAAAGTTTAGGATTTGAGAGAACACAAAGAATGAATTCATCTGCGCCACTGCAAACGGTTTTGGGCCATATCATACAAAGTCTCATACCATCGGTTACTATTATCGCGCGGACCCCAACTAAGTAGTCTACACCTACATCCAGTTGTCAGTGATTTCATAGATTTGTGCTATGAAGTTTTTGTATTCAGCCCACCCCTACATCACAAAACATCGCTCGTCGGGGCAGTCGCTGGACGGGCATTCGTAATACATGTAAAAGCCGCCTCAACTCATGAAGTTTCAATGATTCAGTAAGCAATACCTTTTTCCTGATGGTCCCACGATATGCGAGCTATGCTTTGAAGACACCTGTGATCGAATACTAATAGCCTATTCTAACTGACTGTGTTTCACAACCGTATTGTAGGAGGGATCGAACTTTTGCACAGTAGACTCATCTTTTATTTAGCAGCGTGTTTTCTCTTTGCTTTGGTGAAAGATATTCCCTTAATACATCATAAAATAAGACAATAGACCTTGCTTAACTCTTTCTTTCAATCAGTTACATCATTACATCTTTTTATGTCGACCATCGTCTAGATTAGTAATCTGATTTATACTAACCAAGTATTGCTCATTTTATGCTTACTTATTATCAACGATAATCATTACGTAATTATTTACTGATAGTTATTTGAACTTTTGTCATTAACCATGTTCTATAATGTTCTTTCATATAAGGGTGTTTATTGATCATGTTTTAATCAGTCTGTTAAACTTATTTACATACCTATTACGTAACTATCAAACTAAACTCTTTCATCCAAATAATTCAAATCGATTTTGTAAACTTATGGTTTCTTTTTTAAATTACACGATGTGAACAACTCGAAAGAACCAAGTAAAATAAAGCGAGACTCATTAGAAGTGCGAATTCACGATCCTCGATAGCTAGACTCGAACCGAGAACTGTCAGTCTCGTACGCGGATGCTTAATCTGGGTTGGCCGGTCTCCAACAGTGTTAATGTCGAACTTCAATCAATACAAAGTCATAGGCAACCTCATTCATTGACTTCGGATGGTAGCAGCTCACATCCTAAAGGTTTGAGCTACAATGGTCACGACATCTGACTAGGACTGGGAGAAATTTCCTCACGAAGCTAGTCACTAGTGTGAACATTATTGTGATTCTCATCATGCAGTTGTCAAGATCGAAGTTCGTGGGTTAAGACTGCTTGGACACTATCAACAACTTCGTGTTATTGACCTGGGTGTTATATCCAGGTATCCATTCACTTGTACATTATTGCGTTATTGATATTTTGACTCAAATTTGATCAATATGGCGGAATGCACGTCTTGAATCCCACTGTTAGCTGTCATATTCCATCTATTCTAATATAAACCTGTATCTTATTATCTATATCAAGACAGTCCGCATGGAATAACAACCAGGATGAGTCATATTTCAGTCAAAATAACAATATCTAGAACACTGCCTGGGGCTCCTCTGAGGTCACTGCCGGTCGCAAGCCCGAAAAAAGGGGTGGAGGGCTGGGTATGGGCATAGTGACCCCATTCCATAGAAAACCAAATCGCAGCAAAAATACACTAGCTAGAAAAAAATGACAGTCAACTTAAAATATCATTTTCAAAAAAACCCCATCTATCACATTTTAAACTTACTAAATTTGATGAATAAATCGGTTGTGGCAATGATGTACAATTCAATAAGATTAATTGATATAATTTCTCATAATCCATTTGATTCAATGTATTAGGGAATAAATTTTGATCTGAATAAAAATGTGGCGATTTTATTGGATTATTATTGAATATTGAACAAGACGGAGTTGATAAAAACAAATTGGACGGATTCAAATTCGGCGGTTGAATAGGATACAATAGATTATTCACTAGAATATTTGATAAATTTGATGTGATTGGATTTGGAATGAGACAAGAATGAGATGGATGATTAATGATGGTTTGTGATAATTCTTGCTGTTGCCGCTGTTGTTGTAATGAGGATGTTGATGATGTAGGTGGATTCAAGTGTTGTGGTTGTTGTTGTTGCTGTGGATGACAAACGACTGGATTTGTTAATTGCATTGAATCCACATAACAATCAGGCAAGAGACTTTGTAAATTATTATCTTTGTTCAATGTTCCAATGTATGGTTGAGGCAGTTTTAATGGAGGATGATTTGGAATTTTCTCGAAATTTCTATTTTCTTCAATGGTAGTTAATAAACCACCAATAGATTTACGTGATTTTGATGCATCACGTATTACTTTCTCACGAAGATATTGTGCATGTCGTTTAGCGACAATTTTATCTCTGATTAGTTTTGGTGGATGATAAAAATAGCAGTCGGATCGATTACAAGTAAGCTGTAAGTTGTTTCAAGTTTCAATCGGAAAATAAAAAAGAATGAACAAAATAAGATAAGATTTTCAATAGTTGTAAAGATTATTGAAGTTTATTGGACTTGTGAATTGATCATTGATAAACTATCGTGATGTTAGAAACCTTGAATCAGTGGATGGTGCGCGAATGGTTACCCTGTAGACCATAGAGCCAGCATACAACTGTGTCATTATTTAACTTCAATCATTCGAAGGTATTGAGTGACCTCATCCGTTGTTTTTGGTGAGTAACTGCCTACACCCTACAGGGTTGCGATCAACTGGTCACGACATCTTACTAGAGAGACTTACTAGAGAAACTTCCTCATGGAGCTAGTCATTAGTGCGCACTCATTGTGATTTTCAGTATCGGCGGTGCGCATCTACGACCTACGCACGAAGGAATCGAAACCAGCACATTCAGTCTCGTGCGCGGTTGTTTAAGCTGCTGATCTGGGGTCGTGGATGTACACTATTGATGAATCCCATACTTAAAAGAAACGGAAGTCCAGTTCTTTGTTCCAAATTCATTCATAAATAACAATTGTACTGTTATTATCATTATGAAATGACGAAAATCGTTAATTAAACATGTCAAGAACGATTTATATTTTCAAAGAAACTCAGCAATCTTTACAACTCTCTAATGAAAACGATCACTTGCTCATTAATGACTGATTTCCTGAAGAAGTTTTCGGAGTTCTAATGACAAGCCATAACCAGGGGAGTTCAGTCGTGTCGAGTGTGAGGTCTGAGGAAGTTGACCAACGAATATAATGGATGATGGGATTGATGACATGACTGGATGCCGGTTCAATGGTCCAGAGGTCAAATGTTCACACGCGAGACTAATGTTCTTGAATTCGATTCATATTTGCGGGTTTGTGGATTCCTGCCAATAACGAGTCCCATTCAATGACAATATGGTGGTTCAGTATTTTGAAGTTTCTAGTGGTTGTCTAACATTGATTGATTCATTATTTCAGGTATTTTTAAATGTATTTCTAACTTGGAAAAATGATGATAAGATTCAAATGTATTTCTAAATAAACTATCCGTACACATGAACCACAAGTTAGAGTTAATTGTTATCGGTAAAAACAGTTACATATCTGGGCAGTATCATTGATGAGCTAGGTGGATATAATGCAGATGTAAAGGTGCGGATCGGCATGGCAAAGGCAGCATTTCTACAATCGAACAACATCTGAAATTCAAAAGATCTATCAAACGAAACTCAAAAATCAGAATTTCCGATACAAATATCCAAACAGTTCTACTGTATGAGGCTGAAAATTGGAAAGATAACAAAGCTATCCTCCAGAAGATACAAGTATTCATTAAAAGTTGTTCACGAAAAATATTGAGGATCCATTGACCAGACACCAATAGAAACAACTTACTGTGGTAGAGAACAAACCAGATTTCACTGAAGGGGAAATCGGGAAGAAGTGGTGGAAGGAGATAGGAACACACTGCGAAAAGCAGCCAACTGCCTCACAAGACAAGCTCTCACTCGGAACCTTTTAACGTAAAAGGAACAGAGGAAGGCCGAGAAATTTGAGAAAGATGTAAGAAGAATGAACATTAGTTGAATAGAACTGGAAAGGAAGGCACAGGACAGAGTAGGTTGGAGAATACTGGTCGGCACCCTATGATCCACTGGGGGTAACAAGTAAGTAAGTAAGTAAGTAAGTAAGTAGGTAAGTAAGTAAGTAAGTGCATTAGTAAGTAGGTAAGTAAGTAAGTAAGTAAGTAAGTGCATTAGTAGGTAGGTAAGTAAGTAAGTAAATAAGTAAGTAAGTAAGTAAGTAATTAAGTAAGTAAATATGTGTAGATATTCATGAACAACATTCTTTTAAAAGAAAATTAAAAAAACATACAATTTCAAAATTTCACTTATCCACTCACATTCACTAATCCCATTGAATCAAAACAAACTCGAACTTGACCATCGGATGACAGTGGGACTTGATCATTTGGACCAATATGTGCAGCTTGACATAATTGTGATGATTCTGGTAAGATACCATTAGCATTATTATATCCGATACAATAACCTGTTGTACGATATTGTAGACAAATTGGCCATTTACACCAATCTTGTCGTCGATTACGTGAAGTATTAGTATTATTACTGTTATTCACTGTGTATTGATTTTTTATTCGACTACTTGTTGTCAGAGTTGTTGGTGTGGTTGTTGTGGAACATGACGATGACGGCGGTGGTATGGAAGAGGAGGAGGATGATGAAGAGGATGTCGATGGTATGTTCGTGGCATTTAATCCAGCCGATGGATCATTAATCGATATGGAGAATGGAGTTATATCTGTAGTGAGTTGATGATTACTTTTGTTATTCTCAGTAGAAAATTGTAATTCAGTTTTATCTGAATGTGAAACGAAAATTTGTCAAATCAATTGATAACATTGAATATTGATGAATATATCCTGATACAATTTATGTATAAATTTACCCTGTATAGTCAAGGGTAATGTTACATTTGTTTTCAGGAGAAAACAAAGAGACTGCACACGTTTTACCATTAATACATGAACAGTTTGGCTCAATTCTGTGGTGCAACCACACGGGTACCTGATAACCTCTGGTGGACCATTCTTACCATTTACATATATACACACTGGTGTATATATATTTCCGATCAATGATCGCGTTAATCAATATGCACCGTATGAACTGGCCATTTCGACCCATCCCGCTTACATGACTGTCAAACTCATTATTATTAGCAATGGTGTGATATGTAATACAGCACCCCAATGACAATGGCCCTCGGGAATGTTGCAAAACAACCACATGTATCAATGAAATCGGTCGCCCCGCTAACCAATTTTGTATATGGACTGTTAACAATGTTTACCAAAGCAATGCCAAACCATCCACAATTTTCACAGAGAACCTCAAGTCTCATAGGAGACCTTCAGCTCTATATAGCAGTATAGCATATGGTGTACACATATATGGTGTAGGATAGTAGAAGAGGCAGTCCAGCTTAATGCACATAGGCTCAACCACATCTATTACCCTTTGTCTCATGTCGGGCAACGATTTTTTTCGCGTTTCGGAAATTTTCGTTTTTCGGACCATATGGGGAACCTGAGTTAGGGGTAGAATCCCTAAGTAATACTTAATTTGAAAGTGTGGCGCTCAGCGCGCTACCTGAGTTCGAATCCTGCGAGGTACAGGAGTCGTGGATGCGCATGATGGGAGACTGCATACGAGGACACGCGAAAGACGAGTCCATCCAGTGCTACAAAGTTTCTAATCTGGTGGGTGTCTAATATTGATCGAATTCATGATATCAAATGATTTCTATTACAAATCTCATTATAAAGTTAAAACAAAGAACTTTTATTATATTCAAAATAATAGGATTAATAGGTAAAATCATATCAAAATATCATTTGATGGTTATTATGAAGATTATTTAGTAAAAGTAGATAGAATTAGTTTTCATTTTGTCAATTATTGTTAGCATTTAACTCCGGCTGGAGCCTCACTGTAGTTACTACTAATCCAAAGCCTAAATAACGAAGGAGGGTTTGGGCATGGGCTTAGCGACTCTACCCGCGAAAATCGCTAACCAGAAAAAACAACTAGAATCATTAAAACTCCGCCCTGAGAATTGGAAGATATTCTTTTAGGAGAGTTATGACACCTCATAATGAAAGCCGAGTTCCTTTGGATATCACAAGGCCTATGTTTCCTTCTCATTACCACACCAACAATTACTATTAGGTAGATTGAATCTTCACACAATGTGAAAGGCTGGCACAACTATTCAAGTTGATGCAGAAATGAGAAGATATAACCTGCTGGTGGCTTTCAAATTATTTCTGATCTTTGAAGCAGTTTCTTTCAGAAGAGCTTTTGACAAGTAGATTGTTGCTTAGTCCCTAACTCGAACCCAACAATGTTCCGTGGTTTAACTGGACCTTCAGCATATAATGAAGTTATTGATTCTATATTTTCATAAGAAATAGATCGTCTAAGTCCATGGTTATTCTATGATAATAGTTGTGTATCGAGTTGTTGCAATGACCTAAATGATCCCAACTAACTCATAAGACAGTAACCACAGTTATACCAGCTCAAAGACTAACATGCAACTATAAATATATGAGAACTATTAGATTTCTTGATAAACATATATTTTCGAATACAAGCTAATAAGCAAATGGTCGATACTGTCAACTTCATCTTGTTAACTCTATGTTATAATTTTCAGTATCGGGTTGTGAAGATTGTTGAGTTTCACTGAAATCATGAACTGATCACTGCTAGACCACAGCTTGAAACTATGAAGCAGTGGGACTGCCATTTTTGTCCCTAGTATGGGACTCAATTAGCAACTACGCATCCATCAAGTCTCACATCAGCAGAATCACACCGCAACGTTCGATCTTCACAACTATATAATTAAAAATCATAGCATTATGAGAAAATTTGGGGAATTGTTGTGCGAAATCGTAACCAGTGTTGTAGTTATCCACTGAAGACAGTGGATGAGGTTGAGTAATACCTTAGATTGATTGGAGTTAGGATTTAGCGGTTAAGTGTTCGTGCTTGAGACCGAAGTTCATGGGTTGGATCCCCGCGTACAGGGGATCGTATATGCACACTCCTGATGAACCACATACTAGAACTTGACAGCCATCGAATGCTTCCAAGTTTCTAATGTTGGTCGGAATTATATATGATTATTGTATGTGAGAATGCGGTGGTGAATAGTTGGCTCCGGAGGGGGATCGAACCCCCGACTACCTGGTTGTGGTCCTCAAGACGAAAGTCACCGATGGTTAGAGACCTTGAACGACATGGCTGAAAATCGTTTTCAATGTCGCAAGTGCATCCATTCTTTGAGCTCTCTAAAATCCTAATCTTCTGGATTCGTCAGTACTTCTACCTTTGTCTTCTAACCTTATCTCACTGAATTATATTCGTGAATAACTATCTTCCAACCCTAGTCTTCTTCCTTACCATTAATACCTCTACTATCATCTTCAATCACTATGGGATTTGATTTGACATTTGCGTCTCTGTGTTAATGTGGTACGGCAACATGAACTTATGTACATACGCCGTACGAAGTTCTACGTTGCTACTGACTGACTGACGGAATATATATATTCTAATTATCGTTCTAAGCAACTAACATTTGCTCATGTATTGTGATGATACAAGAGTTGGATTGTGGGCTGTGTATTAATTTGCATAGAGTAGATTGAATGCAATGTTATTGATAATGACGGGTGATATAGTGTTGCAGTGTGCTTAAACTTACCTGGCGCCGGGTTCAGGGTGATCAGGAATGCTCTGACCCGGGTGGAGGCTCACCATTGCACTTCGGTGGGTTGAAACTCGCGAAACCCTAATCGGGTGCGCTCGGGCGTGTAGTTTTTGTCAGTGGGGAGCCTCACGGTCCTCCCTTTCAATTATAAAATAGTACAACTCACTAAACTCATCATCCATCACGTTACCAACCCAATGTCGTCACACACTCCTGCCTTTACTACACACACACACCCAATTACTTACTCAGCTCAATCACACCGATACCAGTACAGCACACCGTACAATACACACATCAAACTATCTATCCATCATATATTTTTCTTCATGTCAGCAGCTAAAATCACTGATCATTCGCTTCCACATGGCCGACATCATGCTAACAGCTTGATTTCCTGTCAAGATGCTTGATCACATTCACCTGTCCACATCATCTAACTCAAATTCATCGCTCTCATTATTGCATTCCACACCAATTTCGCATGTATTCAATGATTCAATGATTCAAATGATGATAATCTACACAAAACTCCATCAGAACTTGTATTGTAAAAGACAAAGGACCAGATCAGACCAAACCAGACCAGACCAGATTGAAATGAACTGTTCATAATGAATGAATGAACTGTGTATTCCAGTTCAATGTAAGTGATTGGAGTTGCTGCAGTTCAACCTACTGAATTAGCTTCATCATGAAATCAGTAGTATATAACGTGTATGGTTTGTATTTGATTAAATGAGGATAGATCAATGTGTGTTGAAGATGGTTTAGCGAAATGTACGAAATTTTGTTAGTCAATGCATTAGCAACTAACATTTGCTCATGTATTGTGATGATACAAGAGTTGGATTGTGGGCTGTGTATTAATTTGCATAGAGTAGATTGAATGCAATGTTATTGATAATGACCGGGTGATATAGTGTTGCAGTGTGCTTAAACTTACCTGGCGCCGGGTTCAGGGTGATCAGGAATGCTCTGACCCCGGGTGGAGGCTCACCATTGCACTTCGGTGGGTTGAAACTCGCGACGAACCCTAATCGGGTGCGCTCGGGCGTGTAGTTTTTGTCAGTGGGGAGGCCTCACGGTCCTCCCTTTCAATTATAAAATAGTACAACTCACTAAACTCATCATCCATCACGTTACCAACCCAATGTCGTCACACACTCCTGCCTTTTACTACACACACACACTCCAATTACTTACTCAGCTCAATCACACCGATACACAGTACAGCACACCGTACAATACACACATCAAACTATCTATCCATTCATATATTTTCTTCTATGTCAGCAGCTAAAATCACTGATCATTCGCTTCCACATGGCCGCCATCATGCTAACAGCTTGATTTCCTGTCAAGATGCTTGATCACATTCACCTGTCCACATCATCTAACTCAAATTCATCGCTCTCATTATTGCATTCCACACCAATTTCGCATGTATTCAATGATTCAATGATTCAAATGATGATAATCTACACAAAACTCCATCAGAACTTGTATTGTAAAAGACAAAGGACCAGATCAGACCAAACCAGACCAGACCAGATTGAAATGAACTGTTCATAATGAATGAATGAACTGTGTATTCCAGTTCAATGTAAGTGATTGGAGTTGCTGCAGTTCAACCTACTGAATTAGCTTCATCATGAAATCAGTAGTATATAACGTGTATGGTTTGTATTTGATTAAATGAGGATAGATCAATGTGTGTTGAAGATGGTTTAGCGAAATGTACGAAATTTTGTTAGTCAATGCATTAGCAACTAACATTTGCTCATGTATTGTGATGATACAAGAGTTGGATTGTGGGCTGTGTATTAATTTGCATAGAGTAGATTGAATGCAATGTTATTGATAATGACCGGGTGATATAGTGTTGCAGTGTGCTTAAACTTACCTGGCGCCGGGTTCAGGGTGATCAGGAATGCTCTGACCCCGGGTGGAGGCTCACCATTGCACTTCGGTGGGTTGAAACTCGCGACGAACCCTAATCGGGTGCGCTCGGGCGTGTAGTTTTTGTCAGTGGGGAGGCCTCACGGTCCTCCCTTTCAATTATAAAATAGTACAACTCACTAAACTCATCATCCATCACGTTACCAACCCAATGTCGTCACACACTCCTGCCTTTTACTACACACACACACTCCAATTACTTACTCAGCTCAATCACACCGATACACAGTACAGCACACCGTACAATACACACATCAAACTATCTATCCATTCATATATTTTCTTCTATGTCAGCAGCTAAAATCACTGATCATTCGCTTCCACATGGCCGCCATCATGCTAACAGCTTGATTTCCTGTCAAGATGCTTGATCACATTCACCTGTCCACATCATCTAACTCAAATTCATCGCTCTCATTATTGCATTCCACACCAATTTCGCATGTATTCAATGATTCAATGATTCAAATGATGATAATCTACACAAAACTCCATCAGAACTTGTATTGTAAAAGACAAAGGACCAGATCAGACCAAACCAGACCAGACCAGATTGAAATGAACTGTTCATAATGAATGAATGAACTGTGTATTCCAGTTCAATGTAAGTGATTGGAGTTGCTGCAGTTCAACCTACTGAATTAGCTTCATCATGAAATCAGTAGTATATAACGTGTATGGTTTGTATTTGATTAAATGAGGATAGATCAATGTGTGTTGAAGATGGTTTAGCGAAATGTACGAAATTTTGTTAGTCAATGCATTAGCAACTAACATTTGCTCATGTATTGTGATGATACAAGAGTTGGATTGTGGGCTGTGTATTAATTTGCATAGAGTAGATTGAATGCAATGTTATTGATAATGACCGGGTGATATAGTGTTGCAGTGTGCTTAAACTTACCTGGCGCCGGGTTCAGGGTGATCAGGAATGCTCTGACCCCGGGTGGAGGCTCACCATTGCACTTCGGTGGGTTGAAACTCGCGACGAACCCTAATCGGGTGCGCTCGGGCGTGTAGTTTTTGTCAGTGGGGAGGCCTCACGGTCCTCCCTTTCAATTATAAAATAGTACAACTCACTAAACTCATCATCCATCACGTTACCAACCCAATGTCGTCACACACTCCTGCCTTTTACTACACACACACTCCAATTACTTACTCAGCTCAATCACACCGATACACAGTACAGCACACCGTACAATACACACATCAAACTATCTATCCATTCATATATTTTCTTCTATGTCAGCAGCTAAAATCACTGATCATTCGCTTCCACATGGCCGCCATCATGCTAACAGCTTGATTTCCTGTCAACATGCTTGATCACATTCACCTGTCCACATCATCTAACTCAAATTCATCGCTCTCATTATTGCATTCCACACCAATTTCGCATGTATTCAATGATTCAATGATTCAAATGATGATAATCTACACAAAACTCCATCAGAACTTGTATTGTAAAAGACAAAGGACCAGATCAGACCAAACCAGACCAGACCAGATTGAAATGAACTGTTCATAATGAATGAATGAACTGTGTATTCCAGTTCAATGTAAGTGATTGGAGTTGCTGCGGTTCAACCTACTGAATTAGCTTCATCATGAAATCAGTAGTATATAACGTGTATGGTTTGTATTTGATTAAATGAGGATAGATCAATGTGTGTTGAAGATGGTTTAGCGAAATGTACGAAATTTTGTTAGTCAATGCATTAGCAACTAACATTTGCTCATGTATTGTGATGATACAAGAGTTGGATTGTGGGCTGTGTATTAATTTGCATAGAGTAGATTGAATGCAATGTTATTGATAATGACCGGGTGATATAGTGTTGCAGTGTGCTTAAACTTACCTGGCGCCGGGTTCAGGGTGATCAGGAATGCTCTGACCCCGGGTGGAGGCTCACCATTGCACTTCGGTGGGTTGAAACTCGCGACGAACCCTAATCGGGTGCGCTCGGGCGTGTAGTTTTTGTCAGTGGGGAGGCCTCACGGTCCTCCCTTTCAATTATAAAATAGTACAACTCACTAAACTCATCATCCATCACGTTACCAACCCAATGTCGTCACACACTCCTGCCTTTTACTACACACACACACTCCAATTACTTACTCAGCTCAATCACACCGATACACAGTACAGCACACCGTACAATACACACATCAAACTATCTATCCATTCATATATTTTCTTCTATGTCAGCAGCTAAAATCACTGATCATTCGCTTCCACATGGCCGCCATCATGCTAACAGCTTGATTTCCTGTCAACATGCTTGATCACATTCACCTGTCCACATCATCTAACTCAAATTCATCGCTCTCATTATTGCATTCCACACCAATTTCGCATGTATTCAATGATTCAATGATTCAAATGATGATAATCTACACAAAACTCCATCAGAACTTGTATTGTAAAAGACAAAGGACCAGATCAGACCAAACCAGACCAGACCAGATTGAAATGAACTGTTCATAATGAATGAATGAACTGTGTATTCCAGTTCAATGTAAGTGATTGGAGTTGCTGCGGTTCAACCTACTGAATTAGCTTCATCATGAAATCAGTAGTATATAACGTGTATGGTTTGTATTTGATTAAATGAGGATAGATCAATGTGTGTTGAAGATGGTTTAGCGAAATGTACGAAATTTTGTTAGTCAATGCATTAGCAACTAACATTTGCTCATGTATTGTGATGATACAAGAGTTGGATTGTGGGCTGTGTATTAATTTGCATAGAGTAGATTGAATGCAATGTTATTGATAATGACCGGGTGATATAGTGTTGCAGTGTGCTTAAACTTACCTGGCGCCGGGTTCAGGGTGATCAGGAATGCTCTGACCCCGGGTGGAGGCTCACCATTGCACTTCGGTGGGTTGAAACTCGCGACGAACCCTAATCGGGTGCGCTCGGGCGTGTAGTTTTTGTCAGTGGGGAGGCCTCACGGTCCTCCCTTTCAATTATAAAATAGTACAACTCACTAAACTCATCATCCATCACCTTACCAACCCAATGTCGTCACACACTCCTGCCTTTTACTACACACACACTCCAATTACTTACTCAGCTCAATCACACCGATACACAGTACAGCACACCGTACAATACACACATCAAACTATCTATCCATTCATATATTTTGTTCTATGTCAGCAGCTAAAATCACTGATCATTCGCTTCCACATGGCCGCCATCATGCTAACAGCTTGATTTCCTGTCAACATGCTTGATCACATTCACCTGTCCACATCATCTAACTCAAATTCATCGCTCTCATTATTGCATTCCACACCAATTTCGCATGTATTCAATGATTCAATGATTCAAATGATGATAATCTACACAAAACTCCATCAGAACTTGTATTGTAAAAGACAAAGGACCAGATCAGACCAAACCAGACCAGACCAGATTGAAATGAACTGTTCATAATGAATGAATGAACTGTGTATTCCAGTTCAATGTAAGTGATTGGAGTTGCTGCGGTTCAACCTACTGAATTAGCTTCATCATGAAATCAGTAGTATATAACGTGTATGGTTTGTATTTGATTAAATGAGGATAGATCAATGTGTGTTGAAGATGGTTTAGCGAAATGTACGAAATTTTGTTAGTCAATGCATTAGCAACTAACATTTGCTCATGTATTGTGATGATACAAGAGTTGGATTGTGGGCTGTGTATTAATTTGCATAGAGTAGATTGAATGCAATGTTATTGATAATGACCGGGTGATATAGTGTTGCAGTGTGCTTAAACTTACCTGGCGCCGGGTTCAGGGTGATCAGGAATGCTCTGACCCCGGGTGGAGGCTCACCATTGCACTTCGGTGGGTTGAAACTCGCGACGAACCCTAATCGGGTGCGCTCGGGCGTGTAGTTTTTGTCAGTGGGGAGGCCTCACGGTCCTCCCTTTCAATTGTAAAATAGTACAACTCACTAAACTCATCATCCATCGCATTACCAACCCAATGTCGTCACACACTCCTGCCTTCTACTACACACACACACACTCCAATTACTTACTCAGCTCAATCACAACAATACACAGTACAGCACACCATACAATACACACATCAAAGTATCTATCCATTCATATATTTTGTTCTATGTCAGCAGCTAAAATCACTGATCATTCGCTTCCACATGGCCGCCATCATGCTAACAGCTTGATTTCCTGTCAAGATGCTTGATCACACTCACCTGTCCACATCATCTAACTCAAATTCATCGCACTCATTATTGCATTCCACACCAATTTCACATGTATTCAATGATTCAAATGATGATAATCTACACAAAACTCCATCAAAACTTGTGTTGTAAAAGACAAAGGACCAGATCAGACCAAACCAGACCAGACCAGACCAGATTGAAATGAACTGTTCATAATGAATGAATGAACTGTGTATTCCAGTTCAATGTAAGTGATTGGAGTTGCTGCGGTTCAACCTACTGAATTAGCTTCATCATGAAATCAGTAGTATATAACGTGTATGGTTTGTATTTGATTAAATGAGGATAGATCAATGTGTGTTGAAGATGGTTTAGCGAAATGTACGAAATTTTGTTAGTCAATGCATTAGCAACTAACATTTGCTCATGTATTGTGATGATACAAGAGTTGGATTGTGGGCTGTGTATTAATTTGCATAGAGTAGATTGAATGCAATGTTATTGATAATGACCGGGTGATATAGTGTTGCAGTGTGCTTAAACTTACCTGGCGCCGGGTTCAGGGTGATCAGGAATGCTCTGACCCCGGGTGGAGGCTCACCATTGCACTTCGGTGGGTTGAAACTCGCGACGAACCCTAATCGGGTGCGCTCGGGCGTGTAGTTTTTGTCAGTGGGGAGGCCTCACGGTCCTCCCTTTCAATTGTAAAATAGTACAACTCACTAAACTCATCATCCATCGCATTACCAACCCAATGTCGTCACACACTCCTGCCTTCTACTACACACACACACACTCCAATTACTTACTCAGCTCAATCACAACAATACACAGTACAGCACACCATACAATACACACATCAAAGTATCTATCCATTCATATATTTTGTTCTATGTCAGCAGCTAAAATCACTGATCATTCGCTTCCACATGGCCGCCATCATGCTAACAGCTTGATTTCCTGTCAAGATGCTTGATCACACTCACCTGTCCACATCATCTAACTCAAATTCATCGCACTCATTATTGCATTCCACACCAATTTCACATGTATTCAATGATTCAAATGATGATAATCTACACAAAACTCCATCAAAACTTGTGTTGTAAAAGACAAAGGACCAGATCAGACCAAACCAGACCAGACCAGACCAGATTGAAATGAACTGTTCATAATGAATGAATGAACTGTGTATTCCAGTTCAATGTAAGTGATTGGAGTTGCTGCGGTTCAACCTACTGAATTAGCTTCATCATGAAATCAGTAGTATATAACGTGTATGGTTTGTATTTGATTAAATGAGGATAGATCAATGTGTGTTGAAGATGGTTTAGCGAAATGTACGAAATTTTGTTAGTCAATGCATTAGCAACTAACATTTGCTCATGTATTGTGATGATACAAGAGTTGGATTGTGGGCTGTGTATTAATTTGCATAGAGTAGATTGAATGCAATGTTATTGATAATGACCGGGTGATATAGTGTTGCAGTGTGCTTAAACTTACCTGGCGCCGGGTTCAGGGTGATCAGGAATGCTCTGACCCCGGGTGGAGGCTCACCATTGCACTTCGGTGGGTTGAAACTCGCGACGAACCCTAATCGGGTGCGCTCGGGCGTGTAGTTTTTGTCAGTGGGGAGGCCTCACGGTCCTCCCTTTCAATTGTAAAATAGTACAACTCACTAAACTCATCATCCATCGCATTACCAACCCAATGTCGTCACACACTCCTGCCTTCTACTACACACACACACACTCCAATTACTTACTCAGCTCAATCACAACAATACACAGTACAGCACACCATACAATACACACATCAAAGTATCTATCCATTCATATATTTTGTTCTATGTCAGCAGCTAAAATCACTGATCATTCGCTTCCACATGGCCGCCATCATGCTAACAGCTTGATTTCCTGTCAAGATGCTTGATCACACTCACCTGTCCACATCATCTAACTCAAATTCATCGCACTCATTATTGCATTCCACACCAATTTCACATGTATTCAATGATTCAAATGATGATAATCTACACAAAACTCCATCAAAACTTGTGTTGTAAAAGACAAAGGACCAGATCAGACCAAACCAGACCAGACCAGACCAGATTGAAATGAACTGTTCATAATGAATGAATGAACTGTGTATTCCAGTTCAATGTAAGTGATTGGAGTTGCTGCGGTTCAACCTACTGAATTAGCTTCATCATGAAATCAGTAGTATATAACGTGTATGGTTTGTATTTGATTAAATGAGGATAGATCAATGTGTGTTGAAGATGGTTTAGCGAAATGTACGAAATTTTGTTAGTCAATGCATTAGCAACTAACATTTGCTCATGTATTGTGATGATACAAGAGTTGGATTGTGGGCTGTGTATTAATTTGCATAGAGTAGATTGAATGCAATGTTATTGATAATGACCGGGTGATATAGTGTTGCAGTGTGCTTAAACTTACCTGGCGCCGGGTTCAGGGTGATCAGGAATGCTCTGACCCCGGGTGGAGGCTCACCATTGCACTTCGGTGGGTTGAAACTCGCGACGAACCCTAATCGGGTGCGCTCGGGCGTGTAGTTTTTGTCAGTGGGGAGGCCTCACGGTCCTCCCTTTCAATTGTAAAATAGTACAACTCACTAAACTCATCATCCATCGCATTACCAACCCAATGTCGTCACACACTCCTGCCTTCTACTACACACACACACACTCCAATTACTTACTCAGCTCAATCACAACAATACACAGTACAGCACACCATACAATACACACATCAAAGTATCTATCCATTCATATATTTTGTTCTATGTCAGCAGCTAAAATCACTGATCATTCGCTTCCACATGGCCGCCATCATGCTAACAGCTTGATTTCCTGTCAAGATGCTTGATCACATTCACCTGTCCACATCATCTAACTCAAATTCATCGCTCTCATTATTGCATTCCACACCAATTTCACATGTATTCAATGATTCAAATGATGATAATCTACACAAAACTCCATCAAAACTTGTGTTGTAAAAGACAAAGGACCAGATCAGACCAAACCAGACCAGACCAGACCAGATTGAAATGAACTGTTCATAATGAATGAATGAACTGTGTATTCCAGTTCAATGTAAGTGATTGGAGTTGCTGCGGTTCAACCTACTGAATTAGCTTCATCATGAAATCAGTAGTATATAACGTGTATGGTTTGTATTTGATTAAATGAGGATAGATCAATGTGTGTTGAAGATGGTTTAGCGAAATGTACGAAATTTTGTTAGTCAATGCATTAGCAACTAACATTTGCTCATGTATTGTGATGATACAAGAGTTGGATTGTGGGCTGTGTATTAATTTGCATAGAGTAGATTGAATGCAATGTTATTGATAATGACCGGGTGATATAGTGTTGCAGTGTGCTTAAACTTACCTGGCGCCGGGTTCAGGGTGATCAGGAATGCTCTGACCCCGGGTGGAGGCTCACCATTGCACTTCGGTGGGTTGAAACTCGCGACGAACCCTAATCGGGTGCGCTCGGGCGTGTAGTTTTTGTCAGTGGGGAGGCCTCACGGTCCTCCCTTTCAATTGTAAAATAGTACAACTCACTAAACTCATCATCCATCGCATTACCAACCCAATGTCGTCACACACTCCTGCCTTCTACTACACACACACACACTCCAATTACTTACTCAGCTCAATCACAACAATACACAGTACAGCACACCATACAATACACACATCAAAGTATCTATCCATTCATATATTTTGTTCTATGTCAGCAGCTAAAATCACTGATCATTCGCTTCCACATGGCCGCCATCATGCTAACAGCTTGATTTCCTGTCAAGATGCTTGATCACACTCACCTGTCCACATCATCTAACTCAAATTCATCGCACTCATTATTGCATTCCACACCAATTTCACATGTATTCAATGATTCAAATGATGATAATCTACACAAAACTCCATCAAAACTTGTGTTGTAAAAGACAAAGGACCAGATCAGACCAAACCAGACCAGACCAGACCAGATTGAAATGAACTGTTCATAATGAATGAATGAACTGTGTATTCCAGTTCAATGTAAGTGATTGGAGTTGCTGCGGTTCAACCTACTGAATTAGCTTCATCATGAAATCAGTAGTATATAACGTGTATGGTTTGTATTTGATTAAATGAGGATAGATCAATGTGTGTTGAAGATGGTTTAGCGAAATGTACGAAATTTTGTTAGTCAATGCATTAGCAACTAACATTTGCTCATGTATTGTGATGATACAAGAGTTGGATTGTGGGCTGTGTATTAATTTGCATAGAGTAGATTGAATGCAATGTTATTGATAATGACCGGGTGATATAGTGTTGCAGTGTGCTTAAACTTACCTGGCGCCGGGTTCAGGGTGATCGGGAATGCTCTGACCCCGGGTGGAGGCTCACCATTGCACTTCGGTGGGTTGAAACTCGCGACGAACCCTAATCGGGTGCGCTCGGGCGTGTAGTTTTTGTCAGTGGGGAGGCCTCACGGTCCTCCCTTTCAATTGTAAAATAGTACAACTCACTAAACTCATCATCCATCGCATTACCAACCCAATGTCGTCACACACTCCTGCCTTCTACTACACACACACACACTCCAATTACTTACTCAGCTCAATCACAACAATACACAGTACAGCACACCATACAATACACACATCAAACTATCTATCCATTCATATATTTTGTTCTATGTCAGCAGCTAAAATCACTGATCATTCGCTTCCACATGGCCGCCATCATGCTAACAGCTTGATTTCCTGTCAAGATGCTTGATCACATTCACCTGTCCACATCATCTAACTCAAATTCATCGCACTCATTATTGCATTCCACACCAATTTCACATGTATTCAATGATTCAAATGATGATAATCTACACAAAACTCCATCAAAACTTGTGTTGTAAAAGACAAAGGACCAGATCAGACCAAACCAGACCAGACCAGACCAGATTGAAATGAACTGTTCATAATGAATGAATGAACTGTGTATTCCAGTTCAATGTAAGTGATTGGAGTTGCTGCGGTTCAACCTACTGAATTAGCTTCATCATGAAATCAGTAGTATATAACGTGTATGGTTTGTATTTGATTAAATGAGGATAGATCAATGTGTGTTGAAGATGGTTTAGCGAAATGTACGAAATTTTGTTAGTCAATGCATTAGCAACTAACATTTGCTCATGTATTGTGATGATACAAGAGTTGGATTGTGGGCTGTGTATTAATTTGCATAGAGTAGATTGAATGCAATGTTATTGATAATGACCGGGTGATATAGTGTTGCAGTGTGCTTAAACTTACCTGGCGCCGGGTTCAGGGTGATCAGGAATGCTCTGACCCCGGGTGGAGGCTCACCATTGCACTTCGGTGGGTTGAAACTCGCGACGAACCCTAATCGGGTGCGCTCGGGCGTGTAGTTTTTGTCAGTGGGGAGGCCTCACGGTCCTCCCTTTCAATTGTAAAATAGTACAACTCACTAAACTCATCATCCATCGCATTACCAACCCAATGTCGTCACACACTCCTGCCTTCTACTACACACACACACACTCCAATTACTTACTCAGCTCAATCACAACAATACACAGTACAGCACACCATACAATACACACATCAAAGTATCTATCCATTCATATATTTTGTTCTATGTCAGCAGCTAAAATCACTGATCATTCGCTTCCACATGGCCGCCATCATGCTAACAGCTTGATTTCCTGTCAAGATGCTTGATCACATTCACCTGTCCACATCATCTAACTCAAATTCATCGCTCTCATTATTGCATTCCACACCAATTTCACATGTATTCAATGATTCAAATGATGATAATCTACACAAAACTCCATCAAAACTTGTGTTGTAAAAGACAAAGGACCAGATCAGACCAAACCAGACCAGACCAGACCAGATTGAAATGAACTGTTCATAATGAATGAATGAACTGTGTATTCCAGTTCAATGTAAGTGATTGGAGTTGCTGCGGTTCAACCTACTGAATTAGCTTCATCATGAAATCAGTAGTATATAACGTGTATGGTTTGTATTTGATTAAATGAGGATAGATCAATGTGTGTTGAAGATGGTTTAGCGAAATGTACGAAATTTTGTTAGTCAATGCATTAGCAACTAACATTTGCTCATGTATTGTGATGATACAAGAGTTGGATTGTGGGCTGTGTATTAATTTGCATAGAGTAGATTGAATGCAATGTTATTGATAATGACCGGGTGATATAGTGTTGCAGTGTGCTTAAACTTACCTGGCGCCGGGTTCAGGGTGATCAGGAATGCTCTGACCCCGGGTGGAGGCTCACCATTGCACTTCGGTGGGTTGAAACTCGCGACGAACCCTAATCGGGTGCGCTCGGGCGTGTAGTTTTTGTCAGTGGGGAGGCCTCACGGTCCTCCCTTTCAATTGTAAAATAGTACAACTCACTAAACTCATCATCCATCACCTTACCAACCCAATGTCGTCACACACTCCTGCCTTCTACTACACACACACACACTCCAATTACTTACTCAGCTCAATCACAACAATACACAGTACAGCACACCATACAATACACACATCAAACTATCTATCCATTCATATATTTTGTTCTATGTCAGCAGCTAAAATCACTGATCATTCGCTTCCACATGGCCGCCATCATGCTAACAGCTTGATTTCCTGTCAAGATGCTTGATCACATTCACCTGTCCACATCATCTAACTCAAATTCATCGCACTCATTATTGCATTCCACACCAATTTCACATGTATTCAATGATTCAAATGATGATAATCTACACAAAACTCCATCAAAACTTGTGTTGTAAAAGACAAAGGACCAGATCAGACCAAACCAGACCAGACCAGACCAGATTGAAATGAACTGTTCATAATGAATGAATGAACTGTGTATTCCAGTTCAATGTAAGTGATTGGAGTTGCTGCGGTTCAACCTACTGAATTAGCTTCATCATGAAATCAGTAGTATATAACGTGTATGGTTTGTATTTGATTAAATGAGGATAGATCAATGTGTGTTGAAGATGGTTTAGCGAAATGTACGAAATTTTGTTAGTCAATGCATTAGCAACTAACATTTGCTCATGTATTGTGATGATACAAGAGTTGGATTGTGGGCTGTGTATTAATTTGCATAGAGTAGATTGAATGCAATGTTATTGATAATGACCGGGTGATATAGTGTTGCAGTGTGCTTAAACTTACCTGGCGCCGGGTTCAGGGTGATCAGGAATGCTCTGACCCCGGGTGGAGGCTCACCATTGCACTTCGGTGGGTTGAAACTCGCGACGAACCCTAATCGGGTGCGCTCGGGCGTGTAGTTTTTGTCAGTGGGGAGGCCTCACGGTCCTCCCTTTCAATTGTAAAATAGTACAACTCACTAAACTCATCATCCATCGCATTACCAACCCAATGTCGTCACACACTCCTGCCTTCTACTACACACACACACTCCAATTACTTACTCAGCTCAAACACAGCGATACACTATACAAATGATAATGTCATGTCGTAAAATGAAATATTTTTACTACATATGTGGAAATGATTGGGACATGTGTTAGTAATTCATTACAGCCGAGTCAGTCGTCGGGCTGTCATTTGCGATATATGAATTGCTTGAACTTATGCTGTGGTCAGTTGTCTTTTAAGATTCCAGCACTCCATGAAGTCACTAACCTGTGGACTGAGTCATTTCGTTAGTTTTCTGCTACCTGGTTGGGATCCTCGAGGTGATATTAATCGATGGTTGGAGACCTTGTGTGACTTGGCTCAAAATCGTTTGCAATGGCGCAGCTGCATTTACTCTTAATGTTCTCTCCCATTCTACCCTTCTGAATTCCTCATCACTTCTATCTCTCTTTTCCCAGATTTACCTGACCTTACTATACTTCTTGAATAACTTTTACTACCTCCAGTTATATGTGATTTGAATTGAAAATTATATCTCCGTGGTATTGTGGTATGGCAACTTGAACTGATGTACTTACGTATGAGGTTCTACGTTGCATGACTGACTGACTGAAATTAAGAGATCTTCGGCTATTGGGTATTTATTACATTCGTTGGAATCCTTTTAAGCTGTCAGTATTAATTGTCATTGCGTTAAATGTTCGCTTACTATGTAGCGTTGCTTTTAATATGAAAAGTACCTGTCATGAAATGAGAAATATAGTCTAGATGAATGGATTCTCGTAGTGAGTTACGGTCAGATTTGGTATGCAAAGCATACGTTAGAGACTTATAGTTTATTTCAGATTTGAAATGTCGTTCCAAGGAAGCTAGTTAGCCATCATTGATGTGTCGTCAATCCGTTAACAGCTATGAGCTAATGGAATGGTACTTGGTATTCACATCGGCAAAGTAAATTTTCCATATTTAGATTTCTCAACTCGATAGATTTAGTCAGTTTTGGTTTTGTTTTACCAACTATTATTGAGAGATATGTATTCTTTTGCTATTGGTAGACTCAATTTGGCTCTTGATTCAAGATAATTTGTTCATTCTCTATAGATATGAAATATGTAATCATACGTTTTTTGCTAAAAATGAGATATAATTGTCTTATGGGGGAAGAAAAACAAATCATTAGCTTACTGACGGTTTAACACATAATTTCCTTTCCATTATTGACGAAAACTCTGAGATTGCTGACTGCGAGCTGCTAGTAATTGAGTTAAATGTTTTCTGACCTATACTCTGGTTCAATGTTACCGGTCATGATTCATATATCTGTTATGACATATCCATTTTAGAGGTAGTATCAAGTTCAGCTTCGTAACTTAGTATAGTAGTATATCATAAAAGCGGTGAAGTTTTTTAATATCCATTACATAATCAAACGAATTCACACAGTACAGTGTTAAGGTCACGTGAGAATCATCACGGCTCCGCTCACTGAAGAGCAAATACTGAGGTTTGTGCATACTTTTTCTCAATAAGAGTAGTTGCAACTTGGAATGCTTTCCCACCCGCATTGACCACATCCTCCTCAGTGGACAGTTCTATAATAAGTTTCAATAAATATATTTCCTCGCGGGATTACTAATGTGAATCCCAATAATCCAGAAGTCAAAGAAAAGACTATTCTGGATGCAGAAGCATATTTATTGCTAGCCTACTGATATCGAAATAATAGTGAAACTAGGGTACATGAGCGGCTAACAACAAACGAGGAGAAGAGTGGAGTGGAAAAGACAGGCTTGGCGCGCGGGAGATAGTCTCTAGTAAGGATAAACAAAAGGTGTACAATATAACAGTTATTGTCGGAAATAAGTACAATAATAAACGTTTATATTTCGGCAATTGTGTTATTTTCGTAAACGTATACCACTACATTAGCCCCCTCCTAGAAAGAGCTTACACTTTCGATACGTAGCGGTTTCGTGCAGAGGGGGGGCTGGTCAGCTAAAGGGCGTTAGTAGGGTGGAAGGGTTGACGGACAGAAGGAGGCCAATAAAGCTCGAGTTGTCATTGAAAGTCTTTTACGTCGAACTGTACCAATAGTAGCTTTCCAAGTTTAGTGCTTGGGTTGGCATGCCACACCAGCGTGGCTCGTATCCAGAGTCTGAAGACTGCGTTCGTAGGAGTTCGTACCAGAAAAAGTTGCAAACGTAGGAAGGAACCAGATTGAGTGACGGAGCCATAAACGATCAGGTTCGAAACCATACATATGCCAGATATATTCATAACCAGAACATTGACTGAGTACATTGAAGAGAGCATGGATGATCAGGCCAGCTTTCATCGAGATTGACTGAAGTCGACGGTACTAACAGGGCGATGGTCGTAGACATGGGCTCAGGATACAAAATGAACGAAGATAAAAGTGTAGCATACATGTAGTACGAGGATTCTGTACTGTAATGTATGTTGCCTGGGTGATTATTCGGCAAAACGTGCAGGTAGGCGTACGCGGCGACCAGAACGCGAGACAGTGGTCTCGTGAGCCAGCAATCTCAACCGAAGCCAAGGGTAGCATGGTCTGCTGATCTGGACGTGAGACCGGAGTCCTATTCGTAGACAGTGCAGAAGGTGCGTGCTGTTGACCGGGACTTGAGAATGAGGTCTCTGATGTATCTGGGGTCCGGAGTAGATGTAGGGTTCCTGTTAGTAGGTTTTATGAGTCTAGCATTGGGTCTCACAATTATCATGTAGGGCACTGTCTTCAACTTGTGCTGGCTTGAGACGATCAATGCTGACGATCTGGACGCGGGCATGTCAAGCAATCTTGAAGGTCTTTTCATGACTAGAAATAACTTGAAAAGGTCCTTCGTAAGGCTGTTGCAGAGGTTTGCGTACTGAATCGACTCGTATGAAAACATTCGAACAGGTAGATAACTCTCGAGGGAGAGCGACCTGTCAATGTTGTACTGGAGTTGACACCGGAGGCAGTGCTTGAATAAATTCAGACAATCGTTGGACGTAGTCTGATTTAGTGAAGTAATCACTACTCCGTAGTGTGAAAAATTCCCCAATCAGATGCAGTGTCGTGCCGTATACCGATTCAGCGGCGGAACATCGAACAGCTGCCTTTAAACTGGTTCTGATACCCAGGAGGACGAGCGGTAAGGTTTCGTGCCAATTGCTGTTTTCGTTTGCTCAAGCAGTACTTTTAAATTGGCGACGAAACCGTTCGACTAGGTGGTAGGCGGTAGTGCGTACGCGCTCCGTACCAAGCAGCCAGGTTAGCGAGGAGATTCATTTGGACTCGAACTGTTGTCTTCGGTCAGTCGTGACAGTCGAGGTACAACCGTAATGCGCTATTCATCGTTCTACGAAACGGTGAGCAACTGTCTCCGCCGTAATAGAAGTGATGGGAATAGCTATTTTGTGAAACGATCGATGCACGTGAGTATGTGATCATACCCATGCGATGGTACTTATGGTCCTGCAATGTCAATATGAACATGATCGAAGAGAGCATCAGGCGTAGCAAATATGCCAATGGGGGCTGCTACGTGCCTGTGCACTTTTGATCGTTGTCACTGTAAGAACTGCTTTATCCACATATGGACATACTTATTCATTGACGGCCAGATGTATCGTGAAGCCATCAGACCTAAAGTGGCTGCAATAGCTGGATGAGACAATCCATAAAGGACATCGAGGACGAGACGACGATGAGCAGAAGGTACAATGGTTCGGGATAAACCAGTAGAGTTGTCACACGGGATAGTACATAAGGTGGCAGCTAGTGGTGCTTCTTGACACTGAAGGGTTGTAGATTGTTGTGTTTCTGTACAATAGGGATCATCTGCATGGGCGGTGGCCATAGCAGGAAAATAAAGCACCGTTAAAGGGACTGTATTCACTTGAATACGTGACAAAGAATCCGCAACATAGTTCGACTCGCCTTTAATTTGGTCTGTCGTCAACTGAGAGATGTAGTCCAAATGTCTGCACTCTCGTGGTGAGTAGCGGTTAGACTTGGTATTCAAAGCATTGTCAGAATTAGATACAATAATAAAAGTTTATATTTCAGAATTTGTGTTATCTTCGCAAAAGTATACCACTTCAGCTCTAAGAGGAGACTTGATAAATGCGTATTCACATACGGCTTATCATTTCCCTCTTGGATCAGCTGTGCCTGCTGAATGTTTGGTGACCTACTCGTTGTTAATAACGTCATTTCCTCAGATCACTAACTTATTCTATCTCGCTTTTTATCTCTGTTCCCTCTCCCTAGCTTATATTTCAGTCCTCTCACGGAATCCTCACTTCCAATTTATAAACTAAATTATCCATCTATTTACTTAATTCTGAAATCTTATTAGCATTAGAACTTTCTCCTTATTATTCTACACACTATAACTAACTGATCTTCGGCCTCGTAACGTGATAGCTGCTGGTATCCCGAAACTCTAATGCCCTGAAACGAAAGTATTCATTTAAATCATGGGACATACATATTCACAAACAATTGATAACTGACTAGAATTAGTGCAGTCGAGTGGCTAGACTCCGACCTATTGGACACTACCAAATACCTGGAACCGTACCGAACAACCAAGAATCGAGCTCAGATAAATCAAATGGTTTATACTAGCTCGTGAAAAAGATACTGGATTTGTCAACTTTCGTATCACTAGGTGACTTAATAAAACTTTCATATCTGCTTACTTGTCTAGGTCTGTACCTAAGGGATCCAATTTTCCATTAATTTCAGAGAAGGGTGGTTAAACAAAAGTTTCCAATAATCTGTTCACAACTAATTTGTGCCACCTAGTTTCATTGTACAATGATCAATCGGTTAAAGGCATCATTTGTTTTTATAGGTAGCTTCGGTACTGTTTGTGGGACAAGCTACAATCGCCCGGTTCTGATCATCGTTTTATACAATGATTGGGATAGAAGTAAAGGGACGTTTGAATCAGTACGTAAAAGTAAGTGGGGTTTTGTGTATCTGAAGCATTCCTAGGCTATTCTACGTAACGTAGTTGACGAAAATGTAATTGTCTTCTACCCGGAAAAGTAGGTTCAAGTCATTCGTTTCCCATTCATCTCTCGTTTAGGAATGAGGAAGAACAAGTTCCGATCAAAAATGTGCGACTACCCCCAAGTCCTGGAAGGTTAGTCTTTAAGCAATATTGGTGGCCATAATAAGTGATCGTCTATCCTACAAGATAGATGGTCACTCAAACATGTTATCTGGCACAATTAGCAAAATTTATATTCTCATTACGAAGTCGTAGCCACCACTAACTGAAGCTACTGACAAGTATTAAAGTTCATAACCTTAGTGTTTATTTTTTGGAACTTAACTAACCAGTTCTTACCTCAAGGTAAAGTATCTCGCTGCGTCACTGTGTTATGTGAACATCCAAGTCCAGTCTGTTCAGGTCATTTTTTGCTTAATTTAGTGATTTACTAAGGCTCAATAGTTCCTGGCTTTTGATTTTTATTACTTGAGTCTAAATTCACAAAAGGGCCTCGTGGCACTGAAGCACCATAGATTCATCAAGACTACTGCCAACTACGGCAGGTTGTATATATAATCCTAAGGTTGAAACCAACTATAAGTCGACGAAGTTATTTTGTCTTGAAGGAAATGAACTTGGGTAAGGTTTTGACCGAAGTGATTAGTTATTTGAACTAACATTAGTTATTGTCAATCACACGTGTGAGTGATTCCCCATAAATGAGACAGAAATATTCCAGTCACGTAGACCAAAAAAACCTCTTAGGTACTGTCGATAGGTAGGTTTTCACTTTTGTGGGAGTATGAGCTTGTTTTAGCGTACATGTCAAAAAGTATCATAATTAACCACTTTGTAGCACTGGTTTCCCACTAACTGTTTTGGTCGTTTAGTGCTAAAACTGAGCTCTGAGTAAATTTCATTCATGCTTCCCCTGCTTTTTAAGGGTGGAACTATATAATCTGCACACCTGGCCATTCGTATCTCTGAAAACTAAGCATCTCGAGTTGCCCACTAATTAGTTGTTTCTTACATTCCCCAATCGACATTTGTTCACATTTAGCTTAGTTTTGTATTTGATAACTAGAAAGCCGGTAATAATTTTCAGGTAACGTATTGTCGGAATTTGTTGTAGCCTTATTAAACAAGTATCTAGAAGTTACATTCTAAATAATGTTTGGTATATGTGTATTGTGCTCAAGTTCATTTTATATCTCAATATCATTGTTAGTATTTAGTTGTCTGCTTTTCGAGATAACTGCCTTAACGGTTGATCCAAGAAGTCCTACACAGCCTCAAACGAACACAAAATAAAGTAGTTCGTATCCGAAGATTTTTCAAAAGTCTAATTCGTTTTCTTGTCGTCTTTATAGGGATGTTCAACCTGGACAAAATGCCGAGGCCCTTTTTTCTGTCGCGACTGATCAGACTCCAAGCTTATCTAGTAATACAATCACACTGTCTGGCCGTTGGGGAGATGAATCTAATAACAAACCGGAAGTTGAACTTATACTGGATGATCACTTGAGTTACCTTCCTATTCCATCTTGGTGGCCTTGTCGCGTTGTCAAGATTCGAGATGATGTCGCAATAGTGAAGTTAAATGTAACGCCGCCAACCGATGCAACACCCTCAGAGATTTCACTTTGTACACAGCTTTCGAATGTTACTGAAATTGTAAGTCGTAAGTCCCTACGTCAGCCCAGTGATGATTGTCCATGTCTGTCACCTGATATCATCCATCGACATCGTATTGAAATTCCAAAAGAATTGGCAGACTTGTAAGTCTCTGTTTTAGACCACAAACAATACAGTTTTGCTGTTTTTCTGTTATGTTTTTGCAGTTTATTGATGCATTCGTCTTTATGAGAATGTTAAACCTCTCTGCACCATTTTTCCAACACGAACAAACAGATCAAGTCATCGTAATTTTCTTAAATATAGCTGCACTCAACCTGGTTGTCACTCTAGTTTGTTTTCTCTAAGAATTCCGATTCATAACAACTTTTGATCTCTAAAATATATTCACTAAAACTTCGACATTGAATCTCCGAACTGAGGAAACTTATATTTCATCAAGATTGTAAACATTTAGTACAAGTTTACCAGCCCTACTCACAAAATATCGTGCTGTAGTGGGAAGGAGCTTGATTGTATTAACTCGATAGCCCTGTTTTTTGAAGCTCTCAACTACTTAATAATCTCTTAAAAATGAAATGTCTAACCAGAATAATATTTGCTACTTCGCATTGTTTATTGATATGATATCCTTGAATTATCTTACTACTGAGACTATAATAGCTGACGATGTGTCATTCTGTATGACACTATCAGTCTAGTGTATGATTTTCTTGCATTTAGTAACATGCTCTCTATGTAGAGGGTCTTGTTTCTGAGTAAATCATCAATTAAATCATGGTAACATTAATACTCTGTATGATCGCTATCGCTATCTTGAGTTTCAAATCTTCGATCCCTTGGGATTAGATTAGATAATCAACTTCATTCAAAGGACTTATCTCTTGATAATTAGCAAAACGTAAGTAGATAACATGAGTGGTGGTTGTATCATTTCTACCTCTATTTTTTCAAGTTATCTATGCTGTTTGTCCTCAAGTCCATCAATTTTTAGCTCAAAGTTTATTACTAATTTTCTATTTTCAGTGCTTCTGATCCTTCTGTCCACAATGACTTCTTGCGCCATTGTGGTGGTCCCGTAAGCCTATACTACGACAATGAGTCTTCCTGTTTGGTTGTGTTAACTACAGACCCTGTAACAGCAAAAAATGTTGCCCTGTTAGAAGATACTCATTTGAGAATGTTGCGCCAAAAATGGGCCTTAACTCGAAGTCTTCGACAAACTATTCGAAATCTCGAAGTAAGTGTTTATTCACCTCTAATATTCCATAGGGTTCATTTTTCCGTTTTTCAACTTACTAGATTTTACTTCTCAATATTTCCTAATCTCATGAATTTAATTATAATAATAAAAGCCTTAATAATAGCGTGAAATTCTTCATGATGTATTTAATAGGGGCATTTCAATTTGATTCATAGAGATGTCACTAAGTGTCAATGCATTTGATATGTCAGCACCTAATACAGTAGTTTTCAAGTAAAACAATACTCACCGACGTTAGTTTATTGGTTTTTTTTCTGGATTTGCTTTTATAGATCAGGTTATTGTTGTGTGTTAGGCTTTTAGTGTGCAAGTCTTCTCCGTCATCACCTAGACATGATCAACTTGTCTACCAAGTATACTGGAAACCTCCACGGCAGACCATGATTTCAGCTAGATTTTTATGCACTACTTTAGTTGATTGTTCTCCTATTTTCACTTGACTGAGTACAAAATGATTGCTTGAGTTGCGATATGCCTCAAGACATGAAAGCAGCATACAGTCTCAAAGTGATTTCATTTCTAATATTATGTTGTTAGTTACTTCTAGTTACTTAAATTTCATCCATTCAATGGTATATCCACTGACCAAATAATATTTATGCAGTTAGATAGTGCTATTAATTATGAAGCAAGTGCAACTCAAAGTATAGTTCGATCAAATAAAAATCACCGATCATTAGTCCGAGTGTGTTCAGGATTACTTCCCTTTTAAAAAAAGTACCTGACAGCATTCTGGTCACTCATGTTTATGGAGAGGACCGTGTTTTTGGGTAGTCGAATTAGTCTAAAATGGGTTGCTGTTAGCAAGCTCGTCAGATGGTCATCCATCTCGTTGGGTACTTAGTGGACAGGTGGTTGGGTCATGTATTACGAATGCCCAACCACCTACTGCCTTGGCGAACGATTATGTCTAATGTAGGGGTAGACTAGAAGAAAGCTAGGGGTGATCAGACCAAAACACGTCACAAGTCCCTAAAGTCACTGACAAGTGAAGTGATCCATGTGTGGTAGGTGTAAACTACCTGGTTGGAGTTTGCGGGATGATTGTTAGAGGCCTTAAATGGCACGGTCCAAAATCGTTTTCTATGGCAAAGGTGCGTCCACTCTTTGTTTTCTTTCAAATTCTAGCCTTCTGAATTCCTCATCACCATTGTCTTCTTTTTTTTAATTTATTTCACTGGATTATAAGTCTTGAATAATTTCTTCGAACCCTAATCTTCAATACCGCTAATACTTCAACTACATATACCACTATGGGATTTGAATTGACACTTTGATCTCTCTGTGCTAATATGGTAAAGCAACTTGAGCTGATGTACGTACGTAAAAAGTTCTACATTGTAGTTGACTGACTGATTGAAGTGAAGAGATCTCCAGTTATTAGAATCCTTCTAAGCTGTCAGTATTAATTGTTATTGCGTTGAATCCTCGCTTACCATATTGTCATTAATAACAAAAATAAGGTATACTATCCCCGTGACAATGCTTAAAATTACAGCATAGGAATTTGAGAACTTGTCTAGTTGTTTTGTATCAAACCTATTGCCCTTGGCATTTTTTTCCCATATCTGAGGGAAGATACGTCGATGCAGCAAATAGCTATAAAGGATGGTATGCAGATATGAGTTGATGCATTTTTGTTCAGAGTTATCATTCACTGTTTCGTGAAAAAATTTGTGTTCGCTTAGTAAATTATTGCTTACTTACTTATTTACGCCTGTTACTCCTAATGGAGCATAGGCCGCCCACCAGTTTTCTCCGATTGTTGATTAATTGATATTAAATATTACTCATTCAAATAATACGCATCTGACTGTTAATCTGATTGTACAAAAATCATGTAAAACGGTAAAATGTATTCGTATACCATTGTCATATATTTCGGGTATTGCGTGTCCTAGGCAAGTTTATTGAGTTAATTTAATTATTTTAAAAAAGTCAGTGAGGTTTTGTTTAAACGAGTATATTATTTTTATAATTTTACCGTAAACCTCTTTTCTCAGGTCAATCGAGGGCCAGATGTATCACGACCAGGTGGAACAAAGAACTGCAGTGACTGGAACAGTGATCCTAGTCTATTTGTTGAGAAGTTTTATGTTCCTCAACACCTCATGGGTTTGGCTATTGGTGCCCGTGGTGTAAATATTCGTTCTGCAAGAGAAATACCTGATGTAGTCCGCATCGAGTCATGGGAACCGTCCGAATATGGTGCAAGAGATAATGACCCTGTGGATAATTCTGGAGATAATGGTGATGCTGCAATGTTTATTATAGAAGCCAAGGTATAATGCTTTTATCAAATTAGTAATCTGTCATTTTATGTAAACGAGAGATGAATGTTCTTATGGCAAATGTCGTGTACTGTACTTGGTAGCTCATCATACCTAACCATATGAAGCAGTTAAACTCGCATTTCTAAGTCTTCTATCATTTCAGTGCATGTACCCGTGACCTTGTGTATTTGATCTAAGTTATTTCAGTATTCCTTTTAATTTTTGACATTTCACACAGAATAACTCTGACATATTTGAAATCATCAATCATTGTTAGACCACCAGCAGAAAACTGGAAGCACCAGACGGCCGTTTCGTCCTGGTATGGGACTCATCATCAGTGCGCATCCACGACTCCTGCACCTCTCAGGGTTCGAACCCGGGACCTGCGGTATTGTGCGCGAACGCCTAACCATTGAACCACTGGGCTGACTTATGAGAAAAGTCAGTAGAAGAGGCCATCTTAAGAATGGGATTTATACATTATAGGACATTCGTAGATCGCTTTTCTTCGATCATGGGTGTCTCCGAAGCATTGCTCGTATATCTTGGGACAACCGAGTGAGCAATGCTGTCGTTAGGAAACGAGTACTAGGTAGGGATGGTAGATCAATAGATGAAGTATTAAAACTCCATCAATTGAGGTGGCTAAGACATGTGTTACGAATACCCAACCATCGACTGCCTAGACGAGCAATGTTTTGTGGTGTAGAAGTAGGTTGGAAAAAAGGAAGTAGCGGCCAAATCAAAACATGGCAGAAATCCATGAAGTCACTGACAAGTGGACTGACTCATGTTGTTAGATGTAGGCTACCTGGTTGGGGTCCGCGAGCCGAAAGTCACCAATGGTTAGAGACCTTGAACGACATGGCTCATTCTTGGATTTGAACTGACAATTGCGTCTCTGTGCTGATGCGGTATGACAACCTGAACTGACATAATTACGTACGAAGTTCTGCGTCTTATCTGTCTGTCTGTCTGTTTTTTTTCGAAAGTCCCTTGTAAACATCATTCTCCTTGAATCATATTGTTTATACCTGTTTTTTTTTACCACCGATATTATTGCTACTACTTTCTAATTTCTGTTTTGATCATTTCATCTCATGTCGTCATTATCTTAATGTTAACATTCAACTGAGTCCACATTATGAGAGCTACTAGAGCTACCAGACGGATGATGTCAATGAAATAGAATTCCTCTGTACTGCCTATGGGTTAAAAGTTGATAGTTGTATCCACTGAACTTAATTGCACGTGAATTTCAGTATCTGCTTGGCTAAATGTTAGGATATTCACCAAATATCCTAAGAGTACTATTTTTGGAAGTATAATCCTATTGGTCGATTTCTATTGGTCAAAATTATGGTCGTTTTAACTGTCAAAGTCAAATACTTCAATGTTGTCTCTGATTGGTCATCCGGACTGTCAGTGTCATTTCAAGTGTTCTTTCTGACTGGTCGTCCTAAACTTTGATGTGTGTGGTATGGCAACCTGAACTTATGTACTCATGTACGAAGTTTTACGTTGTAACTGACTGACTTCCCTATAATTAGGGGGTATGTATAATAGGTTAACTGTATGTTGTTTCTTGTTTCTTCTAACTCATTAGATATGCAATAATGAGAGTGTATTGTAATAGGTTAAAAAACATATTTCACATTTTACACGAAGTTCCAAAGTTGAATGTCGTCGAACAGGAGGCAAAATTATCTTCACTTTCTATCCTCGAGGGTCGAACAAATGTACTTTTGTTACCAGATTGAGTGTATTTTAGATGTACTTATCAAAAATAGCTATCATCTCAATTATTATTTTTACACCAGCCTTTATTTGTAATGATTTTTTTCGTCAGATAGTTGGCTAGCGATCATGCACGTTTATCATGTAAATATTAACTCTTGGTATTTTTTCCACCGGTAATACGTTAGTTGTTCCTTTTTTGTATATTTGAAAAATGATGAAAAGATTTTGCTTATTTGGTTGATTAAATTTATAGAGTAAAATGACAGTTGGCGATTAATTTAACTGGTTGACATTTGTCATTGGAAGCGAGCTCTACACTAATTAAAGTTTTATTATTATTACTTGTTTTGAAATTCTAGACTCCGGAAGCTGCAAAACAAGCTCGAGCTAAACTAGAATATTCCGAATTGTATTTAGGTGTACCACGTCGTTATGTAGGACGTTTGATTGGAAAGAGAACTTCGAATATTATGTCGATTATTCGTAAATCCGGTGTTGTTCACATACATTTCGATGATCATATTGAAGGTCCTGTATCGTTAAGCGATGATAATAATAATCAGTCGGATATGATTAAGTATTCGCATCCAGGACGTCCATTAGCCAGTACAATGCGGCGAGTGTTTTTAAAGGTAATCATTCATCATGCATATCTTTTATTTTTGTTCGCTTTATATTTTATATGTATATGATCACAGTACGTTTGTGTTTGATAGATTAAATGTTCTTTAGTTTACTGTACAGTTATTTTTTATGCATTAAGCGATTCAACATGTATCGATACTTTTTTCATTGATCATCTATTCGGTTAAGTTTTGAAGGAACTAAAATGCTGATCTACACCGTTCATCAAACTGAATCATTATTAGTAATGGTGTTTTTAGTATGATCTCCTGTGCATCAAGTTTATATGACTAGTATTATTCTAGAAATTGGGAATAATGCCACACTTGTGAATGTATCAAAAAGCCGTTATGCCGGGTGAATACCTTCAGCTGCATAAATATCAGTAGAGATGGGTACCTAAATGTTTATACGCCACGCCGCCTATTGAATTTGCTTGTGGGCTAGTATACTGCTTGAGTGCTGAGACTGAAGTAGGTGGTTTCCTCAAGTGGTAGTGGAGTAACTTCACGACGTGTAGTTACGTCTTGACCACTGAGCCAATAATAAGTTCTTGTTCCATTTTTTCCCTCACTATCATGGAGCTCGTGCTCATCGTTGGTTTAGAATCAAGGTTTCCCAACTCCCCTGTGAGTCCCCTGTACCCGCAAAACCGGTAGAGCGTCGGAAACTGACTTCTCGTCCTCTCAATTTGGTGAAAAACATCTGTGTCACAGAGCAGTGAGTAGGACTTCTCTGTTAGTGGCTACACACGCGTCAGTCAGTCAGCTACAACGTAGAACTTCGTACGTACGTAGATCAGTCCAAATCACCATACTACGTTAGCACACAGGTACCTAATTGTCAATTCAAATCCTGTAGTAGTAGAGATATTAGAAGTATTAGAGATCGAATATATCATTCGAGAAGTATATCCCAGTAAAATAAATTCAAAAAACGGAAAGAAACTGTTATAAGGAATTCACACACGCGGTGCCATGTATTGGAGAGAGGACTCTTCCCACTCGGCTGTTCCAGGGGATTCGGAAACACTGTCAAAGCAATGATTTATTGTAGGCCTGACATAAATTCCTGGATGGTACATCCATTTTTCATCAAAACAACTGAATACATGAACTTTTACCCTGGTATATTACTGAGTTAAATTCACTGTGAATTAATAATAAGTTCTAAATAACTACCATTCTTCATAAAGTATAAAAACTGTCACACTTAAACTGATAGCTTCAATGATTTCTTTTTTTATTGATTATTTTTCTTTTTATAAAAATATGTGATAAGGAGGTAATGTTGTTTTTCCTGATCACCTGCAAAATAATAACGCGGTGAAATGCTACTCACAAGGTAGTATATAAGTAGTATGAATTCGTCTTTTCCTAACAACAAGAATGCTTATTAAAAAGTAGACTAAAGTTTAGAGTTCAACTACCAACATGTTATCATCATTTTTTTACAAGGTGGGTCACGGATTTCCGAAATGTTCCAATTTACATACCCAGTGAAATATTGAGAGTTAACAAAATATCATTTCTATGCTTCCAGAAAAGCACTTCTAAGTTATTAACTATACAAAATTCATTATAGGATATGTATTCAACTTTTAACAGTGATAATATGGTGTGGATGTTCGTCATCATTATGTGGAAAAACCTAGGAAATATCTGTTGAAATTTTATCAGATTCTCTCGATACATGGTATTTTTCTCAAATAAAAATATATTTATTGGGGTATTCATCCAAAAGAGCAGACGCTGATAAGAGCAAGCGTGAGACGGATCACTTTTTGTGGAGGCTGAGCGAAACTGTGACTATCAAACATTCCTTTTAAAAGAATGTATCCTAGCTGTTCGAAATAGACACTAGCGGTAACATGATTGGGGTATTAACAGTAACGATCCGTTACCAAGTTCCTAAAATTACCATATTTATTAAACTGACTTACTCCTGTTACCCTTAATGGAGCGTTTTTTAGCGAGTTGGATTTCTATGGAATGGGGTTGCTAACCCCAAACTCAACCCTCCTCCTTTACCCCTGTCTTGGGACAGGTAATAACCGTAGAAGGGCTCCAGGTGGAGTTATTATTTGTTGGAAGTAGACTCTTTTAGAAAAATACACCTTTGATTGGTCGTATTAAGGCAAAGGGACAGAGGGTGGTAGGTTGAACATATTTCACACCACTAAAAACGATATTCTTCTTCTTCTTCTCCTCAATAATCACCCTTATTAGTATGAACCATCATATCATTGCGCAGTTATATAATTTTATCTCCTAGATCTAACTAACTTCCTTAGCGACTTTGTTTTGATTGTAGGTTCATTCACGCAGATGCTTGTAGAAAAATTATTTTGTTTAATAATGAGTTTGATTGAATTTTTTTTAATTTTGAAAATCAATAAATATTTATTTTGTGCAGTGTAGTGGTGTGTGTCGTCGTTGTTTTTGTAACATTGAAATGAGGAAGATTTATAAATTTTCGAGCATACAAAGTAAAATCATTGAACAAACACCTTCGCGATTGTCATTCTTGCCTCATTTCTGCTGCATAGAACTAGATTTATTCATATATTGTCTAGTTAGACTGACTGTTCTATTTTCATCTTGGTTATTACTATTATTAATATTGTTATTATGTATAAAGAATTGAAGGGCTGGTCGATGATGATTATTTCAGAAATATTATTTTTTAAAAATATTAGAACATGTGATCATATAAATAAATAAGTTAACTTGTTATTCATATCATAGTAAATATTATTAATTTGTTTAACGTTCAACTCGATTCTTTTCATTTGGTGTTGTTGATTAGAAATGATCTTGTTTGTTTAATCTTAAAGTTCACAAATATAAATATATTTATTTATTTTAATTTTCTGTCAGAGGTCATGTTTTTGCTAATCTGTTTTTTTTAAAGTAATTTTAATTAATCTTGTTAAAAAAAATTTTTCATAGGCTGGAAGTGCTCAAACATCTTCACAACCACATACAGATGAAGAATATGGTGGATTTATACTAGCTGGTACAAGAGATTCCATTGAAAAAGCACGTTTGTTAATCAATTTCCAAATGGATTATTTCTATGATCTTGAAAAAATGGAGGTAGGCTATCAATGATGAAGTTTTGTGTGGTGTGTTGTTTCTCGTTTGTATGAATTTTTCAGATACAAAGTTGAGAATAATCATAAAAGAGCATTATCTCGAACTGTCTTATTTAGGTTCAACACAGGCAAATAATCTCGACTGGTCTGTAGGATTCTAGTTGTCGTTCCTTAAATGCACTCGCCGCTGAAGAACGCCTTTGAGGGTCCTCGAAAGGAGTAATCCTGTTTATCTGGTAGGCGTGATTACTGAGCCGAACTGCTGAAGCCCAGTTATACCCAAACTTTTGCTAGTAGTTTCATATACGTTAACTTCGTGCTTTGTAGACCTTTCCTCCAGCAATGCAATCCATGGGACTGTTTTTGGGACTGAATTTTTATAACTCTCTTCTGTAATGAGTTGGCAATATTATTGCGGACTGGTTGTTTTTAAGGAGGCACATAGCTTTCTGCAATTACTCATAAGACCTCAACCGCAGATCTTGACTAACTACTACTTCCATCTAATCCACTTGACGTGATGGGGCACCAAAGAAAAAATATAACTCGACTGAGTCATTGCAATATCTAAGCGTAACTATCACGTCCTTGTAGTAGCTACGTTTGGGAAGACAGGATCTGTAAACAAGGAATGATATAGGGTTTAAAATGTAACAGGTTTCTACAGGATGAGTCTGAGTTATGAATTGCTTGCGAACACCACCCAAAATGTCCAGCTCGTAGTTATCAATATGTCTCTGGCCCATATCCTTTCAGGACTTAAACAAACAATCATTATTCACATAGGTTTAATCATGAGAGACTAATTAAAACACTCACAAATATAAACTTAAAATTCTGTGACCGATGGTAGGCTTCAGCTGCAGACACGATTGTTAGTTCTTTTATCAGGGCTTCTAATTCAATTCTCACCTACTTGTACATAGATCGATCGTAGAGAGTAGCATGACCAAAAGCAGCAAATTCGGGGTCATGTGACGAATCAGTACTGCTGATGAGTGTGCTAGGTTGTTTGGAAGTATGGATTTTCTATACACGTGATTAGAATTTCCAGCAATGTTTTCTTTACAGCCATAAGATAACTAGAGACAAACAGGATAAAATCTTTACAGATATTTGGCTTATGATCTCTTAAAACTATCTTGTTTAATTATCGGACAATCTTAAGATATGATTAACTTAAGAAATAACGTAGTTGTCAAACGTCATTGCGTTCGCGCGCAAGACCGAAGGTCATGGGAATGTGAATCCTGGGGGTAGTGGGAGTCGTAGATGCGCACTGCTGACGAAAACGGCTCTCCAGTGCTTCCAGGTTTTTTCTAATGGTGGTCTAACATTGATCGGTTCATGACTTCAAATAGTTAAAAGAAGTCAATGTGATTATGAAATTGTAAGGTTTCTTGATTGAAGTTAGTAAAAAAAATTACTTAGTTAAAAATTTGTATGAAATAATGTACTCCTAAGTACAGTTTTTCGTTAATGAATGTTTGTTTTTCTCATTTTATCGTGTAATTAATCAGAGCGAAAAGCTTGAACTAATGCGTAGTCTATCTCTTGGTGGAGTGGACTCCGGTGCAGGCTATCCACCACGTGGTGCAGCAGTCGGACGTTGGGGTGATCGTGCTGGTGCTGGCAATTATGGTCGTAGTAGTCGTGGACGAAGACCAGGTCGCGGTGGTCTGTTACATCCTCCTTTTGGTGCAAATGATGGTCCTAATCATCCACAACACTATACAGATGATGAAAATATTGGTAATCCAATTCCTTATCGAGGCTCAAGACGAATGGTATGCAGTTAATTAATCTGTTCAGTGGTGTTTTTTTTAATTATCGTTTTATCTGTGATATTATAATACGTAATTAATTATAACAATAGTAGTAAGCAGAAATTTAAATCTTGATTCAGTAAGTCAGTTACAACATAGGACTTCGTATGTGCGTACATCAGTTCAAGTTGCCATACCACATTAGCACAGAGGTGCAATTGTCAGTTCAAAATCCGCTAGTGATAGAGATAGTAAAAGTATTAGCGATATTGGAGAAGATTAGGGTTCGAAGATATTATTCAAGAAGTATTATCCAGAGAATGTTTTTTGATATTTTGTAATGAACTAGGTTACAAGAAAGCTAGTAGTAGTCAGACCAAAACATGGCAGAAATACATGAAGTCACTGACAAGTGGACTGAGCCATGTTGGCCAGTCAGTCAGTTGCAACGTAGAACTTCGTACGTACATACATACGTTCAGGTTGCTATACCTTATTAGCCATGTTGGTAGATTTAGAATACCTGGTTAGGGTTCGCGGGATGATAGTAACCGATGGTTAGAGACCTTAAATGACATGCCTGAAGTTCGTTTGCAATGGTGCAGGTGTATCCATTCTTTGTGTTCTCCCAAATTCTAATCTGAACTGCTCATAATCTTTATCTTTCTCGCCTCAAATATATTTCACTGAATTATACTTCTTAAGTAATATCCTTTTATGAGAAGTTTTTAGAGTACTACCTTCGCTCTTAAAAGCCCTTAGTGGGCACCCTTGCCACCGGAGACGGAAATCCGTGAGGTAGGTTGAGGTGTGACATTTTTAGGGTCGACCTTTTCTAACCTCTCCTTTCTTGTGAGAAGGCAGCATCGCTGCAGATGCTGGTTGCCCGAGGTAAACACCTTACTGCTGTCACACCCCTTCTGCAGTCAGTAGTACGACTTTGCCCTCAGACTTTGAGTAGCTGCTTTTAGTCTCATCGCTCTCCAATCGATCTGCCTGACATGGTAGAACCTTCAGGAACATATGCTATAGCCAATATAGCTCGGTTGGGTCATCACGATAGGCAAGCCTGACCACCACGTCAAGGTAGCAGCTACGGTCGGGATTAGCAGTAATGTAGAAGATTAGGGTCCGAAGATATGACACCAGAAGTAAAATTCGGTGAGAGGGAAAGATAGAGATGATGAGGAATTCAGATGGTTAGAATTTCAGAGAACAAAAAGAGTGGATGCACTTGCGCCAGTACAGACAATTTTCAGTCATGTCGTTCAAGGTCTCTAATCATCGGTTACTTATCGTCTCGCGGACACCAACCAGGTAGTAGTCTACATCTACCAATATGACTTATTCTACTTGTTAGTGATTTCATGAATTTGTGCCATGTTTTGGTCTGGCCACCCCTAACTTTCTTCCAACTTTATTTTATAATATCATAAAAGAAAAGTTTACTGGATTTTTAAAAATCAATTATGGGAAATTTTCAGTGTTGTATTATTTCCTTAGCACTCTTGTTAAATAACACACATCAACATTATGCAACTTTTCTTAGTTGAAAATCATATCTATTCAACTCTAAATAGGTCATCATCCTATTTGACATATTTTTTAATTAAAATATAATTACAAATCAATTGAATACACAACAAACGCATGATTATTATTTATCTATATACTAATTCTTAATTGAATCTGGGTTTTTTTCAAAAGCTGTCATTCATACTTGAATGAAATAATTCTTTATCTGCTTTGTCGATTGAATTACAGCCTCGTGAAAACTATGGTCATCGTGGTTCAGGTGGTGGCGGAAGAGTTCCACGTCAAAGTGGAAGAGGTGGTGGTGGTCGACGAATGGGTGGTGGTGGTGGTGGTTCAGCTCGTGATCCTGATTGGAATAATCATATCAACAGTAATGGAGATGTTGCTGATCGTCGTCGAGGTTCAGGTGATTCAGATGTCTTAGAGTCTGACAACTTGCCGGATGGAGTATCTACAGAACGAGCGAACGGTGGAAGACACAACAACAAAGTAGGACGTCCTTCACCAGCTCCAAATGGATTTTATTCTGATCGTGAACGTGGGAACGACAGTGAAGATACTCTTAATCCGAATAATGAGAATAATTTCCCTTGTGGTGATGCATCTTCAGAAGATGGTGGAGGTTGTTCAGTGGATAATATGCGTTCAAAAGTGAATAAATATGTACATAGTCGGTAGGTGTCTTGTTCAATTTTTTATCTTCTAGTTTAATCTTGTACTGCATATATAGTTAATTTGTTTGTTTGTTTTAAATGAAAAAAATGTAGGTGACCAGAGTTGTTTCAACATCTAAAGTAACATCATAACTGAAGGTGGATATAAGGAAATTGAAGTCTCCTTGTGTAGTATCACTCATCTTTAGTCAAAATACAAAGTTAACAACTACTATGCGAAAATTTGACTGAAATTATCGATCATGCATACTGTAATTTATAACACAGATTAGTAGTGGTGTGACTTGATCGAAACGTCCGTCGTCAACGCATCAGGATGCTGTTGTTTTTTGTTTGATTAGTGCAAAATTTTGTTTGTGTGACTGAGCATTAAAACTTAGTCGTTATACAAACACTTACTTACGCCTGTTACCCCCTAATGGAGTATAAACCGCCGGTCAATATTCTCCAACCTACTTTGTCCTGCGCTTCCCTTTCCAGTTCTTTCCAATTTTTGATCGTTTCTCTCATGTCTTTCTCTATTTGTCGGCGTAATGTGTTCTGTTGCCTTCCTCTTTTCCTTTTACCTTAAGGATTTTATGTGGGTGCGTCTTGTGACGCAGTTCGGTGCTTGTTGCAGTGTGTCGCACTCTGTGTTGACAGAGTGGATCTTCCGAATTTCCTCAAAATGTTTATTTCCCTAGTTATACACTGAACATACAGGAGTTTGACAAGCAAAAAGGCGAATAAATGAACCAAAATAACTGAATAATAAAAAAATCAGGAAAAAGAGTGTATTTAAGTAAAGAAATAATTACCTTCAAAGAATGTGAAGGGAACCGATTGCATGGTTCTCTCTATTAGCCTTTGTTCTGAGCCATAGGTGAAAGCTCTTAAAGACATGGAATTTCATTGTTCATACGTAGACCACAGCAAAATAGTCATGATGGATTGTAATAGGATGCCAGTGCTATGTAGTTTTATTTTGGTACCACGATACTGTGCAGTGTGTGTGTAAGTCGATGAGATGATATTCCGAATAGATCGAATCCTATAAAGCCTATAATATCTGAAGATAGTGTTGTACTAACTGAATTATTATTTTTATTGTGTTTTTTAACTTACATTGGTGAACCTCCACATTACTAACATTGTGTTGTCACTAAATTTCAAAAGTCGTTCCGAGACAACGATGATTAAACACAGAGAGTGTTGCCGAGCATTTTCAACTCAAGGCTAGATTTCGCAAGCGTACAGAAAAATTACTTTCATCCACGCGTTGAAGACCCTTTAAAGCCAGACTGACAACACATAGCCGCAGGTTGGACGCCAATGGTCCAACGCTTCACTTACATAGGGTAAATTAAGTGGTCAGCGCTTTCGCGACCGTTCGCTTATTTTGGGGATCGCTATTTGTTGTCCACGCGTCAGTCAATATAACCAATTATCTTGAATGAGCATTCTTCAAGGCGTTGTCAGTCAACTTATCAAGTTTTATTGAGTTTTCACTGTTCAAACTTAGTGTAACTTTCTAAGTGGTCGGATATCGATCTTCTCATTGTGCCAGCTAAGTCTAGTGTTGCATCAGTGAGTAGTACACAGTCGATAATTTATTGATCCTTCGAAATGGTAATTTGGAACGTAGCCTTTTTATTATTATCACTCATATTAATACAACCGTATAAATTACTATATGATTGATTATTGAATTTTTTTTCAAGTCGTAACAGTAAATCACGTCCTCCACGTCGTTCACATCAAACTCGTCCACAAAATTCTGACCAATGGGGGGATAGTAATTGTCAATTCAACAATGTCGATTCATCTGTTGTAGGCGGTAATCAGAAATCACGCAGTGGGGTCGGTGGCGGTGGTGGTGGCAGTGGCGGCAGTAATAATAATAATCAATCGGCTAGACAACAGTCAGCGCAAGCTGTATACGAGGAATAATAGGAGTTTGCTTGTTTGTTGCTGTTGCATCCCCCCCCCTGCCCTCATGTGTATACACTTGTTTGTGTGTGGCATTTGTTTGAATTTTTTCAAGTCATTGGAAACTATAAATAAAAAAAGAAACCAATAATAATAATATCAATCACATGCGCTCATATCTTCTTCATCTCTTATTGTTGTTGTTGTTGTCGTTACCGTTATTGTTATTGTTTCTTGTGTTTCTTGTGTTACTACACCACTGTTCTGGATGGAGGTTGGTAAAATAGACAGACATTGATTGATTGACTCGTTTATTTGAGCTCTCTAACTATAACACACAACACTGTTTATGGTTTTTTCTTTGCAAATATTATTATTCAATCTCATCTGGTTTATTGCTTCATATACATACACATATATACATATATCTATATACATTACACATGTTTATACACTTTTACTTCGGTAAACCTGTGATTAGCGTGTATATTCTCTCTCTCTGTGTGTGTGTGCGTGTGTGTGTGTGTGGTTCGCATTCGTTTTGTTCATATTCCAAACAAAATAGTCAGTGCTTTATTTTGACCAATTCCAGTGGTGGTGATGTTTCATTGAGGAATTAATATAATAAATAAAAGAGTTTTAAAAGACAAAAAAATAGAAACATTCACAATTACTTCAGGTATATATATATATAAATATAAACATATACGTACTACCACTCTCATGCATCATAAAAACACAACAGTTGTAATTTTTTTCCCATTTGTTTGAAAAATAAGCAGAAAAAAAAACCGTTTGATCTGTTGGTTTTTATGAATTGGAATGGGGTAGAGATAATAAATAATTCGCTTTCGAACTCATCCAGTACACTTAATTTGACTGTGTTTCGGTCCCTTCATTTCACATTGTATCACAACTAATAATTCTTTGTTCAATCTTTATTTTTTTTTCTGGCGCGCGCGCGCGTTATCTATTGTTTTTAAATAAATTTGTTTCTCTTGTTACTACTACTACTACATTTTCCTCTTTGTCTCTTTTTCCATTCTTTTCTGATGATAATGTGCCTTTTTTTGTTTTTCAAGTCATTTGAACTTTTTAGGAATTAAATATAACAAAAACATATAAACTGAATAAAAAAGCATTAAAAAAGCTTTTGTTGTATTTCACACAATGGGCTTGTTTGTAAATTATCCTTGATATGTGTGTGTGCTTTGACATGCTTGAGTGTGTGTGTGTAGTAGTAGTAATGATAGTAGTAGTGGTAATAAGATGATGATGATGATGACACTTTTCAACTTGTTGTCAGTCTTCCAAATATCTTTTGTACTGAGACCTGAGTGACCCGTTTTTCTTTTTTTTGTTGATGTCATGCGGTTACTACTCCTCTATTCATTGGTTTTTTCCTTTTTTTTAATTCTTGGTGATATATATATTCATCTTGTTAGCTTGTTCCTTCTGACACACATCTCTTGCACAAATTTTTTGTTCTAATAATTAATTATTCGTGAATCGAGTTGCATTTGCGTCCTTTTATTGTGTTCTCCTATTTTTCATGTTTTTTTTTTGGTGAGCAGCAATGTAATGCTACCCCTTGCCCCCCGGTTGATGCATTCGACTCTTATTATTATTATTAATATTATGATCAATAGTAGTGTTTTTCAATAGATGAACATGTTTTAAATGATAGTATTTTGATTGCCTATCATAAGTGTGAATTTGTTTATAACATTGAGTGGTGTTTCAGGCATTTTGTGAATTAAATAACTAGTTATTGTGTAGAAGAATTATGGTGGTTGTTGATTCAGTTAGTCGATCAACAACCATGTAGAACGTCGTACATACGTACGCATGCAGGTATGTACATCAATCCAAGTTGTCATGTCACGATAGCACAGAGATGCAAATCTTATAGTGGTATAGGTAGTGAGAAGTATTAGCAGTAATTGGAAAGATCAAGGTTTGAAGATGTTATTCAAAGAGTATAATCTAGTGAAATTTTTTCGGGACAAGAAAGATGAAGGTCGTGAGGAATTTAGAAGATTAGAATTTCTGCAAAGTCCAAGAATCGATGCGTCTACTGCATTGCAAACGATTTTGAGCAGTGCCGTTAACCGTGGGTAACTAATGTCTCGCGGACACCAATCAGGTAGTTTGTAGTTAGTAATCGCGTTTTGCTCTAAGTTGATACACATACGAGTATCTGTCCTCTCTATACAAGTAGTTGAGTGTACAGTATCACTTTTATCTAGACTAGTTTACTACCTGTTTACGTTGTGTCTGACATCAAGTTTATATGCAATAGTTTTGCAACGGAATATAATCATAAATTAGGTTAGTTAAGTTAATCAGCTTAACTGACTATTGGTCTTTCTGCAAACAAACTTTCACTTCGAAGGTAAGAATTCATTGCCCCGGATAATATCTAGCTCATATCAAGTGACGAAAACTATCTATGTTTAGTTTCGACAAATCAACATAATGTGAGACTGTAAGTGCAGCTGCACAACTGTAGATATATTCTTGTCAGAGGTTGGATATATGGCTAACATTTAATTTTGTTTGTGCCTGTACAGCTTGACATTCTTGATATCTGAGTTCAAACAGTCACTGTCTTGTTTTTAACGGATATGATGTTTAAAGGGGGAAGGAACTGGTCAAGATTCCAGATGTGAACGTCAACGCCTTAATGACCAATGTGTGCAATATAATAAGAAACATATCCTAGATTTCACTACTAGACAATATTTATTAGTTCCATAATACCCTTAATAAAAGTCTGTTAAGCGAGTCAACATAATGTACAAAGAGAACTAAAAGTAAGTAAGGAATTAATTAACAACCCCATTATTCGAACCCTCGTTAATAATATATTGAAAATCATGGAGTGTCGAATACTCGCTCCAGTACAGATTGCTAATAATCAGTTCATGCTCGGCATGGGGTTGGATCTTCCAAGCTTATCAAGGCATGCAGCATCCTAAGGTCTCTGTTCTAATTCATCGTTCTAGCTTTAAAAATTTTCCTCTGTAGAATGAACCACCACCAAATTCCGTTTGTTAGACATATTGAACAAATATCCCTCTGAGCTAAAGTAACTGGGAGTATTTTAGCGGTGACCGAGTCGAGATTGACTATGACCACCACTTATTACTACCCGATCATAATGGATACAAAATAACTCCAGAGTAAGAAATATATTTGAAGGAGAAAGTGGGCAATATAACGAACAGCATGTTATGAATGATGGCAGCAACGCGAAACAGAAATGTGTGCTTAAGTAAGTGTACAGTTATACAGAAGGAACACATTAATAAATATTTCGTTTCCACCAATTGCATTCTCTTTGTAAAAGTGTTCCACTACAGTATCCTCAGTAAGGAAGCCTTCATAACCATTATGGGTTTAAAGTCAAGGAAGAGTTACTCAATTGCTTATTTTTTGTTGACAGGGGTTAAAAGAGTTGTTGAAGTTACGCGTAGAGATTGTTAGCCTAGAGGAGAGGTTGGAAATGGTGCCTTTATGAGACTATGTAGGAAGGTGATCTTATATCCTGTGTGTGGTGTAAAATGACTCACGTTAGTGCCTCAACTGAGGTACCACAAGCAGCTGTTTCCAAAAAAATCTTGAATAGGTCGACTGTACCGAACATCACTGTTTCTAGAATAGCCTTGATGCTAAGCTTGTACTTTTGATCATATTTATTTGAATTAATGTTAACATGGAGAATAAATGCTGGTTATTATGACCGTTGCCGCATCTAGGGGTTATTTTTATCGGGTTAATTGTTAAGGTAGGATGTAACGAGTTGTTATTTGAAGTGTATTAGAGATTAGGTACGGGGTGAAACTTTTTCCACCCCACTTATTAACAACTCTAGGCTTTGATAGTTGTGCGGCGTATCTAGCGCTTTGATAATTATTATTAGTCTGCGTGTTTAGATGTTAGTGGTACTTATCAGTCTTTGAACCTAAAGAGGTTGTACTGCATGATACCTTTTAGGTGGTTTAAAAGTTGGTTATATTTCTATCCACCTTGAGTTATTGAACATTACTGAAAAATTAGTGGGAAAAGTGTTTAAATTAGGTAAATATATAAGAGTGAAACTTGCTGAATCTTTGACACTTTGGCGTGCCTCAGGAGTTAGTCAGCATCATAAGGATCTGCTAAACCGTGCAAGAAGGACAGCTAACAGACCCGTTCAAGGTGAAGACCGGTGTCAGGCAAGGTTTCTTAATCTCACCTTCTCCTGGTGGTCGAATGTATTATGAAGACGTCAGCATCTAGAGGGAAGCACGGTATTCACTGAACAACTAATATGCAGCTGGACGATCTGCCTCTTCGATCGCACACGCAACAACAAATGCAAGAGAAGACGACTGGTGTAGTAGCAGCTCCAACAGCAGCAGATCTCAGCGTACATTAAGTGAAAAGGGAGATTTTTCAATACAACACAACATGCAGCAACCAGATCACACCCTATAGAAATGCCTTGCAGGACGTAAAGACCATTGTATATCTATGCAGCGTCGTTGACAAGCTAGGTGGATCTGATGCAGATGTGAAGGCGCGAGTTAGCAATGCGGATGTTTGATTTTTACACGTGAACAACATATGCAACTCAAAACAACTGACAACAAACACTAAAGTCACAATCTTCAATAAAAATATCAAACCAGTTCTACTGTATGGGGTGGAAACGTTGGAAAACTATGAAAGCCGTCATTTATAAGATACAAGTATTTATTAACTATTGTCTATACAAAATACTTCAGATCCGTTGGTTATACACCATCAGCAACTAACTACTTTGGAAGACAACAGACCAGATCCCACCGTGGGAGGAAATCAGGAAGAAGCGCTGGAAGTACTTGGGACACACATTGCGGAAAGCGCCCAAGTGCGTCACATGACAAGCCCTCACTTGAAGTCCGCAAAGCAAAAAGAAAGTGGAAGACCAAAGAACAGGATACTCCGAGTGTTGGAGACATACATGAAGAGAATGAATACCAGTTAGAGAGAAGTAGAAAAGAAGACCCAGGACAGAGAAGACTGGAAAAAGCTAGTGTGCGGCCTATGAACCACTGAGTGTAACAGGCGTAACTAAGTTAATCGCTGAATGTTACATGGGCTCTTACTAAAATCAATGAGCGTGAGTATAGGTGAGATTTTATAGATTAAGTGTTCAGCTACGAAATGGAGGAATTACCGTTAGTACATGATTACATCTAAACTAATGCTAATAACAATGATGTTCTAGTTTGGGTGACACTACTCTCAGATTCCGATTTATCATAAGACTAGTAGGAAAAAAAGAAATAGGAGAGGAAAGTACCCTAAACCTCAAATGACGCATCCAGTATTTCAAGAAACACAGCATTGGTAATTACATTGTTTCCTCATCGACAGTAAATACCAGCCGTTGTTACTTCTGCAGTGAATGGATTAACTGCATTTGCAATCATGCTGTGATGTAATAGTACTATAGGTTCTTGCTAAGTCCCCCCTGTCCACCGTTTTGGTATGTTTGCTGACAGTGTAGAGTCATTAGGCTAACAAAATTAACAACAACGAAGGCACAAGTATCATCAATAGTAAGCATATCGATTCCCACTAAAAAACCTGACTCGCCGAACAAAAAGTCAATCAGACAGTAGGAATAGGCTTCTGTAACCACAGCTTATACACCAACAAAACTACCGGTTGTGGTAAACTTCCGGCATCGGAGGGTATCTTAATGAAGAGTGGAGCTATTTTTGATAAAGAAAAGTTGGATAGTAGTGAACAACGATCTGAATGAGCAGTACCCACCTCAAACTTAAACTCTTCGTTCGAGGGTCAAAATGTCGCTTAAGGCAGGCCTCCCCCATTGAGGATGACTTCAGACTCCATATAAGTTGCTGAGGAAATCCATCTAACCCCTCAGAGACCTTCAGTTAGACAGCCTTCCTTAATCCGAGTCACGCACAGGAAACCATGGTCAGTACGAGCAGCTCTAGAACGTCAATATGTACCCAAGAACAGAACAATATGATGGTTCTCGGATTGCATGAGCTATTTGGGGGTCGCTTGGATGAAGCTCGCGCACATGACGCACTTCTGAAGTCACGCTGAATGTTGTAACAGCCAAAATAATTCGCTTAGATAACAACACGCTGATCGAATAAGACGCACACCAACGTTGGTCAACCTCCATTGACAACTCTCCGTACAGGACACGAAAACCACGGTCACGCAGTCTGAACACACTACACAATCAAATAACTTACAAAGACCAGTTCCAGCAGAACTGATCAACACTTTCTAACGAACCTGTTTATAAATCCGAGGACGCACCACTCGTCTCTATAGCAACTTAAGAAGACTGATGGTTAAACTGGTAGATATTTGAAGATCATACTCAGGTGAAAAATGGCTTTCCATTGTCATTACAAATGAAGAGGTAAGCCTGCAAGGCGTGACACTTCCGATGCGATAGAGTGCACTAAGCAGGAGGTGTAGTAGCGATATATTCATGTAATCATTTCAAAGCTGTAACACTACATCGTGCACAACTAACCGATGCAAAAGAATCATGCTGGTATTGTTTCAAAACTAATGGCACAAAGCACTTGGTTGAGGGATTTACCGACCACTCCCAAATATTAAAGCAGCAAAAGATGAGTTGGCTGGCTGGATATTGCAACTACCACTTCAAATGTTTGGCCAAACACTCTTGGCTGGAAACTTAGACACTCCTCTCCTAAATATTAGCAAGCTGGTTGCGACTTCCACAGGCTGGTCTCAAAGGCGACTTGGCACAGCAATTAAAAGTTCCGTACTGATTGAGGATTTATGCAACTCCCCTAGATAGACTAGAAATGGAAAACCCTCAAACTTGGATCATTTTATTAACAAATGATCAGCACCTGGTCGTAGATGTTCATGTCAACAAACCACTCAGAAGTAGACACCATAGTTCAGTCATGTTTAACATATTCATAAACGAAATATTCAAGCGATGCAAAAATAAGCCTTACTTTTGCCTAACGAAGGCGGACTAAACATACATAAGAGAGCATCACCTCACCGCCATTTGGCTAAGGGTGTTGTGGAGGCTAAGAGTAGATGATCGCTGGTAAACGGCCAGAGATACCATTCAAAACATTGTCCTACACAATATGCGCCAGGAAAATTACATACCTCAGAAAAGAGGAACGGAGGTTAGGCGAAGAAAAGGAGAATCTGGCTTAAGTGAAAGGTCTCTCTGAAGGATTGCGGCCTTAGTTTTTACTTAGCACTATAAAACGGCCGCAGCGCCAAAGTTCAAAGCAATAAGGGACACCTGCGAATGAAACTAGCAGTCAAGATACAGGAAAAGCAAAATATCTCTGTAAGTTCACAACCAAACGGAAATCTAAAAACCAGAGTGTTTGTGCTCTATTAGGTCCAAATGAGTAAGAATAAACCAACTTATAGATGGCTGAGATCTTTAAGGTCAACTTCACTGATCAGTTAAAACATGTACTCAAAGATCAGATAAGGACTCAAACCAGTTGATGTCTTAAGGAGTATCTGATTTACTCCTGGCTAAGTACCAAAACTCTCAAATCGCTGAAACCAGAAAAGTCCCCTGAATTTGATAATATTCGCTGTAAAGTCTGAAAGAGTGTGCAGAAACACTCAATTCACTGTTATGTGACTTGTTCAGCAGTTCTCTGGAGTCACACTAGCTTCCGGATGAATGGAAACAAGCTATTCTCTTTCCAATTTCTAAAGGAGGAGATTTGAAGTATCCCGCATATTTCAGACCAGTCACGTTACAACCAATAATACAGAAGGTTACGGAAGAACTAGTGGGAGAGCAAATGGGGGGTACATGGATAAGATCGAAATCGTCCATGAAGCCCAACAAGGGTTTCTGAAAGGCAGGTCATGTGCATCTAATCTTTTCATAGCATGGGACAGTTGGAAAACCCCCTTGGACCAAAAAAATACTGATTCGTATGATATTCTTCGTAAACGCGAGGGTTTTCGACACAGTACCTCAAGTACTCCTAATTAACAAAGTCGCAAAGATGGGCTTCACTAAACCTTTTCTATCCTGGCCCAGAAAGAGGAAAGAACAGAATCTCTTATACTAAGGCAAACGGGTTCCATGCGAGCTGGTGAGTTTTATAAAGATCCACTTTTTTCCTGATAGTTATCTATGACCCGTTAGATACATTTCCTTTGGCATCACCAATTTATGAAGACTACGCGATTATATGAAGGTCCATAAAAAGCGAAAGGGATTAGTTTGACCGTCGAAATAACTTTATAACGATAGAGGGCTAGGAAGCTGACAAACGGCTAAAACAGTCAGAATATCACATCATGAACATGATACCAAACGAGACACAGACAACTTACACTAGCAGTGGAAGTTGGCTCTGTCTTAAGAGTTTGATCTCGGTCTATTAACCACACAAATCCTTCAGACTGAATGCAGAGACGAGCAACCAAATGGGTGATTGGGTTGAAGAATACACCTCACGAAAACAGACCCCAAAACTTAGGATTATTCCCACCCAGTCATAGTGGGATCAGATGCAATCCGACAGTGGCACACAGCATACTAAATACTCCAAATTATCCTAGTAAGAGCATCTAGTCAATGAATCGCCACGATACAGCTTGAGGTAATTCTCGAAAAATTACGCGTCAAAGAGTGAACATTCGGGTTCGTGCACATATTTTTCATTAAAAGTTGTCGAAACTTTCAATGTTAATCCTCTTAGTGAATATCTCCAAGAAAAGACTTGATGAATACGTATATACATCTCCCTCTTGGACCGGTTATGTATGATGCATGTCTCGAAACTTGCTAGTTGCTATTACCGTCATCTCTTCAGATCACAAACTCATTCTATCTCGTTCATTACCCCTGTTTCTTCTTCTTTGTTCATAAATGATTGCCAAATGACTAGAATTAATGCCATGGGGTTGCTAGACTTCACCACAACGGACATTACCAAATGCCTGTAACCCTACCGAAACAACAAGAAGCGAGAGCAAATAAATCAGTTGGTTTGTAACGAAGCCTTAATATAACAATCTCTTCTTTCGACTATCAGTTTGTCTTGATCTCATGCTGGCTTTATTTCTGATTGTTGTCCATTGATTGCTCTAGTAAATCTAAGTACATTCTGTGTGCTTACTGCATCGTCGACTCCTCTTTTTCACTTGTTCGTTCCGCTTCCAGATAACATTAGACGCTGCTCCAAAGATATCCCCAGTACATGAGATACCTATTAGCTAAACGCAAACTAACCAAAGACCGAACTTACCTGTATAAGCAAGCTTGTGGCCGGGGGAATGGATATTGGAACTATTTACGAGGAGCCCACTTCAAAAGTTGTCTTGTCATTGACGTATTTGGAAGTTAGTTATGATTTGTGATTAATATTCGCAAGTTTGTTATAGGTTGAGTAATATCGTTTTAACGGTACTAGATTTTGTCTACCCCTTTTTCAGGGCTAATTGTGTGATGAAATCCCAACTAACCTTAGTTAGCATTTAAGTTCAATCACAAGCCAAATGAACGGAAAAACTTTAGACCAAGTAGGATTTAGGCTCATGTCTTTTCTGGCGGGATATCAGATATTGTATTCTGATAAATTAAAGAAGAATAAATTCACTGCTAATTCAGGGTTGCACAAGGTTGTCTCGTACTGATCGTATTTCCTTAAGGGAAAACCTTAGAAATTCATGTCAGAACAAAAGGGACAGAGTAATCTTTGCTTGGCATTTAAGGGGATGACATGCCAGGATCTTAACTTACTGTCAACTTCCATAGTTAGCATTATACTCCCCAACTAACTGGCATAAAGAACATGGTCAGATGGAAAAGGATTCTCAATACTCTCTAGCTTCAACGGCAGTTCTGAATTCTGGCATAATAACTTGCCCATTTATCTTTTATGTCTCACGGTAGGTAGACTTCGGGGTTCGGAATATACTGCATGTTTTACTAGTTTTTTTAACCGGAGTGAAGTGAAATGGTTACTTGGAATATCATGACTGTTCCACTAATACTCCTTTATAACTATCAATACATTATTATGCTTATATCACAAAGCAATATATTATTTTCTCGTCCAAGGCATGGTTATGTTGATTTATTGTCGATGACCTGGCTGAACTGTTCTGCAAAGTGAAAGGTTCAGTTAGTTACCTCTAGTTCCGATTTTGCGTAATCTTGAATATTGTGCATGAAAAATGAGGTGGCCAATAAGTGATTCTGAAACTTATTACCAATTACATCATTCTTCTAGAACTAGGAATTTTAGAAAGCAGGCTATTTCTGCCTTATAAATACATTCGAATATTTTCATCAGTTTTCTCTCGTAATTTTGCTATCTTGACGTGGTGGTGGTCAGGCTTGCCTATTGTGAGGACCCAACTAAGCTATATTGGCTCGAACATACGTTCCTCTAGGTTCTATAATTCCAGGCAGGTCTATTAAAGAACTGTAAGACTAGAAGCAGCAACTGAAAGCCTGAGGGAGGAACCATACTGCTGACTGTATAGAGGTGTGGCAGCAGTAAGGTGTTTCCCTCAGACAATCATCATCTAGAGCTATGCTGCCTCTTCACAAGGAAGAACGGGGCTAAAAAATGTCGACCCTAAAAATGTCACACCTCACCTTACCCCACGGATTTCCGTCTGTGGTGATAAAGTTATTAAGAGAGCGAAACTGACACTACAAACTTCCCATAAAAAGCTGTACCTGACAGACCTCAAGTAGTTGTCTCTCGAAATCCACAGTCACTCTCCTGTTCGCTAAGACCAATAATAAGCCGATTTCCTTTTCATGTTCCTCAAGAAACTCCCTTTCACAGCCGGGAAGTGACATCCGTAACAGCACATGAGACTAAATCGGTGATAATCAAATCCTTACCCTCGCAATGTTTCCTGTAAATTTTTCCATTGCTTATGTTGGGTTCAAATAATATAAAGATTTTTTCGGTTTTTTATTGTAATTGGTCTTTTAACTAAATAATTGCACCTTTAGTCATTTATCGGTCTGTTTTCATTGTCTCTTTTGACAATGTTGTTTCGAATTTGCTTTGAATAGTAAGATACCAACTTGGAATCATAGCAGCATAGTAAATTACAAAGATGGTGCGAATAGAATAGGTTAAATGGTAGACATTCTTTAATAAGGCGTGCGCTTATTACCCCTAATGGAGCATTAGCTGCTGATCAGCAAATTGTTTTTCTAACGACTGTTTTTTATTGAGTTGGATTTCTACGGGATGTGGTCGCTAACCCTAAATCCAACCCTCTCCCTTTATCCCTCCTTGGGACCGGCAGTTACTCTAGAACGGCTCCAAGCGGAGTTATAAGGCGTTTAATTTTTAGGTAATACGTAGTGAATATGTCTTTATCATTGTGATAGGTTCGGAGTTACGAATACATTAGATATCTCATCATTGATTTCTCTCGCACTTAAGCCTCCACTAAGGTCTTCGTATCCTTTAACGATTATAAACTACTGTCATGTTTTACTCTGACTTCGCCTTTTTCCAACACAGTATCGCTTCAACCGAGGTTGTAAGTTGGGTTTATTATAATCGGCATGTTTACCATATGACCCAGGCAGTTAATGGACATTTAAAAAAATCTTCGAACAATGTTACCCAAGATCGTACGTCATGCATTAAGCAGCTTCAGAGCACATACCAAAATGTTCTCAGATTTTTTTGTTGAATGCGTTCAAATACTACATGTTGCATCTCTCTTCATGTAACAGAACTGCACTGTCTAAGTTGTCATGAGAGTTCCTCTCTGTTATAAACAATAAGATCACTTATCTTTACACTAGTCTTTTCAAACACAAACATTTAAATAACATTTCAGTTCTTCAACTAAAGTCAAATAACCAATAACCTTTAGTTGATTTTCAGTGGTAGGTAGCTTTGGGCAATGTGGCGTGTTAAGTCTCACTAATCAGATACTACTATGCTCTAGAATTCACTTCCTTTGTCCACTATTAACATGTCTAACCGCTCTAAAGCTAGTGGATCTCTAGATCCATCCTCAAGACAGGATGTGTGTCTGCTGTTTTTCAATTTTATTGTATATTCTAAGATAGCAATAAAAAAATTCATTTATTAGAAATGTATGTTTATTTAATTATGAACTGATTACTAATATGCACATTCATTTACTTTGTATATATTAATCTAGGTACATATAATCACAACAAAGAACATTTTACCCATTCCATTTTTTCCCATGTATCCTAGTTTATTTATATTTAGTCTTTTATTGAGATTGTTGGTTGGTTATCCGAATCGATTGACTTTTGAATTACCTGACAATGAAGCAATTTGTTTTTATGAAGATCTTCCAGCTTCGAAAAAATATGTATTTAGTTATCATGTCATTCATGGCGGTCAAACAGATGTAGATATCATCATAAAAGATCCTAAACAAGTGATTATCTCCAATATAGAACGTGGTTCAGACGATGATATTCCTTTTACAACAATCTCTTCAAATGGTACTTATTCATTTTGTTTCAGTAATGAATTCTCGTCTATATCACATAAACTTATTTATTTTGAAATACGACCGGAAGATTTTGAATCATTAGCTGAAGAAGCTGGTTTACCAATCTATCCAACTGTTATGACTTTATTGGATAGTGTTATTGAAGTATTGCATCATTATTTATCACGAGCTGAAAGTTTTGGCATTGAATTGAAAAATCGTGATTATGGTGATTTCTTAGTGGCGGAAGATTTGAATGCAGCTGTTTTTATCTGGAGTATCATTATTACATTAGTTGTGATTGTAACTTCTGTTGGACAAGTTACAATATTGAAGAATTTCTTTAGTGAGAAAAAAGTTGCCTATTCAGCTGTGCCGACAAATTATCCTATTCATACGCTGAGAACATAAATTACTGTAGATTGTAGTAATATATACATTTGTGTTGTGCATAGGATAGTTATGATTTAAACAATGATTTGAATGCGAAATATTGCCTATTTCTTGTGACCACATTCAAAATTATCTCTGTTTTCCGTTGTGTTCTTTTTTCTCAAACACATCTTTATTTTTAAACAACTTTTGTCAAATTGTTAAACTTGTACAGTTTCATTTTTTAAAAGTTTGATTTGTATTCTAAACTTTGACTTGTGGTTGTGTTGGTGGTTTTTTCTTATTTCTCTCTGTCTCTCTCTGAGACACCTTAGTTCATCAGTTTGTGTTACATAAAACTATGCTTTTGGTTACCGACTATGTGATGATGATGATGATAACCAGTGATTATCAGTTAACTTTTTATTAAGAACTAATAGATGTCTATATGGTAAGGAATTAAACCAAGATAACGTCACTGACAATTAATCGGTGGAGCTCTGTAATCTGCATATTGTACTAAATTTTTTAAACCTCATTCTTGTGTTAGTTTTCTCAATCTGTACTGTCTACAAAGTTGGCTAATGTAAAAATATATGCTATCTCTAGGTTTAGACTTGCCTCATTTAGATTATGTGACAATATGTTCACTACATAAAGGCGCTGATTGTGAAGAGGAGTTCCCTAGTGCTTGGAAGTGTCAGTCAATAACAACGTAGAACTTTGTATGTACGTATAGCGCTTCAAGTTGTCATAGCACATTAGCACAGAGATGCAATTGTCAACTCAAATCCTATAGTAGTAGAGATAGTAGAATTACGAGCAATAATCGAAGAGATTAGGGTTCGAAGATATTATTCAAGAAGTTTAATTCAGTGAGATAAATTTAAAGATAAAAAGATGAGGATGATGAGGAATTCAGAAGATTAAAATTTAAGAGAAGACAAAGAATGGATGCACATATATCACTGCAAACGATTGTGAGCCATGTCATCCAAAGTCTCTAATCACCAGTTACAATTTTCTCGCGGGCCCCAACCAGGTAGTCTACGTCTACAAACATAGCTTAATCTACTTGTCAGCGATTTCACGGGTTTGTGCAATGTCTTGGTCTAGCCGCCTCTAGCTTTCTTACAACCTACCCCTACACTACAAAACAGCTCGTTGAGGTAGTCGGTGTTCGGGCATTTGTGACACATGTCCCAACCGCCTCAAATGATGAAGATTCACTACTTCATAGATCGATCTACCATCCTCACCTAGTGTCCGTATCCTATCGACAGCATTGCTTACTCGATAGTCCCAGGAAATACGAGCAATGCTTCGGAGACATCTATGATCGAATACTAATAGCCTATGAATGTGCTCTACTCTTACTAGCCAGTTTCCAACTTCATATAGTAGGGCGGGCGAGGTGCTACACAGTAGACTCGTTCTTTGGTTAGCAAATAGATATCTCGCCTACGCCATAAGTGGCGCAAGTCGGCAAATGCCAATCCAGCCTTCTGTATCCGTGTTGAGATGAGACACCAGGCCATCAGCACTGATGAGCGGTCAGCACGCTCAGTCGCTTCACGCCCTATCACTAGCTCAGGTGTTGACACAAGCCAATCCTGAAGCAACATTCTGCATTTCGAGGAGGAGAATCGCATTCCGAACATGCCTACATTGTTGTTTAAGGTGGTCAGAAGACAGCATTTCGTCAGCGTCTTCAACAAGCAGAACTATGTCGTTGGCATATTCTAAGTCGACAAGTGAATCTCCCGGTAAAAGTTCAACTCCTGAAAAATTAGATGAAAGTTTCGTCTCTAAAACCATTGTTTAATGCAAAGTTAAAGAAGAATGGAGAAAGCGGATAACCCTGACGGGAACTACTTTAAGTAATCGATTCCGATGACAGTTCTCCGTAAGCTGTAACTCGACCAGTAGTGTTCGAGTAGGAAACTTGTAGTAAGTTTATGTAGTTCTCTGGTACACCTTTAAGTTACAGACACTGCCACAGAACCTCACGATTGACAGTCAAGTGCAGCCTTAAGGTTGAGAAATACTACAATTATGAGACCTCTGGAAGTGTATATTCCAGGACCTGACTAATAGTGAATATGTGGTTTATACATTCACATCCAGGTCGAAAACCAGCCTGGTGTTCTTTTGTCCTTTCTTACAAATTGGGACAATCAGCGATTGAGACCAGTCGGACGGGATTTCTGTCCAGTCCCCAAATTCTAACTAAGATCTCAGTCAATCTAACTGATATAACTGGACCACCAACCTTAAAAATCTCAGGGTTTAATCTATCAAGACCTGCTGCTCTCCCTCGCTTCATATTTCCTATCGCTTTCTCAACTTCATAAAGAGTCGTAGGACTTACATCGATTTGCTATTCAGGATGACGAGATCGTGGGCAACGGAAGTTTGGCTGAAAGCCAGTTGAACTGATCCCTAAAGTGTTCTGCCCATCGATCCAATCTCCTGGATTGAGAATGAATAATAAAACCACATTTTTCCGAGATAGTTTCGCTAACAGATGGATTTCTAATACCGGTCCCCTCGATAGGTCGGAACAACTGCCTGCTGTTGCCTATTGCTGCTGCCTTTTCCATTTCCCATGCTTTCGTTACCCACCACTGTTCGCGATCATTGCGTAGGCTTTGATCGCCTGTAGACCCTTTGTGGCTACTGTCGGTCCCAAGCCCGAATAAAGGAGGAGGAAAGGTCTTCATTTAGAAGAGTTATGACGTCTCATGATGAAAGCCGAACTCCCTCGGAAGTTACGAGGTCTATGCCCCTTCTGACAACCAGAACCCTTCCAGGTTGTGGGCAGCCGGGAAGTAACATCCGCCTTCATACCCAAAAAATTTAAATAGTTAGTATTAAAACCATGGTTGCCAAAAGCTTATTTATATTCAGATGTGATTCTCGTCATTCGAATACCACTAATTGAATTCAGTAAGTTGACATATGACCGAAATGCCATTCATATATTGTGCTACCAGCAAAAGTACTTTTAACGTGATGAAGCCTTAACTAACACGGTAAGGTTTGAACTAGTAAATAAATGGTCACATATTATGCACATAAAATATGTGGTTTTATCTCATGAGCAAATCATGAATTGATCATTGTTAGACCAACATAAGAAACCTAGAAGCACTGGACAGCCGCTTCGTCCTAATATGGGACTCATCAGTTGTGAGTATCCACAACCCAGGGATATTCAGTCTCGCATGCAAATGCTTAACTTCTAGAACACGCAGCCGGCATCCAGTGGTGTCGAACTTCAATCAACCCAAGGTATTGTAAAACCTCACCCATTGTCTTCGGTAGGTAACTAACTGCCTGCACCCAACACGGTTGAACTCCCATTGGTCACGACTTCTCATTAGAACTCTGAGAATTTCCTCACGAAGCTAATCACTAGTATACACACCATCACTAGCATATTGAGCTTCACAATTCATTTTGTAAACGTTATGGGGTGTATGACACAATTAAATTCAAATTTTAAAAAAATCAATAAATAAGGTCAAATAAATGTTCATGTACATGTTGAATGCCAAAAGAAAAGAATCATTAAAAAGGAAATATTGACTTGAAAAAAAAGTTCAAATCAAGAGTTACTACTCATCATAAAGTGATAATATTTACTGAATTAGACGGGAGTTGACCTATTTCAATTCATTATCGATCTGAGCGAATTTGCAAAATAAAATAAGCGAATCACTTCTTAGTGCTTGCTTTTATAAAATATTCTTCAAATAATTTTATTGTTTTCATAAAGGTTATACTTGTGTACAAGTGTATAAATTGTCTTAATGAAATTATGAATCGATCATTCTTAAGCTACCATTAAAAACCTGGAAGCACTGGGGGGCCGTTTTGTCCTAATATGAGACTCATCAGTTGTGCACACTCACAGCTCTTACCACTTGCCGAATTCGAACCCAGGACCTTTAGTCTCGCAAACGAACGTTAAAATAGGATCCAACAGTGTTAATGTCTAACTTTAATCAATCTCCTGCTATTGCACAGACTGTAATGAAAACAATTTAAAGGTTATTGATTTTTTCATTCAAAGATCATGTGATTTGAAGTTTAATTTCATTGTATACATTGTAAGTATTCAAACATACTAATCATGTCTAAACTTACTTACTTACTTACTTACTTACTTACACCTGTTACCCACTAATGGAGCATAGGCAATCGACCAGCAAATCATTCTTCTGGTTAGCATTTTTTATTTAGCGAGTTGGATTTCTACGGGGTGTGGTCGGTGACCCCATGCCCAAGTCTTCTCATTTATCCAGGCTTGGAACAGGCAGTAACCTTAGAAGGACTCCAGGTGCAATGAAGAATACTAATAAAGAACTAGCACTATAACTCAGTATCTAAAGAAGATAAGACGATTTGATCGTTTTCATGTCACAGCATTCAACTATCGATCACGATCAACACGCAGATTCCAATCAAAGATAGTCCATACATTAGTCAGTCAGTCAGATGCAACGTAGAACTTCGTACGTAAGTACATCAGTTCATGTTGCCATGCCACATCAGCACAGAGGTATAATTGTCAATTCAAATCCAATAGTAGAAGAAGTAATCGAAGAGGTTAGGATTAGAAGATATTATTCAAGAAGTATGTGATTCAGTGAGAAAAGTTTAGAAAGTCAAAACTAGAGGTGTTGAAGAATCTAGAAGATTAAGATTTGAGAGAACACAAAGAATAAATGCACCGGCGCCATTGTGAACGATTTTGAGCCATGTCATTCAAGGTCTCTAACCATCGATTATTATAATCTCGCGGACCCCAACCAGGTAGTCGACAATTACCGACATGGCTAAGTCCACTCGTCAATGACTTCATGCATTTCTGCCATGTTTTGGTTTGGCCGCCCCTAGCTTTCTTCCAACCTATTCCTACACTACAAAACATAGCTCTTCGAGGCAGTCGGTGGTTCGGCATACGCATCACATGTCCCAACCACCTCAACTGATTAAGTTTCACCACTTCATCGATTGATCTTCCATCCTTACCTAGTACTCGTTTCCTAACGACAGCGTTGCTTACTCGGTTGTCCCACGATATACGAGCAATGCTTCTTAGACATGAATGATCGAAAACCAGTAACCTACGAATATCTTTTACTCTCACTGGCCATGTTTCACAGCCATATAGGAGAACGGAGCGAACTGCTGCACAGTACACTCGTCCTTTAGTCCATACATACCAAAATTGCTCAAATGACCGCTAGTCAGTGTGATTTCACAGACTAATTTTAAGTTTCAGTCTGAGAGGATTTAATCCGCCATAATCAAAGTTTATTTGGACAAGAAAAATTGTTTAAAAGCCATTAGATTACAATCATTGTTACGTTTTTTTTTGTAATCATAGATACCCTACGATCAATGCTTAGTTGATTAACTCATATTTCAAACTTGAATTAGAAAACAAATGTTCAATATCATTGTTCAATGTCACCTATTTTTTTTTGATTTGATTTGTAAGCGCATAATGAATGATGTGAAAATAGTTCATTGATTACTTTTAATCAATACATATAATCTACACAACTCAAAAATATTACAAAATAAATGTCAATATAATTCAAGCTTTTAAAACAGAGAAATTCTTGTTTTCAATCGTTATTTTACCATTTAACACTAAACAACATGAAGAATTATTTCTGTTTTTGTTTTTTGTTTAAACTGGCAGTTTTATGCATGAATATTGAAATGGCTGAAAAAAATATATTTGAAGATATGTTTAGAAACATTGAAACTGTTTTAAATAAGTTGGTATATACAGCGGAGCTTACGATATATATAAGTCTCTATTGTATTGATAAACGTGTATGTATATCAGTAACAAGTTGTGACATGTATGTTTAACCCAAAATGATAGTATAAGAACATTGCATCATACTACTTTAACTATTCGTACGATATACTTCTTCGCGTGATAACAAATTTTAATCCCGGAACTCTGAGAATCGAATAAGAAGTAGATTCTAGAGGAAGAAGTATATTTGATATCGAAATAATATCGAGGTAAGAGGGCCCACAAACGGCCAACGTCCACGCAGGAGACATGCGAAGAGGAGAATAGGAATAACACGCTTGGCGCGAGAGAGAAAGTCTTTAGTACAGATAAACAAGAGGTGTACAATCTAACAATTATTGTCAGAATTAAGTACAATAATAAATGTTTATATTTCAGGAATTGTGTTTTCTTCGTAAAAGTAAACTACTACACTACTGACTGAATAGACTTCGCAGGTGATCTGGATATTCTGTCACACACGCAACAACAAATGCAAGAGACGATAGGGGGTGTAGCATCAGCCTCATTCGCTGTAGGTCTCAGTGTACACAAAGGGTAAAGCAAGATTCTTTGATACAATACAACATGCACCAACCAAATCACACTTGACGGAGAAGCCTAGGAAGATGTTGAGATGGTCGTCAAGATTTGTAGCTCAGGTGGATGATTGTGGTGGTGGTGTTTGGTTCTCTGAGCTGGATGTTTTGGTTGTTTCGCTTCCATTGTTCTTCTGAACAACATCATCAGCAAAAACTTCAGATAGAAGTGAAGCATTTGAATTTTTCCACGTTTGACCTGTAGCTTGTTCTGCTAACCTCGATCTTGCTTAGTTGCTGTTGACCTTAAGCCTGTCGTTGTTTGCACCTTTATTTTGATTGTATCCCCCTTTTGATCTGATTCTTGATCTTATGACCGACTGCCTCGACGAGCTATGTTTTGTGGTGTACGAGTAGGCTGAAATAAAGTTAGGCCAGACCAAGTCATGGCACAAATTCATGAAGTCACTAACAAGTGGACTGAGTCATGTTGGTAGGTGTACGCTACATGGTTGGGGTCCACGAGAGCTGTCGCGTCAGAAGTTACTACTAAAGAGAAGTGTATCAGCTGCAGAAATATGGAAAGCTATGTGAAAGATGACAGCCAAGAATCTGCTTGTTAATGCGACCAATAGGAAAAAACATTTGAGGTGACAGTGATATCTAGGATGATCATAAAATGGACCAGTAGAAATTAACCAATAAGAATTGACTAATTGTTCTCTTAGGATACTGAATCAATACCCTGAAATTCTATTAATAAATGAATTATTCCATTAGGACTTAAAATTTTCACTCAATACCATTCAATTATCATAACAGGCAGAAGTCTGCAATCTCTTAAAGACTGCTGACCTAAATCACATACCAAGTCATCAACCAGAATCCTAAGTCTAATTTAGTCTGTTATTATAACTTGGAGTCCCTGACTTGAGCAATCACACACCTGACCCATACAATCGATCTTGAACAACCGGTGAAACTGCAAATAACCAGCCTGACGAGAAAAGGGGAATCATAAGTTGTATGACCGTAGTTTATGAGTTAACTGAAAGCTTATAGTGAATGAAATTCTTACGCACAGTATTTACATGAGAGAGTGGCCTAATCACTTAGGATCGCAAAGTACCGTTCACAGCAATAATTATTATTTTGAAGTGTCCTCTGAATTGACTAGTATATACATTGGAAGTTGAGGTTTCAAATATGAACACTTACATGTTAGGAATATGATATTTTGTGGGATATTTCGCCGCCTTACACTTCTCAACTTATAGCTGCACACAATTTAGAGGCGACTGCTAAAGGAGCCATTCTGAAAGTGCTGTCTGACAAAATATTATCTTATATATTAACAAGGTACAGCGATTGAGTCAAATACTTAGAATAGTTGCATTGACCAGATTTCCTTAAACTCTAAAATAAACCTAAAAATTAATAAAATCGTCAGATATTTGTCATATTAGATGTTTGTCCAGTCACAGTATCAATCGTGAAACATTTTAAAAAATGTCCAGAACACTAATTCAGAGTGCAGAAAATTTATCCTTGATAGTAAAATACTTTTATAAAATATTAACTACTTATGAGTAGGTTATATCAGTAGACAGAATTTATCCAACGAAAACACTAGGTTGAGTTAATTCATAGTAAAGTCAGCATTTTGTGGACTGCTTTATAAATGTGTTGTTTCATAGCGAATGCCTTGAAACAAATCGGAGTTGAATGTTGCACTGATTATAAAAAGACTTGCACCTTCCATTTCGTTTTGTAACCACTGATTTAGCTGCCCCTATGGAGCAAGTTACATTAGTCGAATTTCTGGTAATTTACTTGTTTACAGTGGTGAACACCTTCCAGTGTGACTAAAAAAATGTGTAATCAAAACAGTAAACAGCTTAATGGCGGCTCACTTTATTCATACTTGTAAAATTTTTGATTATTTTTCGAGTTAGAAATTTTGGAAATGTATACTATTTGTATATATAATCTGTGTTTTAATATAGTGGTAATGTTGAACGGTTGATGACTGGATTGAATTGTAAACTTTTTATTTCTCCGAATTCATGATAGTTAAAGGTCAGGGTTTTATCGAAGTGCCTATATCGCAAACTTCCAGCTTTATAGATTAACAAAATGTTCTTTTCAATAATAAGCTGAGTCATGTCGGTAGGTGTCGACTACCTGGTTGGGGTCCGCGAGATGGTAGTAATCGATGGTTAGAAACCCTAAATGACATGGCCCTAAACCGTTTGAAATGGTGAATCCACTCTTTGTGTTCTCTCAAATCCTAATCCTCTTGATTCTTTATCACCTTTATCTTCCTCTTTTTAAATTTACTTCACTAGATTCTACTTCTTGGATATTATTTTCAAATCTCTCTTCTAATCTCTCCGATTACTGCTAATACTTCCACTACCTTTATTACTGTGAGATTTGAAGTGACAATTACATCTGTGTGCTAATGTTTTAAGGTGACATGAACTGATGTCCGCACGTACGTACGAAGTTCTGCGTTGTAACTGACTGACTGGACTTCTAGTTATTCAACATTTTGTTGATTTGAGAAAAGGTTAGTTATTTTTTTCCTGTTTTAACTATTACCAAAATTCTTACGAGATTTTAGTGAGCACAATGAAGTCAAGAAATATATTGGTTTATTTGCGTGCATCTAAGATGCTGGTGATTATTTTTTTTCTGAAAAATATCCAATCACAATGTACACACTTTATAATCAACCGATCGATCAAGTAAGTGAGTGAGTGATTGATTGATTGACTGATTGATTGGTTGACTGATCGATAAGTCACTCATTAATGAATACGTTTCTTGTAATATGAACGAATCTTCACTTCTCTTTATATTGAATAGAATTCTTGAAACTTTTCTCGGACGAAAACTTCTACTTCATATTCTGTCGACTGTTTAATTTTTATATTATTTCGACGAAATAATTCGAAAAACTCTCTCATTTCACCGAAAAAAAAATTAATAGACAGTGGATTTTTGTTTCAAAAGACAATTCAGACAAAGTTAAATTGGTATTTAAAAAAAGATTATGGAATTAATCGATCAAAATCATTTGAAATCTTTAAAACAAACAACTACAAATTCATTGCATCTAATTGAGAACAATTTGTTTCGACTGGATAGTCAACCTGCAGATGTGAAAATTACTAAACAATGGACATTGAAATCATTGGTAATCATAGATATACATTTATATTTGTGTGTGTGTGCGTGCGTGTATGTGTGTTTATTTCGTTGAATTAGTTCTATAGCTATCCTTTAGTCAGACAAGGTGATACTACTATAGTAGTTTATTCGACTTAGTGGTTTTATCTACGAAACAACCTTGATATTCAGGTTGTCTCTTTCATGTGAGACTATTGAATGTAACACCAATCACTCTGTGGTTATTATGAGTTTGCTATAGAAAACTCTCTCAAGATATTCATGAAGAAATCGTCAGTGTATAAATAATTATCTGCTTTTTTTCTTACTTACGCCTGTTACACTTAAAGGAGAGAGCTTGATGTCTACGGGATGGGATAATTAATCCCCATGCCCAACCCTCCTCCTTTATTGGGGCTTGGGACTGGCAGTAAACCTAGAAGGGCTCCAAACCCACCATCTACAGTCTCGCGCGACTTCGAAGATTTTTCTCAGTTAACATTAGTGATTAATCATAAAGAAGTTTGGAATAATATTAACTACTATGTCAATTCATAATATCCAATATTCATATCAAACGTTTCTATTTTCCAATTAGAGTTTTGGAGATTATTGTTTTTACACATTTAAAATCAACAATCAATGATTCTCAGACCACCAGTCAAAACCTGGAAGCACTGAACGGCCGTTTCGTCCTGAAATGGGACTCATCAACAGCAATGCGCATACACGACTCCTGCCAAAGACAAATGGATGAGGTCGCGCAAAATCCCGAGATGCAGGAGTCATGAATGCGCAATGCTGATGAGTCTCACACCAGGATGAAACGGCCGTCCAGTGCTTCATGGTTTCTAATAGTGGTCTGAGAATCATTGATTGGTGATTTCAAATGTGTTTCTATCTTCCTTTGAGCTTCTTATATGTAGGTGGTTAAAACAGTGAAAGTTCAATGGATGAATTTCGTTGTTTAATTTAATGTCCATATTACCACTTCTGCAATTTAATTTTCCAAAGTTAACATTATTAACTGATATGGGATCTTTACATAAAGTAATTTACACTATAAAAGTGATTTCTCCTAACCTACTAGTAAATTCACTTTAACTGCAATAGTAATTTTAGCTAAAAAATATTGCCTACTTGTTATTTTATAAGTAGTTAATAAAAATTATAGACATTTTCTTGATTTAAGTTGTAAGTAAGCAGAAAACACCACTTCTCTCGTACCAATGTTTTTACCTACCTATGAAAATTTTGAAACTGGAAATTTTCTTAAAAATATATCATGATATAATTTATGGGTGAAACAGAAAGTGAGAAACTAATTATTAAAACAGATAAATTCACTGTCAGGTACTTAATCATTCCATCAGACTAAATTAATGTTTAAAGTTTTTGATTATGACAGCAAACTTTAGTTTCCTCCATGAAAAAACTTTCAAGTATGTCGACTGTGTACATCTAATACATGTAAGCAAGTATATAATGATCTTTTTAAGTTGTCTATAATTATTCATGTTGAGGACGTTGGTTCCCCAGAACTCGCTTAATAAATGCCCTAATTTTGGATTTTATGTTTGCGAGCATGGGCTGATCAGTTGACCTTGAGATTTCATTTCCCACCAGGAAAAGCCTTGACAGTGATTGGTTGCTGTGCATTTTAGTGTGCTACTTTTGTGACTGTCCCTAGGACGTTTCTATGATGTATAAATAAACGCGATTTGTGTGCTCGAATTCATTGTGCTTGTAGGGTGTTTATAGAATACACTTTCTACGCTATATCAAGACTTCTCATTAGCCGTTTGAGGTCAATGGATCAGAGTAGCCTACCTGGATGCTGGTTCATTGTCTCATTCTTGTTTATCGACTAAGGTGATCTAGTAATAGTTTCAAGCATACCTAGTGACGATCATAACAAATCATTCGAAATTAAAATAGATTTCTAAAAGAAACACTTTTTTCCAATATAGTATTATAGAGATCGTTGTTTCACATTGAAATCATGAATGAATTATGCTTAGATCACTGTTATAAATATAAAAGCACTAAATGGCCGTTTTATCCTGTTATGGGACTCGTCAGTGGCAGTGAGCAACCACGACGTCTGCTACACATGACTAGTGGAGTTCAACCCTGTCGTGTATAAGCAGTTACTACCAAAGACAACGGACGAAGTTATACAAAATCCTTAGGTTCATCATGGTTAAAAATTACTCATAGTGGATGCCAACTCAGTGGTCCGGAGTTTAGGCGCCAACGATCCTGGGTTCGAATCCTGCAATGGACAGGAGTCATAGATTCGCACTGTTGATTAGTCCCATACCAGGACGAAACCGTTGTCCAATGCGCTCAAGTTTCTAACGATAGTCTTATATTGATCGATTTATGAAGTCAAACATATTAAATTTTATACTGAATCCAAGATTTTTCATGTTTTCATGATTTGATTCATTCTAATTCTTTAGTAACATTTCTTATTTGTTTTTAAAATTGTTTTCAACTAACACTAACTCATTTTGCTCATCACCATTAATAAAATTAACTTTATAGACACTCAAGTAAAAAAAAGTTGATGATTTTCAATCTCTTTTTTAAAAAAACTTTTTTTCGCAACATAAAATATGTAGTTTTATCTTTTCCACCGTGCTCTTCTTTCTAGTTGAAAAAATCTAAACCCAAATCAGAATGGGATAAATACGCAGTGGTCGATCGATCGAATTGGTCTAAATCACAAATGACTGTGAGTGTAGTTTTGTATTTGTGTACGAATGTTTTTCTTTTTTTTCATTACATGTGACATCAGTTTGAAAGACGATTTTGTTGTGTTTTGTTTAAATTTATCGGCAATTCAATGTTCAAAAGTTTTTGTTACATGAGATGAATGATTAAAACATTTCTTTGAAATTAAGTATGTTCAATTCTCTTCGTTTTGTTTTCATACAGATACTAAAGTCTTTAAAGTCTTTTATTTTATAGATGAGATATATTTTTAGATAGTAGTAATTGAAAATGTAACATTTGTTCAAAATTAAATGTTACCATTGACTATAGAATATAAAAATGTTGTGAAACAATAAATTGAATGAAAATTGTATCAAAGGTGATTCAAATTTAAAAGAAAATGAATAAAGATACCAACATTTTTAGTCTTATTGAACACATAGAATTTGTTTAAATTTAAACACTTGTGATTTGTTTAAACATATCAAGATTGGTATGTAAAGAAAATGTGGAAATTTATGTACAATAAAAATGAATGAATTTGCCAATGGACCGAAAGATACTATCCAGATGCCTAAATTGAATTTGGTGGTTTCTTTTTAAAAGATTAATCCCTTTTAATTTCCATAGAAAAATCTAATCTACAAGATGATGGGATAGTAGCACAAGAGGCGTTCACTTGAAGTAGGTTCATGCGTCATTCGTTCCATCAGCATTTTGGGTTCTATGCAAATCACTGACTTGAAATTAAGCTATTTCAACAGTTGTAGGGGAAACCTTCGTACCTGTCACCAACTACCTTTCAGTACCGGATACCTACTTTGCATCTCGTCAATCTTATGAATGAAACCCGTTCCACGAGAAGGCAGTGAGTAGGACTTCTCTGACAATAGCTATATATGCGTGGTCATATGAGAGCCTTTCAAGAGAGAGAGAGAGGACTCTATCAAATCTTGTTTGTACCAGAACATTCAGAAGTAATATAGATGGATATACGATCCTACACAAGATTAGACGGCGGACCTTCCAATCTGATGAAAAGCGATATACTTTTTATGATATACTCATGATATATACATAAAAGCTGAAAATATTATCGATTCATCGTTAGTCAGAAAAAAAGCGAGTAATATTTAACGGTACGAATAGATTTTCATCATAAACGTGTTAAGCATGTTGAGTTTCATTGAAATCAGGAATCAATCATTGTTAGACAACCACAAGAAAGCTGGAAGTACTGGATGGCCGTTTCGTCCTAGTGTGGGACTCATCAGCAGTGCGCATCCAAGATATCCGCCAGCGGAGATGCTCACTAGAGAATAGCTTTGTGAGGGAATTCTCGGAGTTCTAATGAGAAGCTGTAATCACTGGAGTTACCTATGGAATACAATGCGGACTCAGTGGTATAGAGGTTAGTGGTTCGCACATGAGACCAAATGTCTGAGGTTTGATTACCACGAGCGAGTATCATAAATGTGTACTGTTGATAAGTCTCACACAAGGACGAAATAACTGTTCAGTAAGTACTTTTATTTTTCTAATGGCGGTCTAACATTGATGGATTCATAATGGATTTTCTGTTCAATTAATACACTGAATGAGATGATAAAACATTTATTGACAAAATTAACGACAATATCTTTTTCATAATAGTGATTATTTGTGGAAGCGTACTTAATTATGTTTTCTAGATTTCATTGTTTAAAAAAAACATCTCTCGCAAATCCTGAGAAATCTTTCTGACTTTTAATTACCTATCTCTCTGTTTCACTTTCCACCAACAATTAAGATAGCAAAGAAAATTTGCAGTGGTTTGTTGAATAGAACAAACGTAATAATCAAACATTTCGATTCAACTATATGTGTTAGTTAACTCTCTCTCTATCTCACTTTTGGATATGAAGGCATAACTTTATTACTTACTTACTTACCTTCCTACTTAACTACTTACTTACTTACTTACGCCTGTTACCCCTAATGGAGCATAGGCCGCTGACCAGTGAATTTCTACTGGATAGGGTTGCTACCCTCATTACTAACCTTCCTCCTTTATCCGGGCTTGGGACCGGTAGTAACCCTAGAAGAGCTTCAGGCGGAGTTATGAAGGCATAAACTAGTTGTCATAAACCAACGACTACGAACTAGAATTATTTAGGATTCCGGCTGACATGATTCATGTCTTGCGTTATCCGTCTTCAGTAGATGAGGATCCATGTTAGTGGAGAGGGTATTGTACATTAGTAATGATAAACATATATATTAATTCAACAAATACTAACATTCTTTTTGAACATTCCATGTTTAGTTCAGTTTAATTGGTGAACAGAATTCTGGAATTTTTAAGAAAATTGATAACAAGTGAGAGAGGGTTTTCTAAATATTCAAATTAAAACTAGGAAACAAGACGTAATTGTAATTAAACAATTTCAAATTCTTATAATTTTTGTAAAAAATAATAATAACTCCAAATTTAGACTAGATTTAAGATGAAATAACAAAATCAATATTGTTAATCATTCGAGTTAGTCAAGTCAATAGTTGCCTTTTAGTAACAAGGTGCTTGAACTCAGTAGCTAAGTAGATAACACGATGGCGTTAACATCGTGTAAGGTATCCGGTTCGATTGTTGAACTGAACATGAGCTCTGAGATGCAGTTACATCCAACTAACTGACTGAACAAAATAACGAACAAAGTGTTGAAGTGTTTGGTGCTTGACTAATACATTAAAACTTCACTGTCAAATGATTTCTATTTAAGAGTTTTGCAACTAAGAAACTACTGTTATCTAGTTTCTGGTATATTTCTTTGTTTCAAACTGAAATTATGAAAGCATTATTGTTAGACTACATTTTGAAGGAATCTGGAAGTACCGGACGGCCGTTTAGTCCTAGTATGGGATTGATCAACAATGCGCACGCACGACACCTGCAAGCAGGAATCGGACCGATGCTTGAACGCTCGACTTCTTGGCCACTGAGCCGACATTCTACAGTGTGAATGTGCAAATTTGATCGGTTTGATGTTTTGTGCAGCCTCACCAACTGCGTCTTCGGTAAGTAACGGCCTACACCCGACACGGTTAAAACCAATTGATCACAGCTTCCCACTGGAACTCAGAGAATATCCTCACAATACTAGTCACCACCAGAGCCGTGGAAATTGTTGTTTTACATTAAGATCATGAATCAATCACTAGATGGCCATCCAGTGCTTCCAGGTGTCGGTTAATAGTCGGCTAACAATCACTGATTCATGGTTTCAATCAAAAAAATAACAATCTTCATAACTCTACAATATTCAGTTTTGTGATTTTCGACCTACATGGTTTATTATTACTCAACCTTCATTATCATATTTCGCAACAATATCACGGCCTACTTTGTTTAGATTTGAAGTTTAACTTTCCTTTAGACCAATTACATTCTGATTAATTGTGATTTTGGTGTTTATTAAGTCCTCATTCGCTCTTTTATTCATGTTGACTATCATTGGATGCCAACTCAACAGTTTAGAGGTTAGGCGGTCACGTGCAAGACTAAAAGTTCTGGGTTCGATTCTTGCCAGTAGCAGAAATCATGAATGCGCGCTGCCGCTGATGAGTCCCATACCATGACGAAACGACCATCTAATGCTTCCAGGTTTTTTCTGATGGTGGTCTAACAATGATTGATTGATAATTTCAAGGTAAAACAACGATCTTGTTTCAGTAGACCTCTAGCCCTGCATGATCAGATGATCTATGGTATAATGAATTGATTAGTCAGACATGTATATACCAATGTGTTTTCTACCGATAGCCAACTTGATCTGAATGCTTCTGTTGATAATATTGAGTTAAAAATTGATGCATGAAATCCCATTTATTTTCAATAATTTTAATGAGTAAACCATCAAATAGGCCATCTCTCATCTTCGCGTTTTAATGGCTCGATATTATGCTCGTCAATTGATATGCTTGAATGCGATTATGAGTTCACCTTAGTCCGTAAAGGAGAACGAAGACAAATAATCCAGTAACACGATAGGCTACTCCAATCTGAGCATCCCAAAGCTCCACTAAGTAGAAGAAGAAGTGTTGACAAGACATAGAAAGTGTATTCTACAAGCACTCAGAAAATATAAGGTTTACAAGCACACAAATCGAGTTTATTTACACATGATAGAAACGCCGTTGAGCAAGCCGCAAAATGGCATACTAAAATAACACATCAACCAATGATAGCCAAGGATTTTCCGAGTAGGAAATGCAATCTTAAGGTCAACTGATCAGCCCATGCGCGAAAGTATAAAAGCCAAATCAAGTGAGTTCTGGGTATCTAACCTCCAGAACACTCGGGCAACCTGACTCCAATTCAGATGAACAATTGAATTTCCCTATGAAATAAATCATCCTTTCAATGTGTGTTTATCATACTTAGACAAACCACGCTTGTACGACAGTGTTAATAGAAAAGCCAAATACGATTGTGTTTGCTAGACATGTGATAAGCGTAGTAAGCATGCACGCTTACACACACACATATAATCAAATATAAATTAGTCAATATTGTTATTGAATTATTGAAAATTGAAAAAAATGTTCAATACAACTTCAACAACTAATCATCAAACGTAGGAGAATAAATAAATGGTGAGATCCGCCTGATACTCACTCACATTCATAATATTTGTTTGATAAATCTATGAAACTTCAGTGTAAATGCATGATTATACTTGCGAACACTTAACCTCTGGACTACTAATCCGACAGTATCCAACGATGTTAATGTCTCACTTCTATCAAGCCACGGTCTATTGTGCAACCTTATGCACTGCCTTCGGTGAGCATCGCTTCAAACCCGAACAGGATTATTGAACTCTACTGGTCATGACTTTTTCCCTGGAATTCGAAGAAACATCCTAACGTCAATTCACACTGCTGATGAGTACTCTCACACAACAGGGACAAAACGGCTCGTTCTATGCTTCAAGGTTTATAACAGTGGTTCAATATTGATTAATTCATGATTTCAAAGAATTCATTTGTACAGATTAATGTAACTTCATTATCAATAAATTTGGAATGAATTTTTAATTGAATTTTTCATGTACATTATCTGAACTGTATGGAAGATACTTGATGTATTATTTGAGCTACGCAATTTGCATAAATCTTAACGAATAAAATATTTAGAAAATTGACTATCTCATCGAAACTTCATACGAGTTTTTGGAATACTGATTTGGCGATTGAAACAACGAGTAGTAAGTAGGTTCGTAAATGAATAACAGTACTAGGGATACAGGTATGACCAGATAAACACGAAATCTATATTTTAGATTTCACCGCTAGACAAAATTCAAATATATTCTGTTTTACTAAGATAGTTCGATTGTTGTGGAGTCTCATAGCTTGTCCTGATGACCTAGAACGTGATTCGGTGTTTAATGAAAAGTCGTACAGTTTTAGTGTTTTTAGTCTGCTATCGTCTTTGAAGTCTCTAACAGTGGTTCGTTGAAATGATGTATATATGTGTAGCTCAGTGGTCAAAAAGTTACTCATCCACACGCGAGACTGAATGTCTTAGGTTCGATTCTCGAGAGCGGATGTCGTTGAAGTGCACTACCGATGACTGCCATACTAAGACTATACAGCCGTCCAGTGCTTCCAGCTTTCTCATGGTATTATGTAAATGATTGAAGGTTCATTTAGCAACGCGTGGTATGACTTTGATTTGTAGGTTCGTCCTTTCATGGAACTTCTCAACAATGCGCATCGACGACCTCGGCATGCGGGACTCGAACACAGCACATCCAGTCTTGCACGCAAACACCTAACCTATAAGACCACCTATTTGGTATGCGATTGCGTTAATACTTCACTTCATTCAATCAATCTATGATGTTGTGCAATCTTCATCCTGTGCCAGACACAGACATGCATGCTTTCAACTATGAAAATAATATAATCTTCACAAATTCCCTTCATTTAAAAAATGATCAATTATCAATTTTGATGATTCTAAAATTCACTACTTTCAGTTAATTTCTATTGTTTAAATGAAGTAAAATGTTCACTTGATATGTCATTTTCAAATGTTTTCATTTTAATAATTTTTTCAGTTTAGTCCAAGTCCAACACGATATTATATCAAAAGATTCACTGTTGAACGTCCATATACTTGTAGTTTCAAGAGTACTGGTCGAACGAAACCATATCCATTGTTTAGTAATAATGGTTTATGGTTACTTCCTGGTGCTTATAATATTAATCAAGTAGATGAAAAGTATGTGCGTTGGTTTCATTATTACATTTTGGTTTTAAATTTTTGATTGAAAGTTAATCAGAGAGATCAGTGTTTATACACATTGAAATAATGAATCAATCATTGTTAGACCATTATTAGGAACTTGGAAGCACTGGATGGCCGTTTTGTCCTGATACGGGACTCACCAGCAGTGCGCATCTATGACTCCTGCCACCCGCAGGGTTCGAACTCAAAGAACTTCGGTCTTGCGTATGAACGCCTAACCTCTGGACGATTGAACCGGCATCCAGCGATAAGATAATTATAACACTGAGTTGTAAGTTTTCAGAAATGGAGATCGTTGTTTCATCTCGAAATCATTGATGAAGACATGAACAGTGGAATTGAACGCTGTCGGACGTAGGCAGTAACGACCGAAAACAATTGGGTGAGGTTACGCTACGTCGTTAAATTGATCAGAGTTAGACATTTGCGCCGTGGGGTGCTACCGGCTCAGCAGTACAGAGGTTAGGCGTTCGTGCGCAAGATCGGAGGTCCATTTTCTAGCTCTATTGGTAATAGTTCAATTTATTACAGCATAAAACATGAATTATCATTATAGGGTTGTGGAGATTGTTGAGTTAATTTATGGAATCATGAATCGATCAATGTTAGACTACCCATTAGATACTTGGAATCATTGAAACGCCGATTCATACTGGTATAGGAATCATAAACAGTGCGCATCCACGACTCTCGTCAATAGCAGGATTCCAACCCAGGACCTTCGTTCTTGAGCGCAAATGTTTAGTCTTCAGACCGCTGATGTTTTACTGAGAATTCATGACCAGCGGGGTTCAAGTCTCTTTAGGTGTGAAGCAGTGCACATTGAAGACGGTGGATGAGGTTGCGCCAAAACCATGGATTGATCGAGGTTAGACGTTAACAGCGTTAGGTACAGGCTCAATTGTCTAGAGTACAAGACCGATGGTCATGAGTTCGAACCTTGTGACTAGCAGAAGTCACGTGAAAGCTCACTACTGATGAGTAGTTTCGTACCAGGACGAAATTGTCGTTCAGTGCTTCCAGGTTTCTTCAAATGCTTACCTATCATTGAATGATTCATGATTTCAAGATATATCTTACAATCGAATACTTTTATTCATTCATACTAAACAGGATGTGATTGAAACTTTGTTGTATTGCGTAGGTGGATTTCCATTCTCAGATAATAATGGTCATTAATAGAGTGATGAAAGGATGAAGTTGAAGCGTTCTAGTATTATAATAAATATTATCTTTTATACTGTCTTCAGATTTGGACACTGATATACATACGTCTAAGTGAATGTACAGACTAGAAATGAATGGAAAACTATGTTTTTAGTAGACCTAGTAGTTGTACAAATACTGAGGAGAGGTGAACGTCAACCCTGTTCTAGAGTGTACGAGCTTACATATAAGTAATGAAGTGTTTAGGTGGAAGCTTATGTACCAGTAATGTGTATGTTAGTCACAAGAGACAATCTATGATAATAAATACATTCTCATGGGATTAGTAACCATCTACCTTCTACGAAGAGGTTATATTAACATGTATACCGAGAGATGTATGGATGAAAATGCATGTGTGTATGATAAACACGTAAGGTACATTTCCTCTTGGTTCGACGCCCCTTATGTCAAAATCCACGATGTTCCTCCTGTATCCTGACAATAAAGCAAATCTAAGCAGCGAGTTTGTGCGTGGATCGTCTAACAGAATCTCCACCTGGTGTCAACAAATGACGTTTTACCAAACACCGTGGCTAGAATCATCCAAATTGAGGAAACCAATATAGAGATCGCTGACTGCAACTGTTTTCGATACAATTTGATATTAATCTTATCATTGAGCAGTTAAGTAGAGATTTACTAAATGGTAAATATTATATCTTAGTCAGTCAGCGACAACGCACAACTTAGTACGTACGTACATCAGCTCAAGTTGTTATACCACATTTGCACAGAGAGATGCAATTGTCGATTCAAATCCCATACTAGTAGAGGTAGTAGACATATTAGCAGTAATCGGAAAGATTAGGGTCTGAGGATAATATTCAAGAAGTTCAATCCAGAAGAACGGAAAGATGAAGGTCATGAGGAATTTAAAAGATCGGAATTTGAGAGAAGGCGAAGATTGGATGTACCATCCTCATTGCAAACTATTTTAAGCCATGTCATTCAAGGTTGGTAACCACTGTTTAGCTGATCCCAACTAGGTAGTCTACACTTATTAACATGGCTCAATTTAATTGTCAATGAGTTCATGGATTTGTGCCACATTTCGGTCCAGCCTACTCCTACCCTACATTACAAAACATCGCTCGTCAGGGCAATCAGTGTTTGGACATACCTAACAGATCTCCCAACCAACTCAACTAATGAACATTCCCTACTTCACCAATGAATTTGCTATCCTTACCTTGTACGTTCTTCCAAATAGCTGCACTACTTACTCTAATACCCCAAGATATATATATCTATATATAATATCTTTTCAGATATTTCTATTTTAAATAAACAAAATTTCGATTTTTAAAAATAAAAAATGACCATTTCAAAAAACAATTTTCAAAGAAAATAAAAATACAAATAAAATTGTACGTTGAACATTCTTTCCTTTTTTTGTTCATTAAAACAAATTGTTGTTGTTGTTTTTTTTTTGATGACATTATTTGAACATTGAAATCTTTCGATTGTTTGTTTATTCAAAAACCAAAAAAACGGACATACAAAATGAAACAGAATTGTACATTGAACATATCAACAGATAAACACGAACCGACATTTCGCGGTCGGCAATGTATCTATCATCTTTTCGCATAACTTACTTATCATGATATACAGTTAGTTAGTTAGTAAACAGTCAGCTAACTGTACAAATTTTACTGATGTGATTTATTTATTTACATTACTTAACGAACTTGTTTTGTTCAAGGGGATTTTTTTCATTTTGTATTGTATTGTAATGTACCACTTATGATTTTTATTGTTTTAAAGATTACATCAATGTCATCGAACGTATTCATTTAAAAATACACCAAGAAAATCCAATGACATTCTATTTGGTATACAAGATAAAGTAAGTGGGCGGTTTTTTTGCCACAATTTTCCTCAGTTTGGTGTTGAACATTTGGAATAATAAGCGCATGCCAAAGGGAAATTGAATGTCAATGTCAAATAGTAATGTTTGTTTTAAAAAATAATATTTTATACACAATTTTCATGATGTTCAATGTTCAATTCATGATTTTATTAAAGAGATGATATTTTTTTGATTTATGATATTTCGTGATATTTCGTTGATAAGAGTATTTGCATCATCAGAAACGCAAAGAAAAGATTGTTCACAATAACTGAACACAACAATATATATGTATATATGTCAATTTCATTTGTGGTCAGATAAATATATTGTAGTGAAGGAGAACACCAGTGGGGCAACCGAATTGTATTCAGCGAAAATTACAGAGTTACTCAGTAAAATTGGAAAACCATATCGTAAATAGTTAATTTGCAAAATATCAGTTCATCATATCGAACTGCACTGTTCCTGTTGCAAAACATCAATCCATGGTCACTATTCATGCGTTTCATACAAATTCCATTGTGTTCTTCTAACTTTTCCTTTCTTGATCTTCCCCTATCTTCTGCTGCCAGACATTACGTTGACATTCACGTCATATACTACTTATAAGTAGCTCGCACCACAATATTATTGTCAGAGGATGCTTTTGTTTAAATATTGGCCTAAAGATAAATATATATAATTGATATGCTTGAATGCTATTACGAGTTTATCTTAGTCAGTAAACGAGAGCGAAGACAAATGAGCCAGTGACACGATAGGCTACTCTAATCCGAACGTCCCAAGGTCCCACTAAGTAGAGGAACAAGTCTTGATAAGACGTATAAAGTGTATTTTACAAGCACCAAGAAAATATGAGGTTCCACAAGCACACATATCGAGTTTATTTATACATGATAGAAATATCATTGAGAGAGCCACAAAAATAACGTACTAAAATAATACATCAACCAAAATAACAGTCAAGGATTTTCCGAATGGGTAATGTAATCTCAAGGTCAACTGATCAGCCCATGCGCTAAAACGTAAAATCCAAAATAAGGACCTTTTCCAAGTGAGTTCTGGGGATCTACCGTCCCCAACAAGTAACAACAACAGATATTTCAGCATTAGAAGTTATGGGCTAAGCTTTGAAAAGTTCAACCCTATTCGCGTGTAGACAGTAACTACTGAAGACAAATATGTGAGGTAGCACAAAATTCATAGATTGATTAGAGTTAGACAATAACATCATCGGGTGCTGACTCAGTGGTTCAGAAATTAGACGTTCATGCGCAAGATCGATGGACCGTGGTTCAAATCTGATGAGTATCACGAGTCGTGTGAATGCGGAAAAAACGGCCGTCCAGTGTTTCTATGTATCTGATAGTGGTCTAACAATGATTGATTCATAATGCCAATATGTTAGAAGATGACCCGACTGGAATGGTTTCAAATAAATTAATGTTTACAAGAAGTTTATAAAATTAACATTATCGTGATAAAACCGCATTGAACACGGAATTTTCTATTCATTACATTTGATTGAAATCTGGAACTCATCAATGTTATACTGTCATCAAAAACGTGGACGCACTGGATGGCCATTTCCTGCTAGTATGGTACTCGTCAACAGTGCGCAGCCACGACCCGCGCTCGTGAATACCCAACTCAGAACCTTTAGTCTTGCGCTTGAACGCCTTACCTCTAGATCACTGAGCCAGCAGCCAATGATGTTAATCTCTAACTTCAGTTGATTCACAGCCCTGAACAAGGCTTCATACCTGAGTAGGGTGGAAGGCCATCAATCATGATTTCTCACTAGAACTCGGAGAAACTTCATTACGGAGCTAGTCATCAGTGAGCACATGATAGTTTGTATTATAGGGTTTTTGTGAGATTGTTGAGTTTCATCGGAATCATGAAATGATCCGATACTTTGAGTAATTTCCGATTGGAACAATGTGGAAATACTGGATGGGGAGAGGAGCACACAGAACACAAGAGAGTTTCTAGAAACCTGGAACTCATCAGCCAATCAGCAATCAAGAAATAGATCGACCTTGACTCAATTTATCAACCAATCAGAAAAATCATTGGCGATATAGGATCAGGAAGTAAATTAAAACGGAGATACAATCAATACATTGGTGCAAACAACGACAGGTTCAAGGTCAACAGGAACCAATCAACATCGAGCTCAAACAGAACCAGTTACGAGTTACATGTACATGGAGAAATTCGAATACTTCACTTCCTTCTACCGGAAGTTTAGTTGAAGTATAACAATCAAAAAATCTCCACAACCATAACATCTAGTTGAGAGAATGAAACATCACCACTTCCAATAATCGTCTAATCATTGAATTAATTTTTACGGATTCAATCAGCAAAAACTTGACTGTTTCTGAAATTTTGTGACAAGTTAATTCTGTAGAGTAAAGTAAATATATAACCGAAATAAATTATCACACTATTTAAGTCATAATGTATATCTTCCTATATTTACTTTGAAAAAATGACTTGTATATTTAGTCACGAAACATTTGAAGAAATAACAAGTTTCTAATATCACCAACTAATGTTAATGGGAAATTATTTTAGATGGAATATTTTTCGTTATTGGATTGTGAAGATTAATCATTATTAGACTATCATTAGAAACCTGAATAATTTAGTAGGTTGTTTCGTCCTAGTGTGACATTCTTCAGCGGTGTGCATCCACGATCCACGCACACCAGAATTGGACCTAGGACCTTCGGTCGTACGTGTGAATGCTTAAGCGGTTAACCATTGAGTCAATGTTAGGATATTCATCCAATATCCTAAGAGAATTATTAGTCAATTCGTATTGGTTCATTCCTACTGGTCAATTTTATGGTCGTCCTAGTAGATATCAATGTCACGTGCTCCAATGTTGTTTCTTATTGGTCGTCCTAACTGTCAATGTCACAAACTTTGACGATATTTCCTATTTGACCAAAATGTATATATACGCATTATCTGTAACGTTTTATGACCACGACCAGGACCAGGGCTCGGTCCCGGACCCCTAGTCCGATATCCTGATTATCTTCTGGATTTGAACCTCGTACTTTCTGGGTGTTTGTAGAATACAGGTTCTACTTCATATCACGTCTTCTTATTTTTGATAAATACAGGGGTTGGGATAATCGGATTTGAGTAGCATGTCGTGTCGCCGGATCCTCAATCCTCGCTCTCGTTTTCTGTCTAGGTAAACTCGCAATAGTTCAAGTATATCAAGTTGACGTGTTTACGTGCAGGCGTAACAGTCAACATTCAAATGTCTAGCTTCTATCAATACATGTTCTTGCATAAATTCAACGATTATCTTCATCCGGTACTTGTTGGGGACGTTAGATCCTGATTTGGGGGTTTCGTGTTTCCGAGCATGTGCTGATCAGTTGACCTTGAGATTTCATTTCCCACCAGGAAAATCCTTGGCTGTGTGTGATTGGTTGCTGTGTATTTTAGTGTGCTATTTTTGCGACTGTCCCAAGGACGTTTCTATGATGTATAAATAAACGCGATTTGTATGCTCGAATTCATTGTGTTTGTAGGGTGTTTAAAGAATATACTTTCTACGCTATATCCAAACTTCTCGTTAGCTGTTTGAGGTCAACGGATCAGAATAGCCTACCTGGACGCTGGTTCATTTTCTGGTTCTAGTTTATCGACTAAGGTGAACCCGTAATAGTTTGAAGCGCACTTAGTGACGATCATAACAGTACTGCTTCACACCCAACTTCTTACTAGAAACCGGGAGAAATTAAGTTAATAGAATAGTTATTATTTGATAACTTTATTCCATTCAATTACTTGTTCATTTTCACTTACTGAAATGGATATGCGATCAAATATGATTGAGAAGCACCGATGGAGCATAGGCCGTCGACCAGCATCCTCCAACCTATTCTGTCTTGGGCTTTCCTTTCCAGTTCTGAACAATTTTAGGTCATTCTTCTTATCTCTGCCTCTATTTCTCGGAGTGATGTGTTCCTTAGCCTTCCTCTTTCCCTTTGACTTCGAGGGTTCCAAGTGAGGAATTGGTCTTGTGACGCAGTTGGGTGCTTCTTTCATTGTGTGTTCTATCCCCTTCCAACACTTCTTCTTGATTTCTTCCTCAGTTAGAATCCTGTTTCTCCTCTCCCACAGTAGGTTGTTGTTGATCCTCAATGTCTTGCACAAGAAAACAATTAACAAACACTTGTATCTTCTGAATGATGGCCTTCATGGTTCTTCCAGTTTCCGCTTCATAGAGTGGAATTGTCTTGACATTTTTACTGAAAATTTTGACTTTGGAGTTTGTTGATAATTTGCTTCGAATTCCAGATGTTCTTCATTTAAAGAACTGCTACCCTCGCTCTACCAATCCATACCTTCATATCTGCATCAGATATCTATCTACCTCGCTCATCAATCATGCTACTCAAAGAAAAAGCGTAATTATTTTTTTATAGTCATCTTTTCATCAATTCACCTACATATTACATAACCAACGGAAACCAGTGAAGTCACTGGACAGAGATACTATTCATCATCTTCACCATTGAACTTGTCAACAATGTACACTTATACACATACAAGATTAGATTGACACTTCACTAGTTTCATATTGAGCGCTTCAATTTGAAAAACAAATCAACTTGTTTAATTGATTAGTTTTTAATGAATTCAAAGATAGTTGAACTATATAATACTTCAATTTTTTTATTGTTTATTTTAGACTTTATGCTTAGCTCCAGGTCAATATAATCCGTATAATAAGAATGATCAGAAAAAAAGTACACGATTACCTGAATATCATAGTATGTTTAAAACAAAATATCCTCGAACAGTTGTAAGTCCAAAAAAAGTAAGTCAGTAAGTAAGTAAGTAATTTTAATTTTCTTAAATAAATCAATTAAGTACATTAACAAACAATTTTTTCCTTGAGAAATAATTAGATATCTTTGAATTATTTGTTCTGGTTGGTGATTTTTTAGCAAGTTAGTTTTTTTTGGTGGAATGGGGGTCGCCAAACCAATGCTCAACATCCCTCCTTCTTTATCAGCGCTTTGGACCGGCCGTAGCCCCCGGAAGGGTCCTGGTGATTATGAAGAACGTCAACATCTAAAGGGAAGCACTGTGTACAATGGGTAGCTAGGATGAAGCTGGACGACCTGAACTTCGCAGATGACCTGGCTCTTCTATCGCACACGGAACAACAAATGCAAGAGAAGACGATCAGTGTAGCAGCAGCCTCTGCAGCAGCAGGTCTCAACATACATAAAGGAAAGAGCAGAATTCTCCGATACAGCACAACATGCACCAACCAAATCACTCTTGATGGAGATGCCTCGGAGGACATTAACATCTTTACATATCTGGGCAGCATCATCGACAACCAAGGTGGATCCGATGCACATGTGAGCGCGCGGATCGTCAAAGCAAGGGCTGTATTTCTGCAGTTGAAAAATATCTAGAACTCCAAACAACTATCAATCAACACCAAAATCAGAATTTTCAATACAAATGTCAAGACAGTTATACTGTATGGAGCGGAAACATGGAGAACTACCAAAGCCATCATCCAGAAGATACAAGTGTTTATTAACAGTTGTCTACGCAAAATACTGAGAATCTGTCAGTTATACATCTCTAGCAGCAACCTACTGTGGGGGGTGAACAAACCAGATTCCAGTGGAGGAGGAAATCAGGAAGAAGCGGTGGAAGTGGACAGGACAGACGTTGTGAAAAGCACCCAAATGCCTCACAAGACAAGCCCTCACTTGGGAACCCTGAAAGTCATAGGTAAAGAAGAAGACCAAAAAGTATATTACGCTGAAAAATGAAGATAGACATGATAAGAATGAACAAAAGTTGGACAGAAGTGGAAAGAAAAGCCCAGGATAGAGTTGATTGGAGAAAACCGGTCGACGGCCAAAGCTACACTGGGGGTAACAGGAGAAATTAAGCAAGTGAGATATTTCTGATGGTTTATGATCAAAATTAACACGAATGAATCATTAGTGTGTGATTCGAAAGGAAAAATGGCTTCGTCGTTGTATTGATTAAATATTATCCTGAGCAAAAAAGAGAATCCCATCAAATGATTTCAATCTTTCCAATATTACTCACATATATTTTTCATCATAGAGTTATGGAGATTGTTGTTCATTGATCAAACCATGAATCCATCATTGTTAGACTACGATTAGAAACCTGGAAGCACTGGACGGTCGTTTCGTTCTGGTATAGAACTCATCAGTGAATATGGGCATTCACAATTCCTGCTACTCACTGTAATCAAACTCAGGACCTTCAGTCTTTTGACTGACCAATGGAGTTCAGTATTAAACAACAGTCTTCACAAGTGTGTAGTGAAAAATCGTACGATGTGCTCGCTAGTGACTAGTTCATGAGCAAATTCTCAAACTTCTATTAAGAAGGCCTGACCAGTAGACTTCAACCCTGTTCTGGTTTAGGTAGTAACTGACAAGTGGGTGAGGTCACACGAAAGACCAGGACTGATCAGAGATAGAGAATAACACCGTAGAACGCCGCCAGCACGCTCGTAAGACCGAAGGTCCTGGGTTCAAAAGCCGTGATTAGCAGCAGTTATGGATCCACAATCAAAACAACCACCTCAGAGAACAAAACACCACCACAATCATCCACCTGAGCTACAAGTTTTCACCACCATCTCAAAGTTATGGATCCACACTGCTGATGAGTCCCATTCCAGGAAGAAACGGCTATCCAATGCTTTTAGGTTTCTAATGATGGTCTAACGACAATTGATTTGCCCTCATATATATCACCGATAACTAAGTGGTAATTTAAGCAATATTTATCAATAATAAAAGAGATGTGGAGATTTTTGAGTTTCACTGAATTCATGAAGTGATAGATGTTAGACCATCGTTGGAAACCTAGGATTACTAGACGATCGTTTCGTTTTAATTTGTGAGTCCTCAACAGTGTTCTTACAAGACTTCACTTCCGAAATTGAACCTAAGACCTTAGGTACTACGTACAAACTATTACTCCTTTGACCACTGAGTTTTTTATTCAACAGTGCTAATGTTTCATTTCAGTCAATACAAGATATTGCTGGACTATATTCTATTGTCTTTGTTGGATAACTAACTAACTGCCTCACTTCCGACATACTCGCCAAGTGATATTCTTGAATGCTATTACGAGTTCACCTTACTCGGTAAACGGAACGAAAGACATCATACATTGACACGATAGTCTAATGTAATCTGTTTGTCTCCGGCCCGGCTAAGTACATCAAGAAGTCTTGATAAGTCGTGGAAAGTGTATTCTACAAGCACCCAGAAAATACAAGGTTCACAAGCACACAAATCGAGCTTATTTATACATGACAGAAACGTCCTTGAGAGAATCACAAAATAACTTACTAGAACAATCCATCAACTAATAACAGTCAAGGATTTTCCGAGGGGTAAATGTGTGCTGAAGTTCAACTTGCGCGAAAACATAAGAAATTCAAAATTTCTGAATAATATTACAAAATTAGGACCTTTATCAAGTGAGTTCTAGGGATCTAAAGTCCCCAACACTCCATGTGAGATCATAATAACAGATGATCCCTTAACATAACTTATTTTCAACCTTAGTTCAATGATGCTAATTATTTAAAATTCAATTATACTGTTTTGTTTAAATTACTCCACATCTCACTTGATAACATTGAACACTTGTTTGTTTAAATGTAATAATAATATTATATTCTTACGAATTCAAATATCATTTATCATAAATTTCCATTTTAAAATTAAATTTTTCAACGAAACACCTAAACAGGTGTTATGCTATTTTCGTTATCATGAATAATATTTTAAAAAAATTTAATCAAAAACTGATTTCAAGCTTGTCATATATCATTTCAGTAGTATATAATTTATAAATAAAATAAATAAAGTTGTACAGTTTTCAACTAATATTTATCACGAATAGTTAAGACTGTGTGTGTGTGTTTGTGTGTTTCAAAATAAAATTTTAAATAGTATTAGATTTTTGTAGTTAGTTAGATGTTGAAAGAAATTTTGAGTAAATTCTAAGCATATAGTGTTCAGGTTATGTCGAACTAAATTGGAGAATAGTCAGCAAAGACGTTAACCAAGTATTTCTGCCTAACTTTGGGGGCTTTACTAGAGTATTCTACGCTCGTTACTTCCCATGGGGAATTTAACCTGGTATTTCGAAATTACGTAATAGGTTATGAGATTAGCCAAATTTTTGATCAAAATAAATCAATCTGCATTACCTGACTTCAAATTACCTCTATCTATCTATCTATCTATCTATCTATCTATCTATCTATCTATCTATCTATCCATCCATCCATCCATCTATCTATCTATCTATCTATCTATCTATCTATCTATCTATCTATCTATCTATCTATCTATCTATCTATCTGGGTAACTGCGTCACACTCAACAGGGGGGAACTTTACTAGTCACTGCTTCTTACTATAATTCCTAAAATTGCTTCAGGAAGCTAGTCACTAGTGAACATATTTTTATGAAGATTGTTGAGTTCCATTGAAATTATGAATTGATCATTGTAAGACCAATATTAGACGAAGGCTGAAAGCAATCGATAGCAGTTTCGTCCTTCACCTTCAGTCCGCATCCATGAACAGCGCTCAAGGGAATCCAACCCGGACCTTTCGGTCTTGTAAGATCGTTGACTGATCAAAGTCATACATTAACACTGTTGGATGACGGCTGAGTGGTCTGGAAGTGGAGCGATTGTACATACAAGACCAAAGGTCATGGGTTGGATTCCGGAGGTCGTTGATGAACAATCTCATACTAGCGATCATCGATGTCTCCGAAGCATTGCTCGTGTATCATGGGACAACCGTATATGCAATGCTGTCGTTAGGAAACGAGTTTAAGGTAGGGATGACTAATCAATAGATGAAGTAGTGAAATTTCATCAGTCGAGGTGGTTTGGGACATGTGTTACGTATGGCTAACCACCGACTGCCGCGAAGAGCTATGTTTTATGGTGTAGGAGTAGATTGGAAGAAACATGGGGACGGCAAACCAAAACATGGCAGAAATCCATGAGGTCACTGACAAGTGGACTAAGTCACGTTGGTAGATGTAGGCTACTTGGTTAGGGTTCGCAAGACGATAGTCACCGATGGTTAGAGACCTTGATCGAAATGGCTCAAAATCGTTTGCAGTGGCGCAAGTGGATCCACTGTTTGTGTTCTCTCTAATTCTAACCTTCTGAATTCCTCATAATATCTACCTTTCTCCTAAATTTATCTTACTGAGTTATACTTTTCGATTCATATCTTCGCTCCCTAATCTTCTCCATTCCTACTACTACTTCTATTATTGCTATCACTCTTGGATTTGAACTTGGATTTGTGTCTCGGTGTTGAACTGATGTACGTACGTACGAAGTACTGCGTTGTATCTGTCTGCCTGTGTCTAATCTCATACTAGGAAGGAACAACTTTTCAGTGTTGCCGGGATACATTGATCGATTCATGATTTCAATGAAACAGACATAAAACTCCATCATTAAATAATCGTTATCCTATTTCTTTTATTTTTTTGTTGTAAAGGAGAATGTTCCACCGCCAGGTGCTTACAATTTAACACGTAAACAAACATTTGGAATAATTTCTCCATTTGTATCACAAGTTCCTCGATTTAAACGTACAAAATCGGTAAGTGTGTGTGCGTGTTTTCATTTTATGAAATACAAGAAATCATGAATCAATCATCGTTAGACCACCATTATCTAGCGCGAAGCACTGGACAGCCGTTTCATTCCGGTTAGTGATTCATCAGTATTGCGCATCTACACTACTCCTAATACTTGCAAGGTTCAAATCCAGGACCTTCAGTCTTGAGCGCAGACGCTTAACCTCTAGAACATTGAGTTGGCATTCAACGGCATGAATATCTGACTTCGATCAAAACCACGATTTTGTGCAGCCTCATCCATTATCTTCGGCGTACCCTACTTCACACCTGAAACAGGGTTAAACTCCACTGGTCACAACTTCTCCCGAGAACTCCTAGAAACTTCCGCATGGATCTAGCTACTGGTGGTCACCTCAGTAGTCTGGAGGTTCTAGGCTCGAATCCTGCGAGTAGCAGGAGTTGTGAATTCCTACTCCTGATGAATAGTCCCATACCAAAATCAAACAGCCTTCTAGTGCTTCCAGGTATCTAATGGTGGTTTAACACTCATCGATTCATGATTTTAAAAGGTAACTCAATAATCTCCACAATCTTATCATCCTAATTTATCTGTTCAGAGGGAAATTTATGCACGCCTAGTTTCGTAATTCTAATTATCTTTTGTGATTATTTTAAGTCTACTTATCAAAGCTTGACTCATAACTTCTAATGTTGAACGATTTATGGTTATTACCATTACCACCAGTACACCTCTCTTTGTACTAATGTGGTGCGCGCTACTTATAAGTAGTATATGACATGAGTGTCAACGTAATGTCTGGCAGCAGAACATGGGGGAAGATCAAGAAAGGAAGAGTGGGAACACAATGGAATTTGTATGAAACGCATGAATAATGACAATGGATTGATGATGGATTGAAGATTTGCAAATTAACGGTTACGATATGGTTTTCCTATTTTACTGAGTAACTCTGTAATTTGCGATAAATACAATTCGGTTGCTCTTACCTGTGTTCTCCTTCACTACACTAACACCTCGCACTAATATGTGAAGTTACGTAATCTTTATTTTATTGTGATTACTGACTCCGAATAAATTGCATGATTTGTTTAACATTTTCATCTACATATCACTGTATATTAGACTGAAGCTTATGTGTGTCACTCTAAAATTGACAATGGAAAGCTTTAGTATATTTTAATTTACAATTCTATATGTAGATAATACTGTACATACATGACCCCAGCATTTAGGAATTCAATGGACAACCTTAAATCTCTCGTGCAATAAAGCCTAACTACTTGACGATTGATTCAATGTCCAACGGTGTAGTTGTCTAACTTTAATCAATTCATGATCTTTCACAACATTTATTCAAAATTCAATCCCTACATTACCTCCTTCTGCATGGCAATCATGTGATGTTTAGTGACTAGCTTCTAAACAAATTCCAAGGGTTCTAGTGAGAAGCGCCGGCTACTGATTTGTAGCAGATATCGACCGAGGAGCAGTATCATGAACTGATCGAAGTTAGACATTAATACCGTTGGGTGATGACTCATTAATCAAGAGATTAGGCGTTAGCACACAAGATTTAAGGCTGTCGATCCGAATAACTTTTGTGGTGTCATGAGTGCACACTTCTAAGGTGTCCAATACTTAGACACTACTGGATGTCGGTTCACTCGCTCGGACGGTAGGTGTTCACGTGCAAGACCGAAGGTCCTGGGCTCGAATCCTATGAATAGTAGGAGTCGTGTAGATGAGCACTTCTGATGAGCCGTATACCACGACGAACCGGCCATCCAGCTCTTCCACATTTCGACAAATCTTCGTCTTATAATGACTCATTTATCATTTCACTGAAAATTATTTCATTAATCTATGACATTATTAATTTCAGTTTGCTCCAGGTCCTGGTACATATGAAATCAGTGGAGGAATGCAACCTGTGGAACAATTAAGAAAAATGGGTACACATTGTGGGCTATTTTTTCGTGACTATGAGAATCATGGTGTCGACGATGATAATCATGATGATGCTGATGTTAGTAGAAATAAACGAAAATACAAAAAATCATGAATCAGAAAAAACACTTGAAATTTACTTTTTTTTGTCTAGGACAAACATGTTACAGGCATTTTTTTCTAAATCACCCAATAAACTTTATCAATTAATTTATGTTCTGGTTTTTCCTAACAAAAAAACATGCTTTGGACTCCGACATTTGGTGTAAGATTCGCTGGTCAGTGGCCTACTCTGCATAAGGGATATCAGGGGCAAGTAAGTAAGTAAGTAAGTAAGTGAGTAAGTGAGGAAGTAAGTAACCAAGTAAGTAAGTAAGTAAGTAAGTAAGCTAGCAAGCAAGTAAGCAAGTAAGTAAGTGAGTAAGTAATTGAGTAAATAGGTAGGTAAGTAAGTATGTTGTATATAAGTATCTTATGTTTTGCTCTTGTGTATGTTGAGATGTACTGCTGTATAGGCTGTTGTTGTAATACTGATCGTCATCACCTGCATTTGTTGTTGTGTTTGTTGTAGAAGTGCTAGTTGATTTGTGAAATTCAAATCTTCTAACTACATTCATACTGTCCACTACATTCCATGCTTCCTCTGAGATGTACGCATTTTCGTAATCCAGTTGACTATCATCAGAAACCGAAAGGGTGAGAGTAAGTTGTTATCTCATCACTGGGTACGCTTGAATTTATTACGAGTTCACTTTAGTCGATAAACGCGAACGAGACAATTACCAGCGTCTAGATGGGCTACCTTGAATTCCAAGCTGTAAATAGAAGGCTTTGTAAGCGTAGAAAGTATATTCTAAAAACATCCAGCAATCACAATACACAATCAAGCACACAACTCTCGTTTATTTATATACATCATAGAAACGTCCTTGGAACAGTTACGAAAATAGCACACTAAAATACACAGCAGCCAATCACAGCCATGGATTTTCCTGGTGGGAAACTAAATCTCAAGATCAACTGATCAGCCCATGCTCACAAACGTGAAACCCAAAACTAGGGCATTTATTAAACGAGTTCTGGGGATCTAAGATCGCCACCGTAAGTAACCTTGTCTGATACCGGGTCTCACTTGAAACACATCTAAGCAATGCCCCCCCAGGCATAGTTTGCAGTGCACTAAGCCTTACAAACCCTGTATGATGTTGAATATCTTCTCAGACACACCATAGTGTCAAAGAATTCTCCATGCATTTCTCCTGTCCATACTGTCAACTGCTTCCTCGCAGTCAATAAATTTGATATGTATAGTAATGAGTTCCACTCAAATGACTGTTCACGTATAATCCACAATATCATGATTCGGTCCATACACAACTAATCCTTATAGAATCCAATCGACTCAGCACAAAGTTGAACATCTCTGAAAATATCCCTCATTCTTTCGTATTCAACAACCAACAACTCACCACTCACTTCCTTCCATTCAGACTTCAAACCATCACTAACACTCAGCTTCAGACGGAACAAAAAGAAATACTGAAATTCTGTACTTTAAGTTCAATAAAACAATAATATACATATATATATTTATTTGTTATTTATTTCCAATTTGAAAAAAACATAAGAAAAGAAAATGACATTTCACCGAAAAAAAAAGTAATTTGTTTTCTTGTTTTAATAATCATCGTCATCCTCATCATAACGAATTCTTGTCTCTTGGGGCAAAACAAAAGTAAACATTTTACATCATTATTTCGTTTTTTTGATTATTAATAACAAATTTACAGATTGTTCAATTATCAATACATTATTATTATTGTTATTGTTAACTTGATCATTGAATTAGTTGTTAGTTTATTCAACTGTGAAGTTTTTTTTTTTTTATTTTTCATTTAGTAGTTTGTACTTTTCAGTTGTTTTCGGCTGCGTTGTCGTTCAATGTTCAATGATTTCCAAAATGGCTGATTCATTATTCATTGTTTGTTTGCTTTGTTTCAGTTTTGGGTATATTTTTTTCGGTTTCTCACTTGCATGATATTTATATAACTTTATTATGATTATTATTATTTTGATTGTTTTATATATTAAGGAATAAAATAATGGGAAGTAGTTATAATAGAGTTATTTCATGGTAACATTTGATTCAGACAAACAGTATGAGACATAGTAGTCAGTATTTATCATATGGTAAGTGTATAGATGTTCTTTAGTTTGGTGAGTTTCATGAAACACTAATGAACTGATCAACGTTAAAGACTATCCATTATGAATCTGAGAGTACTGGATGCATGCCCAAGGAGGAGGATAGCTCACAGACTCGTTCGAAGCAAAGATCGGTATTGGGTAAGATTGCTTACAGTCACTCTTTCTTTTTCTCCTAGTGATCGACTGGATTGTGAATACGTCGACGTCTGAGAGAAAACAATAAAATACAGTAGACAGTTCTGATACAGCTGTACTTCGCTGTTGATCTAGAAACGTCCCCCCACACAACACTTTAGAGGCTTCTTTGACATTACGGCGTCCCTGAGAAGATAGTCAACATCATACGGAATTCTTATGATGAATCAAACTGCAAAATTGTGCATGTAGGACAGCTAACAGACTCGTTTGGGGTCAAAACCGGTGTCAGGCAAGACTGCTTACTCTCACCATTTCTCATTCTCATGGTCATCGACTGGATTATAAAGAAGTCAGCATCTAGAGGGAAATACGGTATTCAGTGGACAGCTAGGATGCAGATGGACGATCTGGACTTCGCAGATGACCTGGCTCTTCTATCGCACACGCAAAAACAAATGCAAGAGAAGACGACCAAGGTAGCAGCAGTCTCAGCAGCAGTAGGTCTCAACATACATAAAGGAAATAGAAAAAGTCTCCGATGCAACACAACATGCGTCAACCAAATCACTCTTGATGGAGATACGTTGGAGGACGTTAACACCTTTACATATCTGGACAGCATCATTGATGAGTATGGTAGATCTGATGCAGATGTTAGGGGGTAGATCGACAATGCAAGGACTACATTTCTACAGCTAAAGAACAGCTGAAACTGAAAACAACTATTAACCGACAACAAGTTCAGAATTTTCAATACAAATGTCAAAACGGTTCTTCTGTGTGAGGGGGAAACTTAATGAAGCACAAAAGTTATCATCCGGAAAATACAAATGTTTATTAACAGCTGTCTAAGCAAAATACTTAGTATCCATTGGGAGAAAAGAAACCAGATTCCAGGGGAAAAAGAAGTCAGGAATCAGCGCTGAAAGTGCGTAGGACCACGGATTGTGTCACAATACAAGCCCTCGCTTCGAATCCTCAAGATCAAAGGAAAATAAGAAAGTCAAGGAATACATTAAGCTGAGAAATGGAGATAGACATAAGATGAATGAATGGAAATTGGACAGATGTGGAAAGTGAAGCCCAGGACAGAATAAATTTGGGAATACTGGTCGGCAACTTCTGCTCGATTGCTGTTTTGTCCTCTAGTATGGGTATCGTCGGAAATATGTACCGACGACCTCACGAGCCTGAATCGAACGCACCACCTTCGTTTGGTCTTGGGAATGAACGCTTAAATTGTTGACCACTGAGTTGGCATCCAGTGGTTTTAATTTGAAATTCGAATCAGTCCATGATGTTACTCGACCATAATTCGGTGTGCTTGGTCATTAAGCGTCTCAAATTCGGCGTGTTTCAGCTCCACTGAACTTCATTAAAAAAATAACTGGCTTCGTGATAATCATTAAATCTTCAAACCCGTGAGTTATTTTCTCATAATTATTATAGATTTGCGGAGATTACTACTCTCTATTAAAATTATGAATTAATCATTGTTAGACTACCATTAGAAACCTGAAAGCATTGGACAGCAGTTAAATCCTAATACTGGACTCTTCGACAGTGCTCATCCACGACTCTTGATCACGGAACTCGAACCCAGAACTTCCGATCTCTAGCATGACTGATTAACCTCTGTAATCAATACTCAACAGTATTAGTGTCTAATTTTGATCGAACTTATGTTTTTCCACAACCTCACTCAATAGTTTTTAGTGCTTAATCCCTACGGCAGACATGGGTGATCACAACAATATGCTCACTAGTGATAAACGATAGTGATCAAAGTTATACATTAACACTATTGGATGCTGGCTCAATAGTCCAGAGTTTAAGCGTTTGCATGCAAGATTTAAAGTCCTAGGTTGGAATCCCGTGAGTGCAAGGAATCGTGTATGCACAGTACTGATAATTCTCATACCAGGATGAAACGAACATTCACTGTTTCTAGGTTTCTAATGATGATCGAACATTGATTGATTTATGATTTCAAAGTATGACCATGTTTACTATTATGATTATCTATAAATTGGTTCTCGTGGGGTTCCATTTAATTTAATCTTGGTTCACACATAACAATTCCAGGAGTCCGAGTTGATAAATATAAATAAGGGCTACTTGTTATTTCCTTATATCAGAAATAATTTCAATAAGTTCCCACCTCTTTCTGTTTGATTCAACACTTCAATTATGTCTATTAATCGTATAGTAGTCTATTCACCAGCGTAGATCAATAATTTACGACCTATGGCTTTTCCAAAGTGTACACAAATAGAAGTACCAACCAAGACGTTCAGATGGTTGGCAATATGCACTTGACAAGCTGACTTGTTGAAATATATTCTCTCGGAGAATTCCATATATATAAAAATATAAATGGTTACGCATGCACGTAAACACGTTATTTGATATGGTTGAACTATTACGAGTTTACCTTCGTCGGAAAAGGAGAGTGAGGATCGAGGATCCGGCGCAACGACATGCTACTCTAATCCGAGTGTTCCAACTCTCATTGAATAAAAAGAAGAAGACTGATGTGCAGTAAAACCTGTATTCTATACGCATTCAGCAAGTACGAGGTCCAAGTCCAGAAGAGAATCAGTATCCCGGACTAAGGGTTCGGGTCATAAAACTTTAGAGATAATGCAATATTTATACAGTTAGATCGAATAAGAAACAGCATTGAAATGTGTGACATTGACATTTAGGACAACCAATAGGAAACAACATTTGAAGTGACACTGATAGTCAAGATGACCAATGAGAAACAATATTGAAGTGTTTGACGGGAAATCTGCTAATGTTAGCTGTTTGAACCAATCTAAACCGAGTATTTTTAGATCGGCTGTCGGACTGAGCTGAACTGAGGTAGACTGGATGTAGCAGGAGGCACATCTACTCTGGTTAGTTGAAAGTTGCACTACACAACGTCAGATTGACTAGAATCACCATAGTCGTGTCATGATGCAGCTAGGTATCCATCAACCTCTTCACTAGTTCAGCTACTGCTCGGGTAATAATTCAAGTCTTGAAGTATACATGTTATCATATCCACGTCAACAACCGTTACGAATGAATGTAAACACTTTAATTTGATATGCTTGAACTATTACGGGTTTACCTTAGTCGATAAACGAGAACGAGACAATGACCCAGTGACACGGTAGGCTACTCTGATCCGTTGCCCCAACTAACTGAAGAAAAAGTCTTGATATAGCGTAGAAATTGTACTCTAAAAAAACCCGACCAGCACATAATGAATCCAAACACTCAAATTGAGTTTATTTATACTCTATAGAGACGTCCTTAGAACAGTCACAAAAATAGCACACTAAAATAACACAGTAACCAATCACAGTCAAAGATTTTTCTGGTGGGAAATGTGATCTCAATGTCAACTGATCAGCCCACGAATAAAATCCAAAATGAAGATATTTATCAAGCGAGTTTTGGGGATCTAACGACACCAACTTATATATTGTACTAAAAATTGAATATTGAATGGAGACAATATTACTATTGTTTAAATTGAGATTTGTTTAAATTTCCCATATTGTGTTCACCAGTAAATCAGTCAAATGCTGTAGTTAGTTTCAACTGAATTTTACTAGTGAATAAATTTGAATTTTAGAATCAAAATAACTATAACAAGAATTATTTGTTTTCAACCCTACAAAAAATTTATTTCATTTACTTACTCAATTATTTTCTACATGTTACGTGATAATTTCTAGGAAATTTTTTTCACCTAACTTTAGTTTATACTCACTAACACAGAAATATTAAGCAAACAAACATTGAAACTCTAACAGAATAAACATGTTTATTTTGATAAGAAAAATAAAGTTACTTAGAAATTCTGTTTATTTACATTCTGTAGAAAGATATTCTACAAAGTAGTCAGGATAACTTATTGTAGAGGTGTAACTTTGTTCGTTTAACATATAGTTGTTAAATCTAATTTATAACAATTCATGAATCTTGAAATCATGAGTAGCATTGGGAGAAATCTGTAAATCCTGGATGATCGTTTCGTCTTGTTTTCGGACTAATCATCAGCGGTGTGTTTACACAGGATTCCTGCTACTTACAGGGTTCGAACTAAGGACGTTCGGTCTTGCGCGCGAAAGTTTAACCTGTGGATAATTGATCCGGCATCTAACTGATCCATGGTTTTGGCGCAACCACATCCACTGTTGCCAGTATGCATTGGTTCACGACTAAACAGGTTTGAACTGCACAGGACAAGACTTCTCACTAGAATTCGGAGAAAAGTCATCACAAAGCCAGTCACTATTGGGCACCTCATTGAATCAGATGTTAGGCGTTCGCGCAAGAGAATGAAAATCCGAGGTTCGAATCTTGTGAGTAGAAGAAGTCATGTTGATGCGCACTACTTATGAGTCACATGACAAGACGAAATGGCTATCTAGTGCTTCCAGGTTTTTTCTAATAGTGGTCTGATGTTGATCGATTCATGATTTCATAAATTGACTCAATTGTCTCCACAACATTATAATGCAAAGTCACGGTTTGTTCTGCTATGAATTGAACTATTATCAACAAAGATAGACACTGGCTAGCAATAAAATTTTAAGATCAGTGTTTCCTCCTACTTTCTCTAAGTATCGTCAGCTAACTGTACTTGTCACATTTCAGAGTTTATATTCAGTCTGAGACTTGTAAAGCGTACATCATCAGCTATTGAACCAAGATAGTAATTCATTCATGCAACGACCTTGAGGTTCAAACCATTTCAGCGCGAATTAAATTTCAAAAACATCGCACAAGTGACTTACTATCTGGGCTCAACAGGTAAGTGGATAGCATGATGAAGTTTGCATAAGCCCGGTACTCGTTTCCAAGTTCCGGACTGAACACGAACCCTGAGATGTAACAAGTGCATTTGGTTGATGAACCTCTAATATAGAACGAAACGTTTGTTCTAAATTCCACTGCTAGTCATAGTTCATATGTTAAGAAACATAATTTTATTTACCGGTATATTTAAAAATTTATCAACTTTCTGACTTTATTAAATGATTTCTTTCCATAGATTTACAATTACTTACTTACTTACGCCTGTTACTCCTGATGGAATAGCATTTTTCAACCTACTATGTCCTGCCGCCGACCAGTTTTCTCCAACCCACTCTGTCCTGGGCTTCCCTTTCCAGTTCTGTCCAACGTTTGTCCATTCTTCTCATGTCTTTCTCCATTTCTCGGCGAAATGTGTTCTTTGGCCTTCCTCTTCTCCTTTAAGCTTGAGGTTTCCAAGTGAGGTCTTGTCTTGTGAAGCAGTTTAGAGCTTTCCACAATGTGTATCCTATCCACTTCAAGCGCTTCTTCCGGATTTCTTCTTCCATTGGGATCTGGTTTGTTCTCTGCCACAGTAGGTTGTAACTGATGATGTCTGACTAACGTGTCCAAACATTTGTATTGAAAATGGTGACTCTGATGTTTGTTTACGATTGTTTTGAGTCCCAGATATAGTTCAATTTACAATGTATTCATCATGATAATCCCAACCACCTTTTTATAATATCATTTGGTTAAAAATAACCGATTTAGACCGCCGTTGAACACTTGAAAAGCGTACTTATAAATCGAACGTAGATTTTAATACTGTTGTAGGTCAGCTCAATGGTCTAGGGGCTAAGCTTTCACACCAGAGACTGTGTGGTCCTTGGTTCGGCCCCGCATGCGTAAGCCCAAACTAGGATGAAACGGCCATCCAATGCTTACAGGTTTTCGATAATGGTCTACATAAGATCAGTCACTCAAGCGGACGAGTATCTGAATAGAACAAAACGCTCTTCCTAGATTCTATTGTTAGTTCTATGGATCCTATTGTACATCGAACGAGACTGTGAATATGATGACTGCCTTTATCTATTGTACATTGAATGAGACTGTGAATACGATGAGTGCCAAGAATAAAAATATTCATTTCCGAATATCTTGGTTTACTTTTTTTCTTCTAATATAGCGAGCGTATGATAAAAAAATCTGACAGTTTTGGCATTCTGGAATTTGTATGGTTTTTTTTCTTGGCTCTTTCTATGAAAATACATAGTAAAGCAAACTTGAAGAAAATTACTTCAACACGAAATAGAAACATTCATTTTTAATTATTCTTTTTGTCTATTCAATATCATGTTGATGTCAAATGGATTCGAAAAAAAGGTATTGCTTTCCGCCGGATTCGAAAAATAAACTAGAAAATATGACAACAATCTTCATCTAAATATTTTTTTCGTTCAAAAAACAATTTCAATTTAGAGATATATTATTGAACATTGGAAAATTGAATCATAATTTTTTTGTCTAATCTATTTCGTATTGTTTTAATGTGATTTGTATAATTTTTAAATTAGTGATGTCATTGAAGTGCGAAGACAAATATAAATCATGTGATTTGGTCAATGTTTTTTTCATCAGTGAGTTATTGAGATAATTGTGTTTAAGTGAAGTTATAAATTGAATTATTGTCAGACCAGCATTAAACCTAACCTGGAATCAGAAGGAGGCTGTTTCGTCCTGGTATGGAACTACTCGTCAGCAATGTTTATCAGTGTACCTTTTGGTCATGCGTTGCTCGCAAACACTCAAACTCCAGATCAGTGAGCCGACAGCATCTAACGGTGTTAATGTCTAGCTTTGATAAGTCTGAGGGTTTTTGCAGAATCTCACCGACGGTTTTCGGTAGGTAACTGCCTATATCTACTATGGGTTCAAGTGAAAACCCTTGACTGTCATTGTGGCTCTCACGAAGGGCGTTTCTATCATTGTATAAGCTCTAAATCACTGAGCTAGCAGCAGCTGACGGTGTTAATGTCTAGCTTTGATCAGTCTGAGGGGTTTTGCGGAATCTCACTGATTGTTTTCGATAGGTAACTCTGCTTAAACCTACTAAGCGTTGAACTCAACTGGTCATAGATTGTTTATGTTTTGTTATCTTAATGTTTATTGGAAAATCCTTGACTATCATTGGTTGATGGATTATTTTAGCAGGCTATTTTTGTAGCTCTCGTCAAGGCCGTTTCTATCATTGTATAAATAAGCTTGAGTTGTGTGCTTGTGGACAGCATACTTTCTGGGTGCCTTTGTGAATACATTTCTCTACGTCTTATCAAGACTTCTTTGTCTAGTTAGTGGTGCTTCGGACAATCAGATTAGAGTAGCCTATCGTGTCACTGAATCATTGGTCTTCGTTCCATTTACCGAGTTAAGTGAACTCGTAATAGTTCAAGCATATCAACTACGTAAATCATGAATCAGTCATTTTCAGATCAGTATAAGAAACCTCGAAGCACTGAACGGCCATTTCTTCCTGACATGGGACTAATCAGCAATGCGCTTCCACATGACTGGTAATTTCTAGGACTTTTGGTTTTGCAAACTTTGCAGCACTGAGCCGGCCGGTATCCAGCGGTGGTAATGTCTTACTCCGATTAATCTAGGGGTTTAGCGCAACCTTACTCATTGTCTTCGGTAGTTACTGCCTACACTTGACAGGGTTGAGCTACACTGGCCATGTTTAGAGGTTAAAAGTTTGCGTGTGCGGATAAGTCCCATACCTGAAGGAAACGGCCGTCCAATGCTTAGAGGTTCACAATGGTGGTCTAACACAGATTGATGCATGATTTCATTTATAAACAACAATCTTCATAACTTCATCATGAATAATTTGCTTTCATCAAAGTATTGCAATTGTCTTCAATCAGAATACTTACTTACTTACTTAATTACGCCTCTTAACCTTAATCGAGCAGGTGCCGCTGACTAGCATTATCTATTCTACTCCGTCTTGGGCCTGCCTTTTTAGTTCTGTTCAACTGTTGTTCAAGCTTCTCACGTCTGTCTCGGTTTCTCGGAGTAATATGTTTTTTGGTCTTTTGCTTTTCTTTTGACTTTGAGGATTTCAAGTGATGGCTTGTCCTATGATGTAGTTGGGTGCTTTTCGCAGTGTGTGTCATATCCACTTCCACCGCTTCCTCACGATATCCTCCTACGGTGGAATCTGGATTGTTCACCCCCCACACAGTAGGTTGTTGCTGGAGATGTATTACTAACACATTTACACTATTTTGCGTAAACAACTGTTATTAAACACTTGTATCTTCTGGATAATGGCTTTTGTATTTTTCCAAGTTTCCGTCACATACAATAGAACTATCTTGACATTTCAATTGAAAATTCTGATTTTTGTGCTGGTTGGTAGTTGTTTTGAGTTTCAGATGTTGTTCAGTTGTAGAAATGTAACCCTCGCTTTGCTGATCCGCGCCTCCACATTTGCATCATATCCTTCGTGCACATCAGTGATGCTGCCCAGAAGATATGTAAATGTTTTAACGTCCTCTAAGTCATAGCCATCACAATTTGTTTGGTTGGTGCACGCTGTGTTGTATTGTGGTGCTGTGGTGCGAGCTACTTATAAGTAGTATATGACGTGAATGTCAACGTAATGTCTGGCAGCAGAAGATGGGGGAAGATCAAGAAAGGAAGAGTTAGAAGAACACAATGGAATTTGTATGAAACGCATGAACAGTAGTGACAATGGATTGATGTTTTGCAACAGGAACAGTCCAGTTCGATATGATGGACTGATATTTTGCAAATGAACGATTTACGATATGGTTTTCCGATTTTACTGAGTAACTCTGTAATTTTCGCTGAATACAATTCGGTTGCCCCACCTGTGTTCTCTTTCACTACAGTATCAGTGAATCCTTCTTTTCTCCTTGTGGTATGTTGAGACCCGCAGTTGCTGAGGCTTAACTATTCATATACATTATAGACGAAGTATCATTTTTGTTTAAAATGACAAGAAATCTCACTTTTATGCTTCGAATCAGTTGTTATGAAACAAGTGTACTAACTCATTTGAAATGTTTCTCTTTTGTAAATCTGACAAAAAATTCGAAACTCTTAATTTCAAACAATAAGAAACATTTTCGAAACCATGAATCGATCAATGTTAGACCACCATTAGAAACGTGGAAGCACTGGACAGCCGTTTCGTCCTGGTATGGGTCTCCTCAGCAGTGAGCATCCATATGAATTTGATCAAGTTAGACATTAACACCTTTGAATACCGGCTCAGTGGTCTAACGGTTGGGGCGTTCGCGCACAATACCGAAGTTCCTGGGTTCGAATCGTGCAGGGTGCAGTGGTCGTGGATACGCACTGCTGAGGAGTCCTATACCAGGACGAAGCGGCCGTCCAGTGCTTTCAGGTTTCTAATGGTGGTCTAACATTGATCGATTCATGGTTTCAAAAATGTGTAACTTAACAATCTTCACAACCCCGTAATGCAAATAAGAAACATGTCACGTTTATATGATTTTGAGATGGAGGAAACAATTTGTAGCTTAAGTGGATGATTGTAATGGAGTTGCGTTCTGTGAATTGGATGCTTCGGTTGTGGAGTTTTCATTGCTGTTTTTCTCAATAATCCCATCAAATCGAAGTCTATCTCAGGTTAGTGCTGATTATGTATGTTGTCTAGATGAAACCTTTATAACCAAAACATCCAGCTCACAGAAAAAAAATTGATCACTAAACACTTTACTTAATTAAACTGTTTATACAAAAAAATATTTCATTGCGTATTTGTGTAGATAACAATAACTAATAGACTAATGCATTTTTCATCAAAAGTAACCATTAGTTACGTGAAAAATTGTTTATATTTGACCCTTTTTTTATATTTGGTATGCCGGTAAAATGAAAAGATTGCAATAGTTAACTGTTTCATTGTGTATCAGTTTACTTACTAGGCAAGGTTCTCTTTCTAATGAGTGTAAAATGTGCAAACGTTTTTATGCATGAATTAGAAAATGACTAGAATAAGGCGTACAAAAAAACAATTTGGCGATAAAAAATGAACAAGTGAGAAGTGTATTCAGTAAAAATAATAATCATAATCATAATATGTTAAGGTAGTTAGTTGATTTGTTTTTATTGGGAAAAATTAGATATAAATTTTAAGAATTTGCATTTAACTGTGTTTGGAACGTTTATAAGATTTCTGTCGGTCCTCAAACACGGATCCATGAGGAGATGTGGGCATGGGGCGTTAGTGACCCCATCGTGTACAAATCTGACTGCACTTCATAAAGAGGCGAGTCAGTTGACTTTTTGAGATGAAAAGTAGGAATCATTATGCAAAGAGGTGAGAGAAATCGAATTAAGGATAAGAACATTGATTCAACCATACTAATAAAAATTGACAAGACTTTTACAAATCTACATAAAGTGAAACGTTTTCCCTACAGTTCTAAGCTTATGTATATATATATATATATATGTACGGCAGATGAATTGGATCAAGTTAGACATTAACACCGTTAGATACCGGCTAAGTGGTCCGATGGTTAGTCATTCGCGCACAATACCGATGGTCCGGGGTTCGAATCCTGCGGGGTGCAGGAGTCGTGGATGCGCACTGCTAAGGAGTCCCATACCAGGACGAAACGGCCGTCCTGTGTTCCCAGGTTTCTTCTGATGGTGGTCTAACATTGATCGGTTCATGGTTTCAAAAATGTGTAACATCCAGATAAATCATTCGTCTATAAGACTAATACTACCATAGAAATTTACATACATTTCAGCTCGAATACATTTGCTTAAGCCATTTTGATCAGCTGATTTAACAGACTGAGTCATTCGTATAGCAATAACTTATCTGTACCATAGTGCTGTTGTTATAAGTGTTACGTTTGTATGAGCAGGTATGAGTAAGTATTGCTTACCACCTACACACACATATTGATTCTACTCACTTTAATGTTGGCGGCCTCTTAAATAGTTTGTTGACTTATTTATTTTCTTATGCATGTATAGATATGTATATGTGAATTTTAATCCTGCTCACTGACGTACTCACTGGCACTCGCATATCATTCTGGCTTTGTGTTCCTGTGGTTTAGGACGATTTGTGTAAGGTGCGATAACAAGCGTAATCGACGCTTCCTATATGTTTTCTGAATTTTCATCCACCTTCGGGCTTTGTCTAGTAATGGTTATCAGGACGAGTAGTATACAAAGTTTAAAAGAAATTATACCGGACATTGACGCCCATAGAATTGATGAGCTCATATTGACCATACTACTTACAACTGTATCCCTTGATAAAAATTTAAGTAGTAAAAGTCAATAAGAAGATTTTTCTTAGAAGAAAATGGAATTCATCAGACAGCCTCACATCAACTTCTCAGCTCAATTGTATACACACAACTTACCAAATTTAATTCATAACAAGTTGTCCAGACAAAAAAAACTAAACACTGATCAAGTTTAATTTTCCGTTACAACAATAAACACAAATCTGAATTGAATTAAGAAGTATTTATAATGACGATCAATGTTCAATTGACTAATGTGTATACATACATATTTTGTTTAGTTAAATCAAATTAGAAAAAAATGGTCTACAGTTTGATTTTGTTGTTTTGTTCAAGCAGGGAGGAAATATTTTCATTGTACTCAATCAGTTTACTTTAAATGAATTTGTTTTTAAAAATGAGAAACAAGCTCTGCATTTATTGTTTCAAGTAGTTAATGAGTTTGCGCCAAAAAAAAATTCCAGTGTTGATTGACTATTCAATGATTACCAGTTTAGTGGATGCTACTCACAAGCTGGCAAATGAGTAGTATGTCGTGGAATATTACCTGGAGGTAGCTACTACGAAGAGGAATGTTAGGAAATTGAAATACATGACGTCATCGTAGTGTTTTGAAGATTGGAAGAGAAATGAGAGGAAATAGTCAAAAATGTGCTTGTATTGCAAGTGGATGTTTAAAGATTAGGTGTATGTATTTTGTGCATACAGATTTATTCTTTGCCGTCACAATAATGACTTACTTACTTACTTACTTACTTACTTGCTTACTTACTTAGTTACTTACTTACCTACGTACTTACTTATGCACTTACTTACTTACATACTTACTTACTGACTTACTTACTTACTTACTTACTTACTTACTTACTTACTTACTTACTTACGCAGCTTACTCACTTACTTACTTACTTACTTACTTACTTACTTACTTACCTACTTACTTACTTACTTACCTACATATTTACTTACTTACTTACGTACGCCTTTTACCTGCAATGAAGTGTAGGCCGCTGCCCAGCTCCAGGATCCTGACTGAATGAGTGACGTACGAACCTTTTGTTTGTGAAAGGTTTTCATTGGACCTCATCTTCTTACGTTGTTCCACTGTCTTGTGGAGTAGTCTTTCGAGTGCGGTCCCTCAATGAATAAGACACATTCAAATCGTTTGTATCAGCAGCGGTGCTTCTTCACTTACACCAATGTTTCGAACATTCAATACAGAAATAAGATAGTTCAAAAGCGTATTGAAGTATACATTCTAAATTTAAAATCAACAAGAATATACTTACTTATAGTTTACTATTTTAAATGTACAAGATAATTTACCTATTTACTAATTAATTACTACTTAAATGAGTAGGCGGTTGTTATGTAATTTTCATGCTGTTTACTATACTGTTAATGAATTCAACACAGAATACAATGTGAATTAATTAGCCATTTCATGTTACTTCAAATTGTTTTAATTTGTAACATAGAAAGTCGATTAGTTTGTAAAACAACACAATGGTAGTAATTTGACAATATTTTTTATAGGTAATTAAGTGAAGTTCTTTTTTTCTGATGAAATGATTTTTTATTTGTTAATATCATGTAACTGCAATTTAAGGGTCACTCTTCTATACATACAAATACGGTGAAAACGTCGGACACTAGCCTTTTATCTTCACGATTTCACAAACAACATCCTTATTGACGAATGGTAGTGAGTAGGAATTTCCTGGCAATGGCTACTATATATAAGTGACCAGATAAGTGGATTATAAGAGTAGGGTAGCAGACTCTGCTCACTTTAGTCCATAACACTTTATTTAAACTTTCTAGTCCGGTTATTTCGTTCTATACTACAGAATTAAATGAATATGTGTCTATAGACAAACTGAACTAATTCTGTTTACAATGTACTAGGTATTGATTCTTACTAACATCAATAGAGATTTAAAATTACATTACAAGAAATACACCAATTTTAGAGAAATGCAAGATATCAATCAGCAAATATGAATTCTTTTTAAGTGGACACCTTATTGTTGTATAGATGGCGTGTTCAGTGTTGTTTCCAGTTTTATATCGGATTTGTTATAATCAATGTACAACTGGAGAAAAATGGAGGGAAACACAGACTACAGAACAATTTGAAAGTGATAATTACAACAACAGGTTAGTGAAGTGTGAAACAATCACCACTCACTCAGCACTCTACATCAACTTCACTGACTACAAGAAAGCATTTGATTGTGTGGATACGACAACACTACGGAGACTTCTTTCACCGTACGGCTTGCACCTGAAGATAGTCAGTATCAGACAGAATTCTTACGATGGATCAAACTGCAGAATCATGCTCGGAGGGTAGCTAACAGACTCGTTTGAGGTGAAGACTGGTGTCAGTCAGGGTTGCTTACTCTCACCCTTTCTCTTTCTACTGGTGATCGACTGGATTATGAAGACGTCAACATCTAGAAGCACAATATACGATGGACAGCCCGGATGTAGCTAAATAATTTAGACTTTACAGATGATCTGGCTCTTCTGTCTCATGTGCAGCAACAAATACAAGAGAAGACGAATGGTGTAGCATCAGCCTCAGGAGCAGTAGATTTCAACATACATAAATGGAAAAGCAAGATTCTCTGATACAACATAACATACAACAACCAAACGAATCTTGTTGGAGATGCCTTGGTGGACGTAAAAACCTTTACATATCTTCTGGGCAGCATCGTTGACGAGCAGGGTGTGATCTGATGTAGAAATGAAGGCGCGAATCGGCAAAGTAACGTTTTCATTTCTACAATTAAACACCATCTGGAACTCAAAAAGACTATCAACAGACACCAAAGTCAAAATTTTCAATACGAACGTTAATACAGCTCTACTGTATGGAGCAGAAACTTGGAGAACTACGAAAGCCATCGTCCAAAAGATTCAAGTGTTTATTAATGGTTATCTATGCAAAATGCTTTGTACACATTAACCAGACGCCATCAGTAACAACCTTCTGTGGGAGAGAACAAAACCAGATTCCAGCTGAGGAAAAAATCAGAAATCACCCAACTACGTCACAAGACAATCCCCCACATAGAACGCTCAAGGTCAAAGGAAAAGCGGAAGGCCAAAGAACCCGTTACGCCGAAAAGCAAATACAGACATGAAAAGAGTGGACCAAAATCGGACAGAACTGGAAAGGAAAGCCCGCGACAGAGTAGGTTGGAGAATAAGTTATCATAGTTATCATAGAGTGTTGAAAATATACTAGTAACTTGAATGATACAGAGAGAGGATATTTGTTGATGTGAGAAATAGCATCGGTGGACTGAAAAAAGTCATTGTTACGGTAAGATAAACTTATTTGCGGAAATTGACTTAGTAGACAGTCAATAAAATCGATAGCTTGCTGGAGTTGAGTTACATAATACATAACCTAGTCGATCACCTCGTTAATTACGGAAATGAGGAGGATAGTTACAGATTGCAGATTCAGTGCATAAAAATGTTTGTGTTCGAACATGAGACATTCTGGTGGAGTTTCGTTCTCTCCATCACAATCATCCACCTACCACCACCTGCACCATTTCAACGTGAGACATGTTGGATTTTTCCTCCCGTATGCTAAGAGGTCTGCTTATATTTAAGTTGTGACGGGCATTTCGCAAATCAAGTGATTTAGAAAAAGGGGTCTCATCTTTTGTTTGTAGGTTTAGCTAGGATGCTGAAATGGTGGGCTGACAATTTCTTGATTATCTGCCTATAAAACCTACCCTATGATTAGACGGATTAAATCTAGTGTTTAAGTTTGATAGTAGATACTTGTGTGTAAACTTTCTTTATATATGGTTTAAGCATCTTAATTTTAACAGTGTTTCGTAAAGTTCTTGAGTTAAGACTAGACGTTCTATCATCTGCTTTTATTGTATTATTGGGACATATGAAGTCAGAAGCCAGAAGATCTATGTTGACATTTAGTGTTCACTGCTTATCTAAGGTTTCAATAAGTTTATATGAAGTTTCAGGCGAATTAGCGTTCTTTATTAATAAATAAAAGTGTTGTCTAACAGTTGAATTTTTAGTCACACTGGTAAATCTCGTTGAGTCTCGAATCAACGGGATTCGTTGTAGTTTCTATAGAATCTCTATCAACTGAGATAAAGTTTTGAGTAAGTTTCTAATTGCTGCTCTTATCTGAGGCTAGAACTTGGTATGTGCTGAGACTAACTGTTCAGATTGCTTCAGTTATTCCGCTGACAAACTTGAGTCGAACTGAAGCAAGATTCGACACAAGAACTATTAATGACTTCTGTTACACCAAATACATTGGTATAGACTATCCGGAAAGTTTGTAGCTTTCAATATTGTATGTTTCATTGATTTAGGCAGGATATTCTCAGTTAATTTATAGATCATCAGGTTATATCTAAACATTATTCGTTTGATAACTTCGCTAGCAATGAAACTTGAAAACAGATGCTTGGACAAGCGAGTAAGCAATGCTGTCGTTAGGAAACGAGTACTAGGTAAGGATGGCAGATCAATAGATGAAGTGGTGAGACTTCATCAGTTGAGGTGGTTTGGTACATGTGTTACGTATGCCTAACCACCGACTGCCTCGACGAGCTATGTTTTGTGGTGTAGGAGTAGGTTGGAAGAAATTTAGAGCCGGCCAAACCAAAACATGGCAGAAATCTATGAAGTCACTGACAAGTGGACTGAGTCATGTTGGTAGATGTAGACTACCTGGTTGGGGTCCGCGGGACGAAAGTCATCAGTGGTTAGAGACCTTGAATGACATGGCTCAAAATCGTTTGCAATGGTGCAAGTGCATCCATTCATTGTGCTCTCTCAAATCCTAATCTTCTGGAATCGTCAGCACCTCTACCTTTGTCTTTCTAACCTCATCTCACTAAATTATACTTCTTGAATAATATCTTCGAACTCTAGTCTTCTTCATTACCATTAATACGTCTACTATCTCTATCACTATGGGATTTGATTTGACATTTGCGTCTCTGTGTAAATGTGGTATGGCAACATGAACTGATGTACATACGTACGAAGTTCTACGTTGCAACTGACTGAATAACTGATGCTGCTTTGAGATAATCAGGAACCACATCCCAAAAATGATTAATACTGATGTGCGAGTCGTAACTCCATTTCGTCGTATATATGTCGTAAGTCCAATCATAGTGTTCCCGGTTTCTAAAGGCGTCAATGAACATGCAGTTCAGAAGTGAATTCAGGAGCAGGAACCAACAAACTGATCATCCTACCATATATAAAAGACATATCGGAGCATACAGCACGACTATTGAGACCATTTGGAATAAGGTGTAGAACATAAACCAACAGAATCATTTCAATTAAACCTATGTAAACACCAAAGGACAAAATGACAGAGGAAGAAAAACCAAACATCATTCACTAAATAAATTGCTCAGATTGTGCTAAACACTACACAGGACTAAGTGGATGGCCTCTTCAGCTTCGTTTACGTGAACAGCAATTAGCAGTCAAACGCCACGACAATTCTTCGCTTATATCAATACACACCGACTATTATAGACATACATTCGATTGGAACAATGTGGAAATACTGGATAGAGGGAGAACAAAGAGCTCTAGAGAATGTTTAGAAGCAAAACACTCAAGTCAGTCAGCAATCAAAAATCATAGACAAGCATAATATCTAGAAACAGATCAAAGGGTGATACAATCAAAATAAAGGTGCAGACAACCACAGCTTTAAGGTCAACAACAACTAATCAAGATCGAGGTTAAGAGAATAAGCTATGAGTAATATATGTGGAAAAATTCGAAGAATTTACCTCTAGTACTTTTAGTTTGTGCTGATGTTGTTCAGTAGAAGAACAATGAAAGCTCTATAACCAAAACATCCATTTAAGAGTACGAAACACCAGCACAATCAACCACTTGAACAAAAAATTTTCTCCACCAATATGCAACTCATTTCAGGCATTAGAGTTCCCTTCAATGACATAGATAAGTTATATTTAAGGAGAAAATAGTATTTGTAACTTAATCGTCCCGTTGGTAATTAACACTGCAACTAATCAGTCTGTTATGACATATATACATCCTGTGCAAACTGACCTGATAAACCCATTAGGTTACATGCATAAATAGTGGATAGTGACCAGCAATACACATCCCGAATCCGACGAAACGCGTATCAACATGGATTTTACTTCTGGCCATTATCTATCTATCTTCATATCAAACTCTGTGGTACTTTTGCATACCGGTTTTACTGAAATGTTATACAATAGTTCTGGATTTCACTGATAGTCACACTATTACTTAATGAGTGAATAGTTTCTCGCATATAACTTCACGACACCTGCTATTCGTACGATTCGAACATAGAACCTTCAGTCTAATGACTAGCTCCGTGAAGAAATTCTAGCGAGAAGAAGTGACCAGTACAGCTCAACCCTATCGGGTGTAGTTATTTACCCACCGACGACAATGAGTGAGGTTGCGCAATGCCTCGGATTTATTAAAGTTAGACATTGAAACCACAGGATTCCAGTGAAACTAAACCCTATGGGTAGCTGGAGTCATGTGGATACGCTCTGTTGATGAGTTCCATATCAGACCGAAACGGTTGTCCAGTGCTTTCAGGCTTTTAATAGTAGTCCAGAAATGATTCATTCATGATTTTGATGTAAACAGACTTCAGAATAGCAAAGCTTGGATTTCAATGTGAAATTTCTTCATAGATATGACCAGAACATCAGTTTCCACACTATTATAGTTGATATTAGTCCCCGTTGAAAACCAAAACCTACCTCCTAACCTTAAATCTCTTTCTTAATTCCGTACACTAAGATTCACAAACATTTCATTTCAACCCTCATAATCAGACGAGTTCACTTCTGGGAATTTTTAATCAAAACCGTTGAGTAAATAGTAATCTCACTCGAAAAATCCTAATCTTTTCTTCAAAAATCAACTCCTTTTCACATTCAAAATGCTGTATTTTGTAAACAATCTTTTCTTTTGATTAATAAAAGATCACATGAAATGAAATATAGATATTATATATTTATAAATATATATATATTTATATATTTATATATTATTTGATAATGTTTTTCGCACTCTCTGTCACTCTCTGTATATAAATATATGTCTCTCGGAAATAACACTATTGTTCATTCTTCAAATTGAAGTCATCTAATTATTTCTTAACCCATAAATCCACGACGTTTGCCAATCATTCCTCGTCGTTTGAACATCACTCGAGAATAGGTCACTACAATGGAAATTCCAATTATCATAAGTGATAAAGTAATTTGAATGAATATTAATAATAGGAATTTTAGAAATTTATTAGATAAATAGAAAACGTTTTTATTTAAACAAAAAGATGGTCGGCATTGAACTGATTCAATGAATAAACAGTCTGTGCATGTGTGTGTGTCAGTTGTACTAAAGTATCATGTCTACCATAAATATTCACGAGCGACCTGTTTGACCATTTATTTACTTTCCTGTTTGTTTTAACACGTCAATTATGTTTATTATTTCAAAAAATTTGATTGGGCGCGTAGTTTAAAATAAATAGTACATTTCAAGATATCGAAGTGACTGACATTATGTACTTGAAAAGAAAACTTGTTATGAAATATTCTACGGTGTCAATTATTTACTTATTGTATTAGGCGTATAATATTGAATAGAACCTTGATCACGATTATTATCACAAGAAGTAATGTGATATGTATAATCTTATTTTGATGGTACTTTAGTTTTTAAAATGCCTCTTTATAATCGGTAAGGCGTTTATCTGTTATGATAAATCTATGTGTAACAGATATTTAGTCTGTCAGTTTATTTTAATTACGTGATCTCATCTTTGATTGAAAATATTTTTTTCAATGGTTAGCATTTTTTTTAGTGCGCAGTACAATAATGAATAGTTTGGATGCACAGTGATGATTTTTGCCCAACTCTTCTATGCCACATACAAAATAATATGTGCAGGAGAACGCGGTCAGCGAAGCGGCAGCCTCTGAAGCAGTAGGTTTCAATATACATAAAGGAAATAGCCAGACACAATATTCACCGACCAAATCACTAACTGGATAGAGAAGCCCTGGAACATGTGGAAAATTTACGTATCTGGGCAAGATCACTAAAGAACAAAGACGATCAGAACAGAGTTGGCTCGAAATCGCTTGTGCCCAAGCGCTGTGACGGGATGATTCATCTGTTGATGTTTTAAAAACTAACTTAACTTTCTACTACTATAAAGATATTTCAGTAGTATGAGTATAAATATTTATTGGAATTTGAATTATTTGAAATTAGTTTGTCAATTTCATTTATTACTCATTTATATGATGAAACATTATGATTCAAACAAATAATCGATTTTCGTTTAGGAGTTATGGAGATTGTTGAGTTCCATTGAAATCACGAACCATTCGTTGTTAGATCATCGTTAGAAACCTCGAAGCATTGGGCAGCCGTTCTGTTCTGGTATGCGACTTATCAGCAGTGAGCATCCGTGACTACCGCTACTCTCGGGATTCGAACCCAGGACCTTCGAAGTTGTGTACTAATGCTAAACCTATGGACTACTGAGTCTGCATCTGACGGTGTTATTGGTGGATTTCAATTATTTCTCGATATTGTACAACTTCATACCTGAACTTCGGTAGTTACTGCCTATACCTGACAAGGTTGAACTCCAGTGGATCGGACCTCTGACAAGAACACAGAAAACTTCATCATGAATTTGCTCACTAATGAATACTCCATAGTGATTAGATTTGCGTTGAAGTTTTCTGTGTTCTAGCAAGTAGTCAGGACCAGAGTAAACTAATCCTGTTGGGTTTTGGGCATTGGTCTATAGGTTAGGCATTCGTTTAAGAGACCGAAGGTCCTAGGTTAGACTGCCACATGCGGGCGTCATGGATGAGCACTGTTTCTGAGTCGCAGACTAGGACGAAACATCTATTCAGTGTTTACAGATTTCAAACGGTGGTCTAGCACTCATGAATTAATTTATTATAATAGACTATTACTTACAAAGACAATCTGACATATCATCTTCCGTTTCAGAATTTTGATCACAAAAACTACAAACACCATGAATAGAAGGAATTGAACAACATTCATTCATAGAAATTTGTTCATTTAACATACATCTCCTGTAAAAAAGAAAAAACCAAAAAAATAAAACAAATTCCACAGATTGTATCTATTGAATCTTGATTATAATTTACTTAGAGTCAAATAAAATTCAAATCTTGAACATTGAACAATATTGAAGAACTAGAAAAAAGAGAAATTTCAAAATCTATAAACACATAGGTAATGTAAACTAAGAGGCAGATCGAAATTGATATATTCGTCAATTGATATACTTGAATCCTATAACTGTAGTGAAGGAGAACACAGGTGAGGGAAACCGAATTGTATTTAACGAAAATTACAGAGTTACTCAGTAAAATCGGAAAACCATATCGTAAATCGTTAATTTGCAAATCTTCAATCCATCATCAATCCATTGTCTGACATTTCACTTATTCATGCATTTCATACAAATTCCATTGTGTTTCCACTCTTCCTTTCTTGATCTTCCCCCATCTTCTGCTGCCAGACATTACGTTTTCACTCACGTCATATACTACTTATAAGTAGCTCGCACCACATTACGAGTTCACCGTACTCGATAAACAGAGCGAAGATCAATGACTCATTGATACGATAGACTATTCTAATCCAATTGTCTCAGGTCTGACTAACTAGAGGAAGAAATCTTGATAAGACGTAGATAGTGTATTGTAAAAGCACCCAGAAAATATGAGGTTGCTTTGCACACAAATCAAGCTTATTTATTCAATGACAGAAACGCCTTTGAGAGAGCCAAAAAATAGCATACCATCAACCAATGATAGTCAAGGATTTTCCGAGTGGAAAATATAAGCTGTAGGTCATCTGAACATGTCTTGGCGCGCAAATCATAAAAATTCAAAATTTCAATAATTAATCACAAAATCAGGACCTTTTCCAAGTGAGCTCTGAGGATCTAATGTCCTCAACAAAAATCGTATGTTAATTTGTATTTGTTATATTCATTAGAGATTTCATTGTGGAGATTGTTGAGTTTCATTAAATTCATGAATCATTGACAATTCTAGACAATCATCGGAAACCTAGAAGCACTAAACAGACGTCTTAACCGTGGTATGGAACTTGTAAGCCGCCTAAGAAAATGGAACCTAGAGCATTCGGTCATACATGATAACATTTAACCTCTTTGAGAGTGAGCCAGGAGCCAACGGTGTTGATGTCTAATTTCAATAAGATTCTCATATCATTTTCTAATTAAAACATTGAATATACATGAGCTTCATATAATACTGATTTCTACCCAGCAGTGCGCATCCACGACACCTGGCACTCTCAAGATTCTTATAGATGACCTTCAGTTTTGCGCGCACTATATTCTGAACTAATTCAAGTTCTACAATAGCACCGTTTCATGCCGAATCAGTGATCTAGAGACTAAGCGTTCTCTCAGGAGACCGATAGTCCCATCCTTGGTTCTCACCAGTAACAGTCATGGACGCACACTGCTGATGAGTTCAATACCAGGACGAAATGGCCGTCCAGTGCTTCCAGGTTTCTAATAGTAATCTAACATCGATCGATTTTTTTCGATTTCAAAGTAATTATTAGTTCGTTAGAAGAAATTAAATAAGCTTTCAATCTTTTAAACATTCATCAGTAAAAAAAATTTCATAACCAACTTCATAAATGATATTTCGTTCTGAACTATTCAAATTCCTGTTATCCAGTCTTCTAATCATTAAGGTAAATAATTTGGTGGCTAATTGATTTAAAAACAAGTATCAAGTTACTGTTAAGTAATTAAACATACGAAAAAGAAGAGAATTAATACATTTATCAGTATGGAGTCAAATTTCATTAAAATCATAAACGATGAAAATTCAGAACCACAGGACAGCTATTTCGACTAAGTATGACAGTTACCCATTGTTGGCGATCGATAAATAGTCATAGGATATAATGACGTGAATAAATCTACACAACAACATTCGATGAATTTGGGGTCACATGTCTAGAAATTAAAACTCAGATCAATTTAGATGAGTTGCACTGTACAGTTCCAAACTATCTTCTATGTGATTTCACTAATCAGTGGGCCTTTTTTTTAATTGACAAAAAAAAAATAACTTCACAACATCAACTTACTCGCAAGCTGAAATATTACATTTGGAGTCTTTTGCTTTAGATATTGAAACAATGAACACAGCAATGCACAAATATAGAATTAGGCAATGATTGATACGTGCAAAGAACATGTTTGTTGTGTTATATTGTGTGGTGAGAGAATTATAACGTTTGGTTACCTAAAAATCATCAAAAATAAAAAATAAAGAAATTCAACGGTTTCAAAAAAAAAATTGGACCTTTAACAGTTCATTAAAATGAAAATAATAAAACAAAATTGTGAAAAAAAAGGAAACTTTTTTTTACTTACTGGAATTAATTTTTATATTCTTCTTCAATAATACAATAATGAAAGGCTTAGTTTGTTTAAATTAATTTGTTTAAACAATATGTCTGTTGTGTTCATTGTTCAAAATTCAAAAAAATAAACTATATATTTTGTAGCGCTATAAATAATATTGAATCTTTTGTGGAAGAGGAAGTTAAAATTTTAGTTTATTTATGTCTTTTTATGCTGAAAGTTCGATAAGTGTGTTGATTAACAAAACAGATAACAATGAATTGGATAGACTAGATAGATTTTTAAATCGTACAAAAATGATTATCCTGTCGGATTTGTGTTCTTAAGTTTGATCCTTGAAAGAATATTGATAAACTGCCTTTTTTAGAAAACAAGACGACTGATGGATGAACCATGAAAAGAAATAAAAATATATGGTAAGATATTTTAATAATAAGACTTTGGAATATAAGTGAAATCATAAAATAGTTAGTCTGTCCATCCTTAGATATCTGTAAGCACTGGACGGCCAATTTGTCCTGGTAGAGGACTCATCAGCAGTGTGCATTCATGATTTCTGCCTGCCCAGTAATCCAGAGGTTAAGCGTTTGCGCGCAAGACTGAAGGTTCGAACCCTGTGAGTGTGGTAGTGTTTCGTTCTCTGAGCTGGATGTTTTGGTTGTGAAGCTTTCATTGTCCTTCTACTGAACCACATCATCAGCACAAACTTCAGACAGAAGTGAAGTATTCGAATTTCTCCACACTTGACCTGTAGCTTGTTCTGCTAACCTCGATCCTGATTGGTTGTTGTTGACTTTCAACCTGTCGTTGTTTGCACCTTTGTTTTGATTATATCCCCGTTTTGATATGTTTCTTGATCCCATGTTCCCCATGATTTTTCTGATTCGTTAATAAATCGGGTCAATGTTGATATGTTTGCTGGTTGCTGAATGATCTGAGTGCCAAGCTTCTAAAAATTCTCTAGTGCTCTTTGTCCTCACTCTATCCAGTATGTTCACATTTCCCCAATCGAATGTATGTCCATAATTGTCGGTGTGTATTGATATAAGCGAAGAATCGTCGTGGCGTTTGACTGCTAATTGTTGTTCACGTAAACGAAGCTGAAGAGGCCGTCCAATATGTCCTATGTCGTGTTTTTCACAGTCTGAGCAATTCAGTTTGTACATGGTATTTGGTTTTTCTTCTTTTGTCATTTCGTCCTTTGGTCTACATAAGATTGATTGAAGTGATTCTGTTGATTTGTGTGCCACACCTATTCCTAATGATTTCAGTGGTTGTGCTGTATGCTCCGATATGTCTTTTATATATGGTAGGATGATCCATTTATTGGTTTCTGTACTTGATTTCGGCTTCTGTTGACGGTTTTGGTTGATGTTTTTGTGATGAAGTTGCGTGGATAACCGTTTTTTGGAAACAAGTTTTCTCTACCATCTCAAAACCCTGTGAGTAGCAGGATTATCTCAATCGTTTAAACGATTTTCACAAATCGGATCAAATAGTCGAGTGACAATCAAAATACATTTTATGCTTTAGATAGTTTACGCAAGTAACCTTTGATTTTTAGCTTTCTTTTAGAGAAGATAACTTGATCTCAAGTACTTACTTATTCACTTGTGAATCGATTTCAGCCTACTAATTTTATTGAGGATTTTCTATGATTACTTAACCTCCATTCGGTGTTTAAGCTATTCAGTCACATATCTATAATTTTCATTATGGGGTTGTGAAGATTGTTGAGTTACTTTTTTTGATATCATGAATGGATCAATGTTAGAACATCATTAGAAACCAGGAAGTATTGAATTGCCGTAACTCAACAACCTCTACAACCCTATAATACAAATTACATGTGCATACTAGTGACCAGCTCCATGACGAAATTTGTCTGAGTTCTAATGAAAAGTCATGATCAGTGAAGTTGAACCAAGTTCATGTGTAAAGCAGTGCCCCCGAAGACAATGGATGAGGTTGCAGAAGCTGAAGGTTCTGGGTGCGGCTAGCCACTCTGGGGGATTAGGACTGAACGCCTCTAAGTCTGAATCCCGTCCATCGAGCGTAGGTAAATTGCGATAATGGTTTGAGGACTTGACCTCGATCATTCCGTAGTAGCAAATACCTTGGAAGGGATGTAGCTTTCCAGGATGGTTGAAGGCGGCCTTAGATGTTGTGTTTGTGGAAGCATCCGTAGAGATCCTGGACTATGGACACCGACCCTATGTGGTTATCCCAAACACTCTGCATCTCGGTGTATTGTCTAAACTGGCGTCGAGGAGCCTTAAACAAGGGTCTCGAGTTGGGTTACGTGATCCGGTGCTAAAGGGTATTGGACACCAATGATGTCTACCCACTTCTGTGGGATTAACCCAGCTTGGCCGAGTGCTTTCTCTTGGTTGAGTCCATGACATCTTCCCCATGGGAGTGTGTACGTTCCTGCTGACCTTGTGGGATAATTTCGATCATTAGCTTCATGTAAGATCAGCTCAAGGCAGTTGGAAGCCAGACGGTTGGAACGGCTGCTGGTTAGTGCAATGCTGGGTGGATCGGTAATCCGTTCAGAGTGTCTGTTCCAGCCGGATAAGCCCGCCTTGTCGCCTATGCCGATTAGGGATTTAGAGTAGTGGATTGGTGGAGGGATCTTGCTGATTCATAAGTGCCCTAACGGGGGCCACTGTTCGTATGCGTGCTTTTTGGACATCCGACCTGCTTGCAGGCCAAACTGGACAACATGTATGTTCCCGATTAGGGCAGGGGTGATCACTAAACGGCTCAAGTGAAAGTCGTTGTGTTGCCTAAAAAGCAGCGATGTGTATGTGCAGCGGGCTTGTCGGTTAACCAAAATCATATATATATTTCGAAAATAGTGTCTATAGTGTGTGTACTCAAATTAATGTACGGCTTTCTACAAGAGGACCTTGTAGTGTGTGTCCTGAATATGCTGAGCTTACAGGGTTAGTTCTGGACAATTCTTCTCAAGCCACATAATTCACATTGCCTTTTGAACTGGTCAATCATTCGCTCATATCTTGGTTTTTTTACTTTCTTCGCTTAATGCATATCTAGCTTATTTTGTCCGACTATAAATGCTGCGACATGCCTTATCGTATGAAGTTGGCTCGAGGGCCTTCTCCACTTCTCTTTGGTTTACTTTCAAGCTCTATGTATTCTTCTGTCTGTCTGCAAGAACGATTGCTTGAAAGAAGCTCATCCCGCCGAATCCGTATTCGGCTTCTAGTTACCATCGTTGCACAGACCGCGTTCGTCTAAGTATGATTCATACGGAAACTAAAAGGGAGGTATTTACTTCACAGCATAGTCGAAAATCATAAAGAACGGGCCACTAAAATGATGAACTCGGCGACTAACATTACACAACCACAAAGAATTGGTCATCCACTAAATGCCTTTGAAAGATTTTGTGAATACGGTTCCATTCTTTGAGCTGAAAATGTTTCGGTTGAAGAGCTCAATGATAACCAAAACTCCATTGACAATTATTCATACGCTTGAGCTACACATTTCTGCTCCGCCATTTTTTGAAAAAGCTTATTTTCTGTATTTTGCCGATGGCAAAGAAATCGTTGATAATTTTTTTCTTAAACACACCGGTCAATTACATTTTCAGATTCAATCATTACAAAAATCAAATGAAGTGAAACAGTTTGGTTATAGTTTTGAGAGGCTAATAATGTTTTTTTACTCTGATGCTTACTTTAGTGTGTGTATGCGTGTTTGTGTGTGCGGGTACCAATAATTTGTGGGTAAACGAACAGAAAACCCTCTATTTTTTCCCTCCGAAAAATTTAATCAAAGTAAGCTATAAATATTTCGTTTTTTTAAGAAAACCATTTGCTTCAGTAAACACATTTTATACACATAATTAATTACTTGATAAGTAGTAAGTCTATACATCCCCAATGACAATTTATTGCAAAAACATAACAAAGAAAGGCCGATAATAATAATCACAATCAACGCCGCAAGATAATGTTAGTAAAGCTAAAATAAATGATGAAAAGTTACTGACTGAATCAGTTCACACTTCATTAATTAACTAACAAGCTAACTAACTAAAGAGATGAGATAAAAAGACCGAATCCAGAACTGGTACAATTTGATTTTGATGTAAGTTTTTAAGTCATACAGATTTCATCAGAAAATATCAACCGAGATCGTCCAAGCAGAAGTGAAATCAAGTATAGGACCAATAAACGGATCATCCTACCATAGATAAAAGACATATCGGAGCATACAGAACGACTACTGAAATCATTTGGAGTAGGTGTGGCACACAAATCAACAGATTCACTTATATCAATCCTATGTAGACCAAAGGAAGAAAAACCAGGCATCATCTTCAAAATATATTGCTCAGATTATGAAAAACACTACATACAACAAAGTGGACAGCCTCTTCGGCTTCGTTTAAGTTAAACGCCACGACAATTCTTCGCTGATATCAATACACACCGACTATTATCGACATACATTCGATTGGGACAATGTGGAAATGCTGGATAAAGGGAGGACAAAGAGCACTAGAGAATTTTTAGAAGCTTTGCACTCAGGTCAATCAGCATTTAACAATCACATCGTTACTAAACCAATTTATCAACCAATCAGAAAAATCATGGGGAACATGGGATCAAGAAACAGATCAAAAGAGGGATACAATCGAAACAAAGGTGCAAACAACGACAGGTTGAAGGTCAACATTAAGCAGTCAGGATCGAGGTTAACAGAACAAGCTACAGGTCAAGTGTGGAGAAATTCGAATACTTCACTTCTGTCTGAAGTTTGTGATGATGATGTGGTTCAGTAGAAGGACAATGAAAGCTTCACAACCAAAACATCCAACTCAAACAACGAAACACCATCACAATCCTCCACCTGAGCTACAAATTTCCTTCAACATCTCAAGATTTTTTCAAATGTATGAGTAGTATATTTGTGTTTAACCTAGAATTATAACACATGAACATTCCTATATTTTTATTTTGTGGAAATAACTTAATAATTTTTGAAAAGAAGAATCGGGTTTGATGTGACACTTACAACATAATGGAAGCATTATTCAAACAAGAATATATATCTGACAAGTTCAATTGTCAATGTTATGTCAACAATCGCAAATCAATAATTATTGGTTAAAATGAAGAAAAAAACAGTGCACTACGGATGGCGGTTCATTTCATGTGTATATATGTTTTGCGCGAATGAATACAAGAAAGTAATTACTCACCAGTAATAGATAGGCAGTAAGATGTTTCTTAGTTCTAAATACTGAATAAGTTTTTATTCAGCCACAAAAATCTTTAATTCACAGTCAGTCAGTTACAAGGTAGAACTTCTAACGTACATACATCAGTTCAGGTTGCCATACTACATCAGCATAGAGACGCAACTGCCTGCTTAAATCCAGCCCTGGTAGAGATAGTATAAGTATTAGCAATCATGGAGAAGATCAAGGTTCGAAGATATGATTTGAGAAGTATAATTCAATTAGATAAATGTAAAAAGAGAAAGACAGAGATGATGAGGAATTCAGAAGTTTAGAGTTTGAGAGAACACAAAGAGTGGATGTACCTGCGCCATTGCAAATGATTCTGAGCCATATCGTTCAAGGTCCCTAGCCATTGGTGACTTTCGTCTCGCGGACCCAAATCGAGTTATCTACATCTACTAACATGTCTCAATCCAGTTGTCAGTGACTTCATGGATTTCTGCCATGTTTTGGTTTGATCGCTCGTCACTAGGTACGCTTGAAGCTATTACGAGTTCACCTTAGTCGATAAACGCGAATGAGACAATTACCAGCGTCCAGATAGGCTACCTTGAATCCCAAGCTGTAAACAGAAGGCTTTGTAAGCGTAGAAAGTATATTCTACAGACATCCAGCAATCACAATAAAATCAAGCATACAACTCTCGTTTATTTATACATCATAGAAACGTCCTTCGGACAGTTACGAAAATAGCACATTAAAATACACAGCAACCAATCACAGCCATGGATTTTCGTGTTGGGACATGAAATCTCAAGGTCAACTGATCAGCCCATGCTTGCAAACATGAAATCAAAAATTAAGGCATTTAACAAGCGAGTTCTGGGGATCTAACATCCCCAACAAGAACATTCTTGAATAATTTGAATCAAATAAACAAACTGATATGGAATTTTGTTCAAGGTTCAATACTACAATGAAATTGAATTTTGAATGAAAGTTTATTACTGTTCTTCATTTCACTATTAACTAAGATGAATTTTTCAAATGTTTGCATTTAATTTAAGCAATGTTATTTCTAATTTTTTCCTAATTTAAGAAAGAGATGAAACTCAGTGAACTTTCCGTGATTATTAAAATTATTATTATTATTATTATCGTAAATAGGATTCCGTTTCGATTTCGTGAAGCAAATAAAAAAATACTCCTTAAATAATTTTTGATAAACCTTCATGTTATATACAACTAACTAATATAACCCAATGACCTGATTAATTAACAACCGAGTCATGAAATCTATTCTCCCTCTCTCTCTCCCTCTCTGTCATAAAATATACTTCCATGAATGATTGTAATAGCAACCTTCTTTCTTTTGGAGTTTTTTACCTTCAAGTTAATAATAATAATAACTTAATCGGTTAAACTAATTTAAACAGATCTTTTTTTTAAAAAAAATCAAAACAAACTCTGACTTATTTCGTTGTAAAATAAAATTAACTGATCAACAAGATAAGTAAAAGGTTAATTATATTTCATGTTAAACCATAATTAGTATATTGCTGTAGTATACAACTCATTATCAGTGCACAACGCCGATCCCTCATCTAGGAATAGAAATCAGGATCTGCGGTTTTGTTTTTTGTGCATGTGAACACTAAAAACTTGTTTATTGATCATTGAGTTGGCATTCATCGGTATTCATGTCGAATTTAAAACAAATCACAATGTTGTACAACTTTGTCCATTGTTTTCGGTGAACTCCATTCGTCCGGCTTTTCATGAAAACTTTTAGCTCTTTTTATTACTACCGTCGCACAAATGGGGTTAGCCTAAGTAGAATATACAGAAGTGGAAAGGAAGATTTATTTCCACACATACTCGTCCATATTCGTCTACATTGAAGCTCAGTAGTGAGTGAGCAGCTACAAACTCTGAAAATCGCTTCATCATGATAATTTAGTATAATGTAGTTTTGATAAAATTTATCACTCACTAACTCGACAGATTCAAAATTTCAAATAGATGTATACAGTTTCCATAAGTATTTTAACAATTCGATCAATGTTCACTAAATGTTTGTTTAAATCAGTCATAGTAAAAAAACAAAGCGGACAAAATTCAAAATCGTCCATACTTTTTTTGAGAAATAATTGGTTCGGTAAAGGATGAACAAATAGAAAGATTTAAAGTTCAAATGTTTTTTTTCTATAAAAAAAATATGAGTTCAGTGTATTTTTTTATATTTTTAGGCGTTTTCATTTAACTACAAACCATAAAAAAAACCAACTTCGTGATTTATTCTAAGTTTTTGAAAAATGAAAATCGTTTTGGATTTTGTTTTTCAAAAGATATTTTTTCCTATAGATTAGCTTAAAATTATGAATTATTTTTATAAAAAATGTCAAAGAGTATTGTACATATGTTTTTTGTTGAAATATGAAGTATCATCGATTTCATTAGAAAATGATTTTGAAATTTATAAAGATTGAAGTTAATGTATTGATTTGTTTGAAATTACTAAGATGACTTAATCGATCTACCGTGAGGTTGTTTCGTTCATCAGTAGCAGTGCGCATCCACGATTTTTACAATTAACAGGATTGGAACCTAAGGCCTTCGGTCTTGCTCTCGAACGCATGACCTCTAAACTGCTGGACCGGTATCTAACGGTGTTACTGTCTAACTCAGTTCCATCCACGGTGTTGCTCAACCTCATCCACTGTCTTCGGTGAGTAGTGCTTCACACCAAAACAGGGTTGAACTACACTGATCACTACTTCTCACTATAACTCGGAGAAACTTCCTCACTTAGTTAGTCACCAATGTGCACATGATATTTCGCATGATAGGGTCAACCAGGTAACAGTAATTATCAATTAGCTTAAGTCCAGATAATTCAATCTTTTTATAAGTTTATACATTCGGACAAAAGATAATGAACACTGAAAGTTATTACGGAAAATATTCCCCTCTTACATTATTTTTTGTAATACGTCAGCCTGTTTGAATATTTTGGGATACCTTCAATTAAGTCTGTCTACTCAGGCGAGTATTTCATAAGTTTACAAGCTATCGCTTAACAATTTACGAAAATATAATAATTCAAGACGTCTTAATGGCTACCAATATGCTAAGAAATGAATGACTGTTATGTAAAATGTCAGTTCTTGAACTATTTACTTCCAACTACCGATCACTGATTGTTTTATAAATGGAAACTTGTTAAAAGTTTCATTTTCATCAAGACTACATGTTTGTTAGCCTTTATTTATACTATAATATTTGAATAATAATTCTGGAATTTACCTCATTGTAGTAGGAATTTTGCCTAACCGTGATAACTTGAGCGGCCTATGCTCAATTAGGGTTAACAAGCTTAAGTAAGTAAGTTAATAGTTAAGTAAGTAAGTAAGTAAGTAAGTAAGTAAGTAAGTAAGTAAGTAAGTAAGTAAGTAATTAAGTAAGTAAGTAAGTAAGTAAGTAAGTAAGTAAGTAAGTAAGTAAGTAAGTAAGTAAGTAAGTGAGTAAGTAAGTAAGTAAGTAAGTAAGTAAGTAAGTTAGTTAGTTAGTTAGTTAATTAGTTAGTAAGTGATAACTTGATGGTATATTTCTAGAGATGTGTAGTTTAATTCAACAGGGCTGGCCATCAAGAATATGATGGTCTTATATGCTTAGTTGCTGAATCATAGCGTGCTCAGCTTGTTCAAGCTTTCAAGTTCAAGAATCCGATCTGATTCGGCATTATTATAGCATGCTTTTGAAAAATGTTAGATTATAACATATTGAAGTTATTTTTGTTTATTCGAACTCGTAATCATCTGTCATACATACTTTTATTTAAGACAAACCTGCAATAATTCATTCTTACTATGATTATGATAGTAAATAGACGTTTTACAATGTTCATTGTACTCTTTTTGTTGATTGGGACCATGAACCGAAAGATGTTGGGCCATCACTAGAAAGCTAGCACCACTGAATGGTCGCTTAGCTCTAGCATAGGACTCATTAGCAGTGTGCATACACAACCTGATGAGTGGGACATTAACACCGTTGGATGACAACTCAGTGGTCAACAAATGATTCGTTTGCACACGAGACCGAAGGTGATGCGTTTGATTCCCTTGTATGAGATCCTTAATCCAAACTACCACTACTAAATGTATCTCATTTTAGAACAAAACAAACCGTTCAGTTCTTTCAACTTCACAATTTCACTGTATTTTTTTTTCAAAAACAACTGGCGAAACTTTACTATAACCAAGACGAACTAGAAATTTATTCATGATTTGTCAAATGTTCAATAGTTTATTGAGACAATAAATTAAACTGAAGAACAAAACGATAATGAAGAAGGTAATTTCAACCATTTGAATAGTGTTACATTTTTCTGTCCACTCAAAGAACAACAATAGGCTGAGAGAGTGAGTGAGTTAGTGAGAAAGAGTGAGGTAGGAATAGGAGAAGCACACAGAGTGCAAGAAAGAAAACGAATTATGTAGACAAAAAAATATCTAGAGAGAAAAAAAAACGCAATCATAAATAAAACTTTGTTCAATAACCAATATTTATGAATGGAAACTAAACGACGTCATTTAAACAAACTACTTGAGATAATTTCTTTCTACAGCCTTTTTTTTCTCTGATTTGTTTCAGTTAGACAGAACAAATAATAATAATAATAATTATTATTATTATTATTATTATTACTGTCAATCATAAATCATTTTAGCCAGACAGATGATTTATGTAGGTGAGAATATGCGAATTTCGTTCAATGTCCAATGAATGAATGATGTAATGCACTTGTTTAAAACAATTAAATGATCATACAAACAAACAAACAAACAAAAAATGTTTTTAGTTAGTTAGTGAGTTAGTTTGGATGAAAATGTAAAATTAGAACAATATTCGATCTAAATATAGTTAACGCGTAGATCATTCAACAGCGATAAATTAATGTTTTGACAAATGATTCTTAGACATTTTTGTGTCCATTTGTTTTATTATGATAATAATTATTATTCTGTAAGCTAATTATCTCAGATGATTTTTAGAAAAATGGAAGTAATAAATATTGTTATGAATGAATCATTGTGTGTTAGATTTTTTATTAGAAGAAATCTGGAATTAATCACTGAAGGATGGCTGTTTCGTGCTGGTATGGGACTACTACTCATCAGTGGAAGTGCACATCCACATGACTCCTGCTACACTCTCTCTCTCTCTCTAAATTTTGAGAAACGTCACCAATTTGTCTTTGGCAGTTACTGCCTATACTCGACAGGGTTGAACTTCACTAGTCAGGTCTACTTACTAGAACTTTGAGAACTTTCTAAAAGAGCACATTGTAAGATTTTCAATTCCACAGTTATGAAGAGATTGCTGTTTATTACTGAAAATAATTCAACCACTCATGGTCATTTCTTCTTGGTATGAGACAACTCATCAGTGGAAGTGCGCACCCGCACGACTACTGCTAATCGCAGGGTTCGCACCCAGGACCTAAGTCCTTGTACGCGGACCACTGAGCCAGAGGCATCCGACGGTGTTTATATCCCACTTCAATCAACCGATCATATACTTCAAAATTTTCATTGGAGTATTTCAATTTCAGTCAACAGTAACAAACAAACTTTATTGACTAAAGTATAACTTTTATCATGGTAGGTGGAGTTTCATTCACTCAGTTGAATGTTTTCGTTGTGGTGGAGCTTTCAAGGGCTCTTCTGAACAACATCATCTTCACGTCAATAAGTGAAGTGACATTTATGCCTTACTTCTACATGTCAGTTTTATTTACAAATATAAAACTGTTTTCAATATTTGACTTGGAAAATATTATATCATAGAACTTAAAAATATTTTCTATGCGCTTACATTTCTATATATGCTTTCTCAGAAATCTTCTCCTCACAATATCCAGAACACTTTAAAATTATCCTAACAGTAAGAGGTCATTTATCGAATTCTAACTGGAGTAGATTTTTAAATAAAAACTAAAATACAGTTTATTATCAAACTGAATAACTTTGGTACATGTTGTATATACCTTAGTCTGAATAATGATGAGTATGATAGTTTCATCCATGAGTATATGTTCAGTACAACAGATGTGATTCTTATCATGGAACATTTTAAAACAAGTTTCATTTTCCTCCCAGCCACTTCAATAATTTTAGGATTGTACTTTGTTCTTGTAAAACTTAGGAAGCGATAACTTATAAACTGTTTAAAACACGCGCCTCACGACAAATGATCAACTGAATAGACATAAGTGATGCGTTAAAACAAACAAACATACAGGCGAAAAAATGTGGGAAATTATTGAAACATCGTCATTTCGATTTTATACGTGTAATAAAAATAATGCCATATTGTTAGAAATCAAGAATGTTTCATTTGAAAATTTCACCGTTTTAACTAAATGTACTACTCTCCTTGTAATTTGATTTTAAGCGGATTTTTGATTTATAGACATCTTTAGTCACAATCAAAGTTTTATAAATAAATTATTTAGTTTTGAACAGCATATCTTCAATTGAAGAATGTCTGGAACTCAAAGTAAATACCGAAAAACATCAAAATCAGAATTTTTTATATAAATGACAAGACAGTTCTACCGTATGTAGCAGAGACAAAGAGAACCAAGAAAGCCATCATTCATAAGATACAATTGTTTATTAACAGGTGTCTACACAAAAAGCTGAACATCCGTTCACCGGATACTATCATCGACAACAAACTACGTTCCAACATATTAAGAAATCAGGAAGAAGCGCTGGAAGTGTTCCACTGGGGGGGTAACAGGCGAAAGTAAGTAAGTAAGCAATCTAATTTTAAAGACAATAATCTAAATTAAATCATCCTATTAAATTTTACAAATAATTTATCATTATTTTTACGATTATTATTATTATATTTCAGTAAATAAAAACAAAACCCTGTTTATTATTTCAAAATTCAATTCGTATCAAAAATAAAACAACTGTCAATCAGATAATTATATTAAAAATGTGCATTTACAAAGCTGTAAAATAGATTTATTTTTTCAAAAAAAATTTGCAGAAAATTGAAAACATAATATACATGATTATTTTTTTTGAATGAACACATCACGATTGATCAGTCGCGTTAAATGTCCAATCAAGTTTACTTACTCACTAAACATTGTACATTGAATTTTACGTATACACGTGTGCACAACATAAAAACAGATTTCAATCACTGATCAGTCGTTTCAGTAGATTTTTTTTAGAAAAATTGAATATTGAACAGTGATTTATTTATTTACGTATTTACTCATTCAACCATAATTAAAACAACGAATTAAAAATATGATTCAATGGCATTGAACAGAGATAAAGAATGTGAGTTTTATTATTTTTGTTTTAACAATCGTCCCTATTGAACATTTAACCCATTTTGAAATAAATAAATAATTGTATTGTTGTACCTGTTTATTTTTTAAACATTTAATTTCATTATGAGAAAGTTTACATTTAAGTTTTAGAGAGAAGTGGTTGTTTGAATTTTCACAGAAATTCAATAATGGTCAACAAAATTCACAGATCGACAGTTGAGCATAATGATGTATATAAATATAGCACAAATGTTTGTTTAAACCAAAACATCAGTTTAAATGCTAAGGAATTTATGTTTAGACAAGTGATTAGAGCTACTTGAAGGAACTGTTTAGAGATTTAGTCAGTTGAATTCAGCTGTATCTAGTGTGAGGCAGTTACTCACCAAACAGAATGGATGATGACCACGCAATATCGTGAATTCATTCAAGTAAGACAGATATAACAGCGACTGGATGCTGGCCTAGTAGTTCACTGGTGTTGTGTGAACTACTTATGAGTAGTATATGACGTGAGCGTCAACGTAATGTCTGGCAGCAGAAGATGGGGAAAGATCAAGAAAGGAAGAGTTAGAACACAATGGAACTTGTATGAAACGCATGAATAGTGACAAAAAGATTGATGTTTTGCAACAGGAACAGTCCAGTTCGATATGATGGACTGATATTTTGCAAATTAACGATTAACGATATGGTTTTCCAATTTTACTGAGTAACGCTGTAATTTTCGTTAAATACAATTTGGTTGCCCCACCTGTGTTCTCGTTCACTACAGTAGTAGTAGTAGTAGTAGTAGTAGTAGTAGTAGTAGTAGTAGTAGTAGTAGTAGTAGTAGTAGTAGTAGTAGTAGTAGTAGTAGTAGTAGTAGTAGTAGTAGTAGTAGTAGTAGTAGTAGTAGTAGTAGTAGTAGTAGTAGTAGTAGTAGTAGTAGTAGTAGTAGTAGTAGTAGTAGTAGTAGTAGTAGTAGTAGTAGTAGTAGTAGTAGTAGTAGTAGTAGTAGTAGTAGTAGTAGTAGTAGTAGTAGTAGTAGTAGTAGTAGTAGTAGTAGTAGTAGTAGTAGTAGTAGTAGTAGTAGTAGTAGTAGTAGTAGTAGTAGTGGTTAAACACTAAAATTATTTTCATTCAAGTGAACGGCTGATATGAAACTAATATTATGTTTCTAGCCCTTCTGAAAAATGAATATTATTGTTCAGTTTACATAGAATGTGATCAGAAGAATAGTCCATAATTCGAATTTCAATCTTATTCAGGAGTTGTCTTCAGTTGAATGTACCTACTAGTTCAGGACTTGAACTTAGGATTGTTCACTTGAGAAAGCACTGCGTTATCCACTTAGTGAATGAGTCTTAAAAGCTATTCATTTGTTCAATGAATGTAGTATTCATCTGTTCAAACTAATCAGCCAACAATGGAATCCAGGAAGTGTATTTCTTTCTGTTTGTGACTTGGATTCCGAAATGAACATCAACTTTGAGATTTGACAATTATATCCAACTTCAGACAAGTCTCAAATAGGATACAACATGATACTTAGAGTCCACTGCTAAATTATGCCTATAACCGAAAGGCTACAATCCACACAGAATGTGAATATGTCAAATGAAACTGACTGATTAGTTTTAGGCGTTGGTATTTAGTTTATAAACATATTGAATTGAGGAATAATCATAAACCTTGAATTTTTCATATTTCTTTTGTCTCAAATCAGAATCGATACAAACAGAAGAATCTAAATATGTATATGCTTCACAAAGTATTGGATTTGTGAGTGAGCTAGGATACTATGCGAGTGGCCTCGTCAAAGCAGTTAATTTTCTTCGCCTTCAACTTAAAAGTTTCATGCATAAGATCAGCGGAGCAGTCCTATCTATGTTAACCGGTGATCCACAGTAAGTTCATACGCCATTTGTTCAGTCGATATAAAATTCATTTGTTCAAACTAATCATTTAGTGATTTCATTCAAATTTTAAATTTTCATTTCTATTTCTATTCAATTAAAAGTCATTCAATAAACAATATCCAATAGAAAACATTTTATAATTTTCATACAACTAAGCGGTTCCTGTTCAACGTTCAATTTTATTCAATACTATTTTATTTTCAATGTTTCATTGAATGATAACCATCATCAAGATTAGAGAAAACACTTTTTTTAATGACAAGTATTCGATTAAAATTCAAAACTTTCAATTTTATGACTTATTTACAACAATTCAAATAACATTAGATGAACTCTATTTGTATATGACAAATAAATTTTGTCCTGACATGGGAGTACTCATCAGTGGCAAAGCGCAACCAAACTGGCCGGCTACACAGGATGTGAATCCACGTATTTTAATCTTTCACGCGGACATTTAACCTCTGGATCATTGACTCTTAACAATCTAGAGATTTCGTACAACCTCACTCATTTATCTTGAGTAGTGTAACTGCCTACACCCGTACAAAGTTAAATTCCACTAGTCATACATCTTCCACTAGAACTCGGATTCCTCACAGATTCCTCCTCACAAAACTACTCATCAGTGAGTACATTTTTATGATTACTTTCTCACTAGAGAGTTTTATAATAATTGTTGTTTATGCCACCAGCTCAAACAAAACACCGTTTCATAGTTAACTAATTTCTTGGAAAAATAAACAGCTGAAAATCACAAAATTTAATCCGAATGAATTGTAATTTTCCTTCTCTATCTATGATTGAAATCATGGCGAAATCATTGTTAGACCACCATGAAAAATCACTCAAGCAATTGAATGGCCATTATGTCCTTACACGGGACTACTCATCAGTGGCAAAGCGCAACCAAACTGGCCGGCTACTCACAGGATTTGAATCCAAGTATCTCGGTCTTACACGCGGACATTTAACCTCTGGATCATTGACTCTTATCAATCTAGAGATTTCGTACAACCTCACTCATTTATCTTCAGTAGGGTAACTGCCTACCTATCTTGGCAGCATCATCGACAATCAAGGTGGATCCGATGCAGATGTGAGGGCACGGATTTGCAAAGCAAGGGCTGCATTTCTACAACTGAAAAATATCTGGAACTCAAAACAACTTTCAACCAAAACCAAAATCAGGATTTTCAATAAAAAAATGTCAAGACAGCTCTACTGTATGGAGCGGAAACTTGGAGAACTACCAAAGCCATCATCCAGAGGATACAAGTGTTTATTAACAGCTGTCTACGCAAAATACTTCGTATTCGTTGGCCAAACACCAACAGCAACAACATACTGTGGGAGAGAACAAACCAGATTCCAGTGGAGGAGGAAATGAGGAAGAAGCAGTGGAAGTGGATGGGACACACACTGCGAAAAGCACCAAACTGCCTCACAAGACAAGCCCTCACATGGAACCCTCAAGGCAAAAGGAAAAGAGGAAGGCCAAGGAATACATTACGCCGAGAAATAGAGAAAGATATGAGAGGAATGAACAAAAATTGAAGAGAACCGGAAAGGGAAACCCAGGACAGAGTTGGTTGGAGAAAACTGGTGGGCGGCCTATAATCCATTGGGGGTAACAGGCGTAAGTAAGTAAGTAAGTAAGTAGGGTAACTGCCTACACTCGTACAAGGTTGAATTCCACTAGTTATACATCTTCTCACTAGAACTCGGATTCCTCACAGATTCCTCTCCACAAAACTATTCATCAGTGAGTACATTTTTATGATTACTTTCTCACTAGAGAGTTATATAAATATTGTTATTTTTCTGCCATCAGCTCAACCAAACAATGTTTCATTGTTTCTTTGGAAAAATAAACAATTTTCATTGGTCATATTTACAAGATGATTGTAGTTTTAGTTATATTATTCTAAAATTACTCAATAATAATAATAATAATAGTTATTATTATGAATAAAAAATAATTTTTTTAAATTTAATTCATTAAATTAATTCTTATTTCCTGTTTTTTAATCAACTTGTCTTAAGTAACCGGAAAATGTAAATAATTAAAGTGTTTGAAAAACACAATGACAAACAATAACAAATATGAATACAAGTTAAGGAGTATCATCAATACACCTTAGTTCCTCTTTGATAAAGGATAAAAGTACTATTTACTAGTTATCAAAATTGGTTTGTTCTATTTTTTTTCTCGTTATTGACTCTTGAATTGATGAAGTTATTTGTTTAAATAAGGCGTCGGCTTCACTCACTCACTCACTTACCACTTTTGATGACTGCGTTAAAAATTCAATGTATGGCTTTGCATTTTTAATGGCTACGCGCGATATGATTCAATCGAATGAGCTATGGAAAAAAATATCTCACCTTCAGTTTCTGTAATATGCTGTTTAGATGAAGCTTGCATATCAGTTTATTTGAGATTTTGGATATGTTTTGTTGACGAGAATATTAACTAGTAAGATTACCAAGGCTAAAGATATTCATCTTTTGTACAAATCTAGACAATTTACACGGTGATGTTAACAAGGGCAGCATATCAACAACTGAAGACCATCTGAAAATCAAAACAACTGTCAACCGAAACCAAAGCCACAATTTTCAGTACAAATGTCAAGACAGTTCTACTGTACGGGGTGAAAACTTAGAGAACTATCAAAGATAAGATAAGATAAAAGTGTTTATTAGCAGTTGGCTACGCGAAATACCTCATTTCGGTTTTTGGAGAAAGAACAAACCCTTTTTTTGGCGGACGAAGAAACCAAGGAAAAAGCGCTGGAAGTGGATAGGACACACATTGTGGAAAGCATCACAAGATAAGCCCATACCTGGAATCCCCAAAGTCAAAGGAAAAGAGGACAACCAAAGAACACATTACACCAAGCAATGGAAACAGACATGACAGGAATAAACAATAATTGGACAGAATTAGAAAGGACGGTGGGCGACAGAGTAGGTTAGAGAATGCTGGTCGGCGGCCTTTGCTCCTTCAGAGGGGGTAACGTGGTGTAAGTAAGTAAGCTAGGTGATATTTTCATAATAAAAACTAGATATGAAGATACTAATCAGTACGGATTTACAATAGTGATTATATGACAGGCGAATCTTTTTTACAAACGTATTAGAAAGTTATATAGCAAAGAATTTTCAATGAATTCAAAATATGACATTTCATCATAGATTGTGTCATCAATTCTAAACTATTCCATGTTAAAGCGTCATAATCAACTAGTTAGTTCCTTAACAAATCTTCTTTCTACTAAAACAGTTTACTTAAGTGAATTTTAATTTCAAACTTCGGTATAATTCTTAACAACGATAGATCCTGGCCAGTAATGGAATACAGGAAGTGTATTTCTTTCTATGTGGGACTTGAGATAAATCTCAAATCGGATGCAACATGAATCTGAGAGTCCATTGCCAAATTATGTCTGTAACTTAAAGCCTACATCAATACAATCCATACAGAGTGTAAATATACCAAATGAAACTGACTGATCAGTTGTAGGCGTTTGTATTTAATTTATAAACATTTTGAATTAAGGAATAATCATTAACTTTGATTTATTCATATATATTTTGTCTCAAATCAGAATCGATGCAAACAGAAAAATCTAAATATGTATATGCTTCACAAAGTATTGAATTTGTAAGTGAGCTTGGATACTATGCAAGGGGCCAAACTAAAGCAGCTAGTTTTCTTAGGGATCCATAGCCCTAGCTTTTGACTTAAATGTTTGATCCATAAGACCAGCGGAGAAGTCCCCTGGTTGTCAGTGTTCGTTATTAGGCTGAAACTTCATTCGTTCTCTCTGGATCCTAGAGCTCATGTACATTGTCATCAGTTTGTAATGAGGGTTTTTAACCTTAGAATAAAGAATCTCTCAGTTTCGTGAATATCACCTCTGCCACTAAAAAGACATTTATTAGAATTTCTCTGACACTGGCTATATACACGTGACGGCATGAGAATATTTCATGTAGAAGTTCAATCTCGAATATACTAGGGCATTTATTGAGAGTGAAGGAACACAAATTTCGCTTAAAGCACATAGCTAGAGAACAAGTCACTGATACCATTACACTGGATAGAATCTACCATTGATTTCAGCCGCACATGAATATTCTAGAATCTCTTTAATTCATACAAAAAGAAAGACTCACGTCTGAAGCTTTATAATAAATTTGGTAATCCAGACAATTTTGGCAGGGCGGATGGAATAGAATTAACAATCCTATGGTTAGCAAAGATTTATAAGTAAACGTGAACTCTCACATTTCTGATCTGTAGCGTTCGTTTGCTTTAATCCTCTGGTATGATCTGATTATGTAATAAACTGTCAGTTGGATTGAAAACAGTCACACAACTATTTTAATTTATTGACATCTCGTTTTTAAAGTTATCTGATTTTATCAGCAGATCGCTGACCACAATAGTTTCACTCACACATTTACGATAAATGTACCTCCCTTTATACACTCTACCATGTAAGTCAACCGGTTACAACGTAGAACTTCGTACGCAGGTACCTACATACATCAGTTCAAGTTGCCATAACATATTAACACAGAAAGACATGGAATTCGCAATTCAAACCCTATAATAGTTGAGGTAGTAGAAGTATTAGTGGTAATCAAAGAGATTGCGGTTTAAAGATATTTTCATTCAACAAAGTACAAACTAGTAAAAACAAACTTAAAAAGAGAAAGATGAAGCGCGTGAAGAATTCAGAAGATTAGAATTTCAGAGAATACAAAGAATGAATGCACAGATAATCTGTAACAAATATAATTTTCCTCTTACAATTACCCAAAATGGTGACAAAATTACTTTACCCTCCTAGATTTTTTTACATACAAAATTATCGCAAAACTAATTCATCGTTACTACTGATATGTTACACGGTTTTTTATTAAGTTTGTTTTAATTACAATGGAGAAATTATTTTTGAAAATATTTCAGAAAAATTTGGCACTCAACAAATTAAATGTATAAATTGAATATTGAATTAACTTACTAGTAAATAGAGAATTGATTATTGAACAGACAATAATAAATTTCTGTGAATTGAATTTCTTTGAAAATTGTTAAATATCGTAAGAATAGTTAATTTGCTTTTTTATGTGGTAAAATTGTTTGTTCAATGTGTAAAAATACCTCTCTCTATATATATATATTTTTATGCCAACCCCATTTAATGAGTCTTGATTGGTTGACCAATCATGAGAATTGAATATTGACAAAAAAAATATTTCCCCCGCTTATTATGATTAAAGTTAATTTATATATATATTAAGTGAACATTAAATGTTTCTCCATTAAAATTCCACTTGAAAATAACCATACTTAATGAATAATAAGTAGTAGTATTGAACATGTAGTAAATTTTTTTTCCACTAACTGTTCAATGATATTAAGTGAATTTAGAAAATTAAATGTTCTTTCACAGAAGTTTTTAAAAAAAATGTTGCTTTTTCATTTTTTGTTGGTTAAAGTTTTTAATTTTTTTTCAAGCTTTTACTGATTTTTCATTTGTATTGTTTATTAACAGTGAAAACTTGAACTGATTGTGGTGCGCGCTACTTATAAGTAGTATATGACGTGAGTCTAGCAACAGAAGATGAGGGAAGATCAAGAAAGGAAGAGTGGAAACACAATGGAATTTGTATGAAACGCACGAACAGTTAAATGTCAGACAATGGATTCATGATGGATTGATGTTTTGCAAATTAACGGTTTACGATATGATTTTCCTATTTTACTGAGTAACTCTGTAATTTTCGATAAATACAATTTGGTTGCCCTCACCTGTGTTCTCCTTCACTACATGATCAGTCTCCTTTGTTATAAGTGCTGGCAGGACAACCCCAGAACTCACGTTTGGACTCATTTGAAACTTGTCTAAAGCTAGATGTACCTAGTACATCTTAGAGTTGATTTTCAATCTGAGACTTACAGACGCTTTTTTCTAAATAAAATAAACAGACGAGAAATATGCCAGGACTACGATTTATAATAACGATGAAGGATTAATTTACGGAAACAGTGATACGTATTTTTTGATTATTTCACAAAAATTCAAACTCTTTACTTCTAAGTCTACTCACTTACTTACTTATGCACTTACTTACTTACCCACTTACTTACTTACTTACTTACTTACTTACTTACTTACTTACTTACTTACTTACTTACTCACTTACTTACTTACTTATTTACATACTTACTTACATATTTAAATACTTACTTACTTATTTACTTACTTACTTACTTACTTACTAACCTACTTACTTACTTACTTACTTACTTACTTACTTACTTACTTACTTACTTACTTACTTACTTACTTACTTACTTACGTACTTATTTACTTACTTACTTACTTACTTATTTACATACTTACTTACTTACGGTTGTTACCTCCTAATGGAGCACATGCCGCCGTCCAGTATTCTCCAACCTACTGTGTTCAGGGCCTTTCTTTATAATTCTGTTCATTCGTTTCATATCTGTTTTCATTTTTTGGCATATTGTGTTCCTTGGCCTTCCTTGTTTCCCTTGACCTTGAGGCTTGTCATTAGAAGTCAACTTATTTGAAAATTCTAAATAAACTTAGGATAATTCAGAATCTAATCTTGACTCAATGATAATGAATTTTGATACCAAACCTTGTAAAATGGCTCGATTAGAAACATGTAGAACAAGAACATAACAATACAATGTGCTCAATAACTACAATCATTTTGTGGTTTATGAAAAAAATAGATAGAGTTGTGAAGATTGTTGAGTTATTTTATTAAAATCACGAATCGATCAATGTTAAACTCTCATTAAAAACCTGAAAGTACTGGACAATCGTTTCGTCTCAATATGGAACTACTCATCAGTAGCGATGAACATCCACAACTCATGACGCTCGCAGGATTCGAACTCAGCACTCCAGTCTTGCATGTGAACACCTAATCTCTAGACCACAGACCCGTCTATCGTCCAGTAATGTTGATGTCTAACTTCTGTCAATCCATGGTATTTGTGCAACCCTAATCCACTGTCTTCGATGAACATTGCTGAACATCATACCAGGACGAAACGGCTATCCAATGCTTCCATAATTCTAATTATGGTCTAATATTGATCGATTCATGATTTCAATAAAATAAGTTTTGAAAATCATCAATCAATCATTGTTACACCACCATTAGAAACTTGAAAGCACTGAACGGCCGTTTCGTCCTGGCATGGGTGCGCATTCACGACTCCTGCTCCTCACAGGATTCGAACCCGGGATCTTTGGCATTGTAGGCGAACGCCCCACCATCGGACCACTAGGCCGGCATCCAACGGTGTTAATATCTAACTCTGATTGATGGAGTCATGGATGCGCACTGATGATGAGTCCCATACCAGGACGAAACGGCCGTCCAGTGCTTCCAGGTTTCTAATGGTGGTCTAACAATGACTGATTGATGATTTCAAATGTGTAATAAAAATCGCAAACCTCCAAAACTGTGCCCCAAAATAAATTTTGTCATGAACTACCATCAACTAGATAAGAAACTGAGAAGACTCAGTCATCTCTTCATCTTAGTATGGAGGAACTCATCGAAGCCTAATTACTACTATGTCATAGATCAATCAAACTTCGGATTAAGCGCTTAGCATAAATCCTACACGACCTCAGTTTAATTAATCAAGAAAAAATTGCTTCTTAATCGTTCTATACTATAATAAAATAGCTATTTCTGTGATTGTTGATTTTCAAAAATAAATCTCAACTTAAAATCAACTTTCATATATAAATGTATTCACTTGTAGTACAACACTAAACAGATAGTTTACATCATCATATCCAAAGTGTTAATTGTGTTTTTTATTTTTCGTTTGTTTATATAAATTAACTCTTAATAAATAATAAAGTTCAACCATAGAAACGTAAACAGATAAACAGCAGTTTGTTTATAATTTAGTGGGAATAGAAATTAAAAATTTCAAGATTATTATTTTTATTATTATTATCATATAGAATGAACAGAATAGTTGAAGTGTTCAACTACAACATTTCATCTTAATATTGTTTGTGATCACTTTAAATTATTTTTTTGTTGAAGAGTTCTTTTAGTTAAAGTGTAAAATTTTATACGATAAAATGACATTTTCAATTAGAGTTATGGAGCTTAATGTGTTTTTCACTCAATTGAAATCATCAATCAATCAATCAATCACCATTAGAGAAACCTGGAAGCACTGAAAGACGGTCGTTTCATCCTGGTTTGGGACTTATCAGTGACATCAGTGCACATTCACGGCTCCTGTACCTTGCAGGATTCGAACCTGAGACCTTCGGTACTTAGAGTGAACGCATAACGATCGGACCGCTAGGCCAGCATCTAACGGTGTTAATCTTGAAACAGGTAATTTTGTTAAAAAGTTAAAGTAGGATTGTTTAAAACTAATAAGGAATGATCGAGAAATTTTCTGTGCAATATAATAAACTAATACATATGTAGTGAAGGAGAACACAGGTGGGGCAACCGAATTGTATTTATGAAAGTTACAGAGTTACTCAGTAAAATGGGAAAATGATTAATTTGCAAATCTTCAATCAATCATCAATCCATTGTCTCACATTTCACTTATTCATGCATTTCATACAAATTCCATTGTGTTTCTACTCTTCCTTTCTTGATCTTCCCTCATCTTCTGCTGCCAGACATTACGTTTACACTCACGTAATATACTACTTATACTACTACTACTTATACAGATATATAAAATTGAATGTTGAATTACTACACATTGAAATACTCCAAACCAGCATTAGAAACCTGGAGACACTGGAAGTGTGTTTTGTCTTGGTATGAGACTACTGCTACTGGCAAGATCCCAACCCAGCGCCTTCAGTCCTCCCGTAGACTCTTAAGCTCTGGACCACTAAGCCAGTGGCATTTAAAGGTGTTCATGTCTAATTCTGAACAATCTAAGGATTTTGCGCAACTTCATTGATTGTCTTCGGTAGTTACAGCTTACACTTGACAGGATTGAACTCCACTGATTACATCATCCCACTAGATCTCCGAGAATTTCCTCAAGAAGCTAGTCACTAATGAGCACAATTTACGACTTTTTGTTAGAGAGTTATTGAGATCGCTGTTTCTACACACTGAAATCATGAATGAATCATTGTTACAGCACCATTTGAATTATTGTTTCAGTTATATAGAACATGCTACTAATACTCGGGTAAATCTAAAACAATACTTATTTCACGGTGACAGTTCACTGAAACCGGGTCTCATTCTCTTGATATATGTATTCAACTGGCTATGCAATGTCTTCTTCGGTCTTCCTCTTTTCACAAAGAGATGTTCCCTATCCACCTCTTAATTTCTTCTTCAGCTAGAAACTGGTTTGTTCTTTACCGTAGTAGTTCGTTATCGATAGTGTCTAGCTAACAGATCTGGAGTAGACAGCTGTTTATCAAAAATTGTGTCTTTTCACCGATGGATTTGATGGTTCTCCAAGTTTCCTCTCCATACAGTAGAACTATTTCGATGTTTGTAGTAAAAGTTATGACTTTGGTGTTGGCTGAAAGTTTCCATGGTTGTAGATGACCTTTACTCGTAGAAATATTGCTATCAATATGCTAGTTCTTGCCTTTACACCTTTGTCCGATCTGCCTCGTTAATCAAAGCTATTGCTCAGGTATGTAAAGGTTTCCACATCTTCTGAAGCTTCTGTATCAAGTGTGATTTAGTTGGTGCGTGTTCTGTTGTATCGACAGATCTTGTTTCTTTCGGTTGTGTATGTTGAGACCTACAGATGTAGTCACTGGTATAAATAATATTCAATAAAAGACTACTTTTAGTTGGAATAAATGCAGGTGTTTAAGTCGAATGACTATGAACACGTCTACAAACTAATCAAGTTCGAGTCCAAAGCTTTATCCCAAATCTTTTATCAAAATGACAGAGACAGAACTGACCAGAGGAAATATGTTTATTCGCTGACGATTTCATGGTATCAAAACGTGCCACAAAGATTGAGCGAAGGTACAGCGCAACAAAAGAAAGATGGTTACCTTGAAAAAGTGCGCGCCTTACAAAAGTACGAATAAACAAATACTATTTTTTGTAAAACGTTCACTGCTACAATATTCGTTATAATAATTAATGTTTCTATTTAAGCAGTCATGTTTTACTTAGTAAAAGTGAAATCACTAAAACAGATTTGTATAACAGTTTACAATAAAATCCAAGATATAGATTTTATTCTGTTTATGATGCGCAAACCATTTACGTATAAATTTGAATTTTTTTCAGCAACTCAAACACAAGATTCACCATTTTAAACCCCTTCAAGCTATTCACTTAGTTACAGATTCAAAATGTACACTTAATCGTTCAAAGCAGATAATGTTCTTTTATTGATTGGCCTACTCTCATTATAACTCGGCCAGGAGCTCCTCTGAGTTTACTGCCGCTCTCAAACTCGGATAAAGGAGGAGGCTTGAACATGCGGTTAGCGACCCTATACCGGAGAAAATTAACTCACTATAAAAAACGCTACCCAGAAAAAATAATCCAAACCCGTTAAACTCTACCACGGGAGTTAAAAGGTCTTCATTTAGAAGAGATTTGATGTCTTGTAATGAAAGCTGAGTCTGTTCGGAAGTCACGAGGCCGATACACCCTACTGAAAACCAGAGCAACCAGCAATTCAGGTACATAGAATATTTGTGTATTGTGGAGAACAGGAAGAGTTATCCAAGTTGTTGCAGAAATGAAAAGATGCAACCTAGTAGTATCTAAAAATCATGATTTTTAATTAAAATATTCTTTTTTCCATATATTTCTATTTAAACCTGAAAAATTATCTTATCAGATTTCAAGGTAAATGTATGTTGGGGACGTTAGATCACCAGAACTCACTTGATAAATGTCCTCATTATGGATTTTATTTATGGGCTGATCAATTGACCTTGAGACCACATTTCCCACCAGGAAAATTGGTCGAATATATAATTCCGGGACGGCCGTCAAGTCTTAGTATGAGGCTCATCAATAATACGCATCCATAACCACTGTTCACAGAAATTGAACCCAAGAACTTATGGATCACTGGGTCGGCATCCAACAGTGTTAATGTCCAACTTTAATCAGTCCCTTAAATTGCGTAACCTCACTTAGTGTGTTTGGCAGTTACTGCCTACAGTGGTGAGCTCATCTAGTCACGACTTCTCACTAGGAATTTACTCATGTAGCTAGTCATTGGTAAGCACATTTTCTTATGATTTTTCATTATAGAATACTCGTCTTGTCCTGTCTGGAACATGTTTTTAGCTGAATGTACCAGTTACATCTCAGAGATCATTCCGGAAAATATAAAGACCGTTAGCTATAAGGGAGGAAAATATAGTTTGAGAAAATATTACATTGGTAAATTTGTTCTATAACATGATATATTACTCAAACGATTATTACTAAATCTAAAGTTTAATAGGCACTGATAGAAATTCTCAAATTTCTAACGAGAAGCCGTGACCAGTAGAGTTATATCCTTGTCTGGTGTAAGCAATTACTTACCGAAGACAATGAAATGAGATTGGGTAATACCTTTTAGTGAATAAAATTAATTATGTCAGCTCAGTAGTCTACAGATTGGGCGCTCGCACGCGAAACCGAAGGTCCTAGTGTAGTGAACGAGAACACAGGTGGGGCAACCGAATTGTATTTAACGAAAATTATAGAGTTACTCAGTAAAATCGCAAAACCATATCGTAAATCGTTCATTTGCAAAATATCAGTTCGTCATATCGAACTGGACTGTTCCTGCTGCAAAATATCAATCCATTGTCACTATTCATGCGTTTCATACAAATTCCATTGTGTTCTAACTCTTCCTTTCTTGATCTTCCCCCATATTATGCTGCCAGACATTACGTTGACACTCACGTCATATACTACTTATAAGTAGTTCTCATCAAGCACCACAGAATCCAACTTATTAATCGGTTACGATATTAGTAGTGGTAGATAGTGGCAAGCAGTAGAACCCAAGACGGACATCTCTCCCTATTTGGGACTCATCTGCAGCTGGACGTACTGGCTACATCCTAGAGTTGTTTTTTACATCGGGACTCGAACCCAGTGCACTACACTGCAAACATTATCGCTTTATCCACTTAGATACTGAATCAAGATAGTCACTTACTTGTACAACGAAACGCATGTCATGAATTCTGTCGCCAGTAACTATCCATGTCTGCTAAAAATGCTTGTAATCTAAGGGAACTATCATCGAAAAGGTTTAAACAATCAATACAAATGAATTCTGTTCGTACATTTTGCCAACATCATGATCATTCGACGCGGAAATCTTAAATCCTACATGTATGCATGCGTATATGAACTTTATGGGCCTATGTAGTTTGTGCGCATATTCAATTCTTTTCATCTCTGCCACCCTATTCTCGACACAATGTCTTCCTTAGTCTCGCTCTTTTACTTTTCCATTTGAGAGCTTGTCTTGTGATGCATTGATAGAATTTTCACTCACAATGTGTGTTCCATCCACTTTTAGTGCGCTTTCTGAATTACTATTGCGTTAACTACTATTTACATTTATTTTGATGAAGTTTTATTCTCTAAACTGGATTTAACTTAAGAAACACATGAATTATCTTCATCTTTTAACATTCACTTCATGAATTTGATAAAATAGTAATTCCACATAAAGATAAAACACGTTTTCTCTTTTTTTTATTGACACGTTTACATACACTTCATTCGAAATGATTGTCAGTTATCAGTTTAGATTACTCAATGAGAAATGTGTTTACTCAATACTCGATCAGTTGAAATACTTATCTTATCATTATTAATATTGTTTAAATCAATTGTCAATGTACAATGTTCAAGAAATAGTGTTCAATGTTTTGGAAAAGTCTATGATTTATTTACATTATTTTATTCAATACACATCCATTCAGTGCTTGAACATTGGAAGCAAGTCTTCTTTTAATCAATCAACTAATAATTGGCTTTTCGAAATCATGAATCAGTCAATGTTAGACAACTATCAGAAACCTGCAAGCACTGAAAAGCAGCCATTTCGTCTTAGTATCAGACTTATCAGTAATATTCATCCTTGAACTGCACTAGTGGGGATCGAAACCAAGACCTGAGGTCATGCAAGCTAACGCTTAGCCTACAGGCCACTGATGAGGTTGTGCAAGGTCGTGAATTAATTAAAGTAAGACTTTAATACCGTTGAATGCCAACTCAAAGGTTTAATGGGTTGAGCGCTCACGCGTGAAACTCAAGGTCGTAGGTTCAACTGCCGAGATTGGGCGGTTGTGGTTGCTCACCGTCACGGATGAGTCTCATACTAGGATGAAATGACCGCCTCATAGTAATCTGTAATATTGATCGATCGATTGTTTCAATGAAACTCAACAAGGTTCTAAAGCAGATTAGAAATGAATGTTTATGTATGATGTATTATTGATTGGTTTGTTCAATATTTTCTCTCATTTTATTTCATTAATTTAATAAAGAAAGTTCATTGAAAAAGAATAAATAAAAAAATTTAAATGTTAATTTATTTTGTAAATAATGGAATAACAGTTTATTAGTAAAATTCAATATTTCAATTCATTCCTTGCTAGACTCACACACACACACACACACACACCTAAATACAATAATGTAACGTTTAGTGAAGTGAACATATTATGTACAGCTATTGTCCAAACATTCATTTGTAATGCAAACAGGTTTCTGACTATCTTCTTCTAGTCTTCCATTCACTCTTGACTGCGTCATGTATATGACCTATAAACAATTTCCCTATGGTAGCTTAGCTACATACTACTTATATGTCATCTTGTGAGTAGCATTCACAAGGTCAGAATTAGTTATATGAATGTTAGTTTTATAAAATATTCCATGTGATGTGTATATATTCTGACATTATTTGATGCATAATTCTAAATGGCTTCTGTTCTATCACAAAAAATGACAACACTTGAAATGACATATGATGGACGAGAAATTCAAATATGGCGCGGGAGAGGGATTTAAACAAGGATTACTGGTTTGATCAAGGTCACTTTTCATAGATCCTTTTCTAAACTGGGTCAGCAATATAAATGCAAAGGTCTTAACATACACAAAGGAAAGAGCAAGATACCCCAATATAACACAACATGCACCAACCAAATCACACTTGACGATGAAGCTTTGAAAGATGTAGAAACCTTTACATATCTTAACAGCATAATTGATGAGCACAGTGAATTTGATGCAGATCATCTGGAAGGCACACAGATTAGCAAAGCGAGGTCAGTATTTCTACAAATGAAAAACATCTGAAATGCGGACGAACTATTAACCTGCACGAAAGTCAGAATTTTCAATTTGAACATTAAGACATTTCTTTTGTATGACGCGGCGGAAACTTGGAGAGCCACGAAAGCAATCATTCACAATATACACGTGTAAACACCCCAAATCTTTTGTGAATTTAATAAATTCAAGTCATGTAATACTTATTCTACAGGTTGATCAATGTTCAATTTTACAATTGAATACACATGTTTAAAACAATCTAATAAAAATAGAGATGACTCATACTTCTGTGATGACAAGGAAAAACTGTAACTCAGCTGAACAATTAAGACGGAGCTCTATTCTCTGTTCTGGAATAGTTGGTAGTGGAACTTTCATTGTTCTCCTAGACATCATCATCATCATTGGGAGAAACTTCAGCTAGAACTGCAACATATGACCTATGACTCATAGTTTATCATGTCAATTTCGTGCTTGGATTGTCTCCTGCTTTGATCTGATTCTTGATCACGTAACTATTTGTCCATGACGTTTCTGATTGGTCAGTAAACTGGATCGATGTCGGTGTGTGTTTAGTTGACTGCTAATTGACTTGACTGTCAAGCGTCTAAAAACTGTCTGGTGATTTTAGTATTCTCTCTATCCAAGATTTCAACACTTTTTCCAATTGAATAAAATCTACAAATCTCCACATACATTCATGTCAGGGAAGAAATATCATGAAGTTTGACAACTAGCTGATGTTCATACAGATGACAATGGAGAGGCTGTCAAAAAACTGAACAACTGGGCGAATGAGGTGGAATGAGCGATACGATTAGTTTGTATATTGTTAACGAGTGGAAATGAAGTGGCACTTTTTTTTAACTTATTTGATATCAGTCAGTGTTGATATTATGGATTATGACTTAAACCCAGTACCATTCATTTCAAACACCTGACGTTTTTACTGAGTTACTGAATTCAGAGAGCTTTTAATAGATGCAACGGGTTTCATATGAAAAAGGATTAGATATTTTTTTCATGACTGACAATCTTACACTGTATTTTTTGTCAAACCTAAATTACACTACTGGCCATAGTCCATCTCTTTTAAAAATTAGGGGTTTATTATCGGGTTGTGGAAATTGTTGAATCTTGAACATATCAATGTTAGACCATTATTAGGAATCTGGAAGCACATGATGGATGTTTCATCTTAGTAGTAGTAGTAGTAGTAGTAGTGTGAGTAGTAGTAGTAGTAGTAGTAGTAGTAGTAGTAGTAGTAGTAATAGTACATATCCACTATCCCCTAAGCTGTGCTCACTAGTGACTAATTCGGTGAGGGAATTCTAGTAAGAAGCTTCAACCAGTGAAGTCCGATTGAGTTAGGTGTGAGGCAATTACCAACAAATGACGATGGATATATATCTTATGGGTTGATTCAAATGAGAAGATAACATCGATGGTCTAGAGGTCATAGGTACCATTCCCAATTGAGTGGCAGTGAATGCGTACTATCACTGACGAGTTCCAAACTAGTACAATATAGCCGCTTGCTACTTGCAGATTTTTAATAATAGTCTAACATTGGTCGATTCAATGATTTCAACTTTAAAACAACTCATTGTATCATGATAAACATGACCGAAACAAAAACAAACAAACATTCAACTCACCTTATTAACAATAGAATGATCATTCAAATCACTCTTGATAAAATGAAAAGAAGCCGATAACCGCGTAGAAAAGGTTTTAAGTCTTGACATTATCACTTTCACTTCGAGATAATCTTATTTATTGATGCAGAATAATGAAATGAAGGAGGAGGAGTGTTTTTTTCCTTTGGTTACAAAACTATCAAACATATCCAAGTGGTAGACAATGAAAAATGAAGTGATATTGCGTGATAAATGGTCAAGATTCATAAAACGTTTCGAGCATTGAACAAATGGTAAGATATTATTTCAATGTAATTATATTTTGTCAAAAAATTAACCTAAAATGAAGGGAGTTACATCATCATTTAGTTAACTAATCAGATTACGTCATGTAAAGTAGTTTTAGAAGTGAAAAGGGGTAAAAATCTGCATAGGAAAGGAAATTTTTAAAAGAATAGAAGATGAAAGTAACTCCGTATGGAACTTTTCTAGGGTAACTGTCGGCCTGGACAAGAAGGGAGAGCTGGGCAGAGGGTTAGCGGCCCCATCCAGTAGAAATCTAACACGTTAAAAGAAGACACGCTAGCTACAAAAATAATTCTCTGGTCGGAGGCGTATGTTCCATTAAGGGTAACAACCATGACTATTCTTCACACAACGAGGTCAAAGTTTGAAATGATGAACTATTATTGTCTCAGCTGTTGGTTTCTCTCACTTTGGAGAATATTTTGGAAGATGATTCAGATGATGAGTTGTGATCTGAGTTGATCATGTCTTCCAGAGAATGAGCAACTGATTCGTTTTTATGCTCTTTTAGATAGCAATTTAAGGATGGATAGTGCTTCGATGCTTGTATACTGAAAGAACACTTCGTACGGCCTATATAACTAATTTATATGTTAGGGTTGTGGAAATTGTTGGGTTACTTTAGTGAAATCATGAATCAATCAATATTAGACTACCATTAGCACTGGACAGGCGTTTTATCCTGGTATGGGACTACTATCCAGTTCTCAGTAGTGAGTACCTCCGTGAAGACGTTTCTCAGAGTTCTAGTGAGAAGACATGACCACCTAGAGTTCATCTCTGTTCAGGTGTGAAGCAGTGTTCACTGAAGACAGAGTATGAGTTTGCACAAGACCCAAGATTGGTCGAATTTAGACATTAACGCTATTAGATACCAGCCGAGTGGTTCAGAGGTTAGGGGTTCGCGCGCAAGACCTTACTAATACCATAATCATGACTAGTGTGTGCTTATTGCTTATCATCGGTTACGTCATGGTCTCTTGCAATTTCTCTCTCCCTATCTTTCTCATTTTATCTGTTCAATCTATAGATTGTACTAGTATGAATGTGGAATACTTTCTAATTATCTTGGAGAACTAAATGATGACATTTTACACGTATTATACACTGTAGTTCGTGTTGTTTGAACAAACTAATTAACCTGCACTGCTAGAGTTAATTATTCAACACGTCGTTTGACCTTGCCAATTATTCGTTTGCAACCTTGAGTGTTTTTATTCGACTGTGCGTATGTTTACGTATTTCACTGATTACATGTCTGGCCTATTATTGTCTGACTATAAATTCGTAATCATGCCTCACAGCATTCAGTTTGCTCACTTTTCGACTTTGCTATTTTTACGCCTTACATTCTCATGTCTGTCTGTTTGAACGATTTCATGTAATAAACGTATCCAACAGAATCTAAATTTGACTCCTTATTACCGCCTTTGTACAAACAAGGTTTTTTCTAGGAATTATATAAGGAAATTAAAAGGGAATCCGAATAGGAATTAGTTTCCGGATGATGAAAACACAAATCCACATTTCGTATTACAGTATTTTGGAGATCGTTGTTTTTACTCAGTGGAATTGTCAGACCACCATTAGAAACGTGGAAGCTCTGGATGGCCTTTTCTTACAGGTATAGGACAAATCAGCGTCCACTAGTGACTAGCTTCGTCAGGAAATTCTAGAAGTTTTGGTGAGAAGACGTGATTAGTGGAGTTCAAATATGCCGGGTAGAGGCAGTAACTACAGAAGACAATATTGAACATCCTGAGTTCAAATCCTACGGGTAGGAGGAGTCGTGGACGCGGCGCACTGCTGATGAGTCTCATACCACGACAAAATGGTCGTCTGGTGCTTCCTGGTTTCTAATGGTGGTCTAACAATGAGTTATTCATGATTTCAATGTGTAAAAATTCACAATCGTAAAACATTTTTTAAATTATCAGCATAATGGTTGTTAAAGATTCATAAGTTGAATTGAACATTGAATTTTAAAAAAGTGAATTGTATTTTGTTCAAATTCTCAGTTTTTCTGCTCCCATTTTAGAATTTGGTTTATTCACTTGGTGGTTATGCACATGTTTTCTTAAGTAAACTGTTTTTAAAGTCCTAAAGATTGAAATTCGAAAAATAAATAAATCGAAACTTAATATACAGTATGTTGAATATAAGTAACAAATATAATTTTTGTAAATAACTAAACATGATGAAGAAGTTGTGATGTAATTTCAATGTCGTTATGACGTATGAAGTACTGACAAATTATTTATTTCATGACGTAATGTGTATATATTATTTTATTCTGAAGAAACATATGAATTAAAGGAAGAAATGCTTTAATTGTGAATAAATACTCCCAGAAAATATGAGTTGATTATATGCAAAAAGCTGGGTGAAACAAAAACCACTTACATTCTACACTTACTTACTTCCTTTAAAACAATTAGTCCCTTTTATAAATATATATATATATATATATATATATATATATATATATATACTAACTCATGAACCAGAAAATAATAATCCGTTGCCTTTTTTAAACATTATTGTTGAGCCGAAGAGATAATGGAACTACAAAGCGGCCTGTTTATAGAAAGCCGACGTGAACTGGACAGTACCTAAATTTCAACAGTTTTTGTCCACTGCAACACAAGCGAGGTTTAGTAAAATGCCTCTTCAATAGGACACAAAGGATTTGCACCACGGATACATTTGACGACGATGCAAAATTCTTAACTGAAGCATTGATTTCAAATGGCTATCCGCTAAAGTTCATCAATAGATGTAGAAATCAGATAAAACAAAAGCAAGTGTTTGATTCTGCTGAGAAGAAAAAGGTTTACATCACTTTACCATTTAGAGGTGAAGCAAATGGTCTAATAATAAGACAGCGCTGCTAAACTGATTATCATTGAAAAGACTAAGTCCATGATTTCACATATACCTAAACGTTGCTCTAATGATTACATCACATCCCATTGTATTTATCAATTTACATGTTTGTGTGGACACACATACATAGGGAGGAGTAATCGGACTTTGCAATCAAGGGTTGTGAAACATGTACCTAAGTGGCTTCAAAATCAGTTAACGTCAGATGAGCCGATTAACGTTGGAAATAGAAAACCATGTTCATCGATCGCCAAACACATAATTGAGACAGGGCATAAGATTGACATCAAGACAGCCTTCAAAACATTGTATAGAAATGTTGAAGGACGAATTTTGAGGTTTATGGAGGCCTTGCCTATTAGAAAATTAAAACCCTCCTTATGTGTGCAGAAACAATTTGTCATAACCTTGAATTTACCTTGGTAATCTTTAAGCCTAGAGTAATGTGACAATTTTCCTACACCTTCTTATTCTTTTTTATATTACGTTAATTTTCTCTCTCCTTTATTTACAATTATCACCCTGTCTATTTGAACTTTTATTTAATTGACCTTTTATTCATCTTCATATAAAATGCCTTGAACAGTACATATATGTGACCAGATTGTTCGAAATGTATAGCGCAAATACATCACATTTTTCAGATCAATTACGTCTTCTCACTGTTCTATCAAAACTTACTTACTTACCTGCGCCTGTTAACCCCAATGGAGCATAGACCACTGACCAGTTTCCTCCAACCAACTCTGTCCTGGGCATCCCTTTCCAATTTTGTCCAATTTTGGTTCATTCTTCTCATATCTTTCTCTGTTTCTCGGCGTAAAGTGTTTCTTGGCCTTTCTCTTTTCCTTTTGCCTTGAGGGTTTCATATGAGGGCTTGTCTTGTGACGCAGTTGGGTGCTTTTCGTAATGTGTGTCCTATCCAATTCCACCGCTTCTTACTGATTTCTCCCTCCACTGGAATCTTGTTTTGTTCTCTCTCTCACAGTAGTTTGTTGCTGATGATGTTCGACTAACAGATTCGCAGTATCTTGCGTAGACAACTATTAATGACTACTCGTAACATTTGGATGATGATGTTCATGGTTCTCCAAGCTTCCAATGCACACAACAGAACTTTCTGAAAGTTTGTAATGGAAATTCTGACTTGGTTGTTAGTTCACAGCTGTTTAGAGTTCTGCATGTCTACAATTGTAGAAATGTGTCGCTTGATTTGCTAATCCGTGAGTTCAAACCTGCATCAGAACCCTTTTTTTTCATCAATGATGCTGCTCAGGTATGTAAAGATTTCTACACCTTCTAAAACGTCTTCTTCAAGTGTTATTTGATTGATGTATGTTGTGTTGTATCGGAAGATCTTATTACTTTTTCCTTTGTGTAGGTTGAGGCCTACTTCTGTGGAGGTTGCTGCTCACGACCCCTTAAAATCGAATGCCCATTGACAGCATACTTCCGTTAAAACCATGACTGAATCAATGTTAGGTCACTGAAAATGGTTGTGCCATATCTGGAACTAATTGAAATCAGACATTAACACTGGTCAATGTCGACTCAATGGTCCCGAGTTTCGGTTTTTCTACCAAAGACCAATAGGTCCTGGCCACTGTTCAGTGCTTTCATTTTCTAATTATTCAGTATACATTATATTTTATTTCAAGGACGACAAACAAATGAGTGTACATCAATTAGAAAAAGTCGACTGTGTTAGTAGAAATGCGACCAGTGAAGAAGACAAAGAGAAGTTGCTCAGAAAAAACAAAGTCTATAGAGAATTCATAAATCAATGTAAAGTTCTCACAATGATGAGATCTATTTTACTTTTGGCATCAGAAGAGCGAGTCTATAACTCTCGATCGTCCAGGTATAAATCAGATAGTCTTGTGTTTGCACAAAAACTCAGAAGAAGCCCATTGAAAAAAAAAAAATAACTCACTGTTCACCAAAAACTTTAACAGTATATAAACAATTACATCACGTCCTACTTTGTCTACCAACTTGCATAGACGTGTATGTCGTCTGGACAACCCAACTGGCATCCAACTGTGTTATTGTCTACCTCTTATCAGTCAGAGGATTTTTCCGCAACCTCGGTCCCAGATTGTGAAAGTCGCAAATGTCTTACAAAAAAAATTGTATATACCAGTCAAATATATCACCTGGTTCTGATAAATTCGACATTAAAATATTGAAATTTCCTATTTTTATCAATTAAAACAATACACATCAGTGAACAGCGATGACGTAATTCGTGCTTCAAGAATAATAATAAAAATACATTACATCGTGTTACACAACTACGTGATTACATAAAGTCGTAGCCATGATAATCAGTGAATGTTTCAATATAATAATAATCATTAAAAAATCTTATGGTGATTGAGAGATTGAATATTGATCATGAAGAGAGACAAAGAATTGATCATTGAACAGGAAACACACAATCTAATGAGATAAACTGTTAAAATTGAAATGAATCGTGTAATTAGGAGAATGATAGAAACTGGGAAAAAAACATTTCTTAGAATGAAAAGGTGAATAGAAAATGAGAAACAAATGGTTTTGAAAGAAGGGAAATGACAAAAAATGACAAAAGGTTAAAACTACAATGATGGATAAACAAGGTTGTTCGAGTTGTTTTTAGTACATATATTTTTCTGGTTTCTTTCCAAAATGCTTTGACCCATAAATTGCCTTGATAGGTTTAATAGTTTCATATAAATGTTCATGTATATTAGAGAGTAAAGCCTGATGACGTTCTGATTGAGAAAACAAAGAAATTGTTCGCTTATATGTGTATTGTTCTAAAGTTGAAGCACACCGAAGCTAATTACATTTAACAGTTTCGTAATTTTTTTTCTACACATTGAAATCATGAATAAATCACTGTTAGACAGCCAGTGAAGCAGCAGCCTCTGCACTAGTAGGCTTCAATGTACATAAGGGAAAACGTACGAACTTCAGATACAACACAACTTTCACTAACTAAATCACACATGATGAAGAAGCTTTGGAAGATATGGAAACCTGCACAGTATGATCGATAAGCGAGGTAGATCTAATACGGATCGACAAATCAAGAGCAACATTATTTATACAATTGAAAACCATCTTCAACTATAAAAACTGTCACACAACATCAACGTCTTCATTTTCAATACAAACGTTAAAACAGTTCTGTCGTACGGAGAGGAAACCTGGAGAACTATCAAATCTATTGCTTAAAAGATACAAGTTTTGACAAGACAATTGTCTACTCCAGATCTGTTAACCAGACACCATCAAAAACAAATTACTATGGCAAAGAACAAATCAGTTTCTAGTTGAGGACCTTTGTCACAAGGTAAGTACTAACTTGGAATCTTGAAACCGAAAGCTAAAAAAAGGAAGACCAAAGTTTTGGGAGACAAATATCAGACGAACGAATAGCGATTAGGAACAGTTGGAAAGGAGAGCTTAGGATAAGTTGGGTTCAACATTGCTGATCGACTGTCTATGTGCTACACGAAAGAGGAGTGTTCAGACCAAACTGAATGTTATATAACTTAAATCTAACAGTAAACCGAATGATTGAAAGGTTAACTTGTAAAATGTTGATTATCAAAAATTCTATTTAAGATTCAGTATAAAAGAATGAATTCATTTCAAAATTAATTTTGATTTTAGATAAGGTAGGTTATTTATTATAGATAAGATTTTAAGAAACATCTTCATAAACTTATGCAAAAAGACATAAATTTTATTTGTCTAAAAGTGATTTAATTCTTATTTTAATCAAATATTAAATTAAAATAAATAAATAACTGAAATATTTAATAATTTTATTTAATCAAAAAAGAAAATATGAACTTTGTATATAAAGGTCATGTTTTTTTTTTTAAAAAAATGTAACGATTAAATAACTAACATTGAGTAAAACAAACAAATAAAACGAACTAGTTATAAATTTGGCAGATAATAAATATTTGATCATTATTAGCTGAGATGGATAATGGTTAGTTATCCATATTTCGCCCTACGTTAGACTCTTCAGCTGAAAAAATCTGCATCTCACATTTAGAGAACTTGAATCAAAATACCATTCATTGCAAACTTGATCGTATTATTCAATAAGCAGATAAGTTTCATAGGTAGACTTGATTGAAACTTTGAAAAAAACATCGTTAAAGACCTGAAAGCACTGGACAATTGTTTCGTCTAAGCATGGGATTCATCAACAGAATGCGTTCATAACAACTCTTCTCTGTGAATACTGCATCACATATAACGGGGTTGAACTCTACTGGAAGGCTGTAAAGTTTCGTTTAAATTATGAATCGATCATTGTTAGATTACCAATCAAAACCTAGCAGCAATGGACGGTTGTTTCATCTTAGCGGGGGACTCATCAACAATGTGAGTTCACAACACCCACTCGCAAGAATAAAACTCAGGCCCTTCAGTTTCATGAGTGAGCACTTAACCTCTGAACCACTAAACTAGCATCTAACAATGTTAATGTCAAACTTCAGTCAATCCACAATATTGCGTGACCCCATCCATTATCTTCAGCAGGTAACTGCATATACCCAACAGGGTTGAACTTCACTGGTCACAGCTTCTCATTGAAATTTGGAGACGAATCTAGTTACTACTAAAAATTCTAGATGTGCTTACTAGTCTTAAATATTACTAGACTGTGAAATGTTGATACATAAAATATTTTTCATTTTATTCAGTGACATAATACTTGATAGTAATTTTTATCAGTATTATTGTTATAACTTAAGTAACTGTTGCACAAAATATTATAAAAACTGAGAAATACTGATTAATAATTTGAATATAGTTTCAGTATAGTATTAGTTATGGTGGAAATATTTCCTTATTTCATTTGACAACGAAACATATTGATGATAATTTAAGACGATGAATAGTAGTGAAATCAATAACTCGTGTTTCATCCTACGTTAGACTCATCCATTAGAGAAATCTTTATCTCAGAGTTCATTTTGATTTGAAGACTTGAACCGATTACTGTTAGCTTCAAATACTATTACGTCATTCACTTACATACTGAGTTCAGATAACTACTAGTGTGTGCAATATAGTTTGAACCTTCTGAATGATGTTTAGAACTGTATTTGTTCAGTCTCCTTTGGTTTAAAAGCTTTCTGTCTATACCGATTATCTCAATTTTTCTTTTAGATTACAAGCATTATTATCAGAGATGTTTAGTGGTGACCGAGTCGAGATTGACTATGATCACCACTAAATACTAAATACTAACCACTAACCCGTCAATGAAGTATAAGTAAATCTAGAGTAAAGAATATATTTGAAGGAGAAAATGGGCGATACAACGATCAGCAAGTTATGAATGATGGTAGCAACGCAAAAAAGAAGGTTGCGCGTAAGTAAGTGATTTTAGTACAGTTAAACAAAACGGGTACAATAATAAATGTTTTCTTCCCATTAATTGCGTTTCCTTTGTAGAAGTTTTCCACTACAGATGGATAGTGGATGGTAGTGGAATCAATGACGTGTTTTTCTTGCTATATGAGACTTGTCAGCCGGATATATAATTATTTCATTTTAAAATGTATTCTACTTCAAAATAATTGAATACTGGTCTACATCCTCAATGCAATTACATCGTGGTACTAAATAATTCTAGAATCTTTACATGTTCGGTTAACTAAATTTATAAAACAAGATTTCATTCCATAAAGATTCTCTTTTCAAAATAGACTTATCATATAACGTGACTGAGGTAATAGTTTGACCTATGAAGAATTCGTGACCAGATGGATTATATATTTTTGGAGAGATCATTTACTCAAGGTAAACATTCGTAATTATAGTTGCTTGATAAAAAAACGTGAGAAAATAGACGAAGTTGAGCAATACTTTGGATTGATTAAAGTTAGACAATGATAATGTCAGATGCTGGCCCGAAAGTTTTGAGGATAAGCATTTGAGCATAGGACCGAAGGTCCTGTGTTTGGTTCTCACTAGCGGGTTCTTGTATGCAGACCTCTTATGAGTCCCATACTAAGAAGAAACCATCGTCCATATCTTCAAGGTTTGTAATGGTCGTGTAGCAATGATCGATTTATGATTTCAATGAAAATAGGAGAGATTGCATTATAAAATATCCGAGATTTCAAATATCAAAAGGATGTCAACCAATGACTCAGAAGTAATCAAAATAAAGTGATATATATATATATATATATATATTCATAATTTAAGACATTTTTCTTCAGTTTATATAAAATCACATTTTATCGGTTCCAAATTTTTCTTTTTGTTTTTAGGTCTACGTTAATTTTAATTTTTATCTGACGAATAGTCTTATACTACTCCCATCCTTTAGGTAAAGCCAGTTTACACGGTTAGAAAATTCCAGCAACTATTTAAAATTCCTGAAACTATTCAGCTCACCAACATTTTTGTATTGATATTCACGTGCAGAAAATAAAATGTCATAGAATCCCAGCTAAACCATTCACCAAGCTGGACTGTTCTGACATAAGATGACGGATCAGTGAAAGCTTAACATTTCATCGAACCCCGTTAAAATCATTTCCTTACTCATACTCAAACCCAGACAAACCCAGTTTGTGAGACGGTGGCAGCCATGGCAGCACTATTTTGACACCAAGATAAAGTAATCTATGTCAGATGCTAACTAAATAATGTGACTTTGATGGAAGCTAGAAGGTCACACCATTCTCCTTCAACTCAAGTAGGTCTAACGTTGACATTGGTGACCTAGATATGCTAAAAATAATTTTCCAATTAGAGGAATGTACGTAAGTGTTAAACATTAAAGTGACAGTTTAAAGAATTTAAGTTCTTTGAGAAAGTCTCACTTTAGTTAACAGTAAATAATCTTTCTTCTACCTCCCAAATCACGTTAAGTTTCTTCAGATGTTTGTCGGTGCAGTGCTTGATCAACCTCTTTTTATGACATAGTGAGAAGGCTCTGAAACTAGGCACTCGGAGACACTGTCTCCAGGCGGAAAACACAAAACTGGCTGCGACATCACAGTCCGTTCACCAGTCGATCCTAGTGACTCATTATTTGAATGTAACTCTTGCAGTATTTATTCACACTGCTGCTGCAAAACAGTAGCGCTCATTCAGTTTTTAGGTTCAAATGAAGTCACAGTGCAAAAAGATCCTCTAACCAACCAAACAGAAGTGAAATGATAGTCCCTTCTCGCACTGGAGGTGCCCATACTCCCCTTGTTCGTTCATCTCCTCATGTAGTAGTCAGAAATGCCACCCCGAGAGCCGTAACCGCCGTGAAGAGGTGGCAGACATATTAGCGCGTTCATTTCAAAATACTCGACTACTTGATTCACATCGGTCACAGATAATGAGAAGTAACATAGGGTAGCCGCTGGCAGTAGGAAAAGTAACACGGTGACCTCTACACAAATATATCTAGTTAACAGCACCATATGGCAAAAGAACCCAAGGACTATTTAATTTACCACTAGCACAGGCTAGACTCTTAAAACGCAGACGCGCTTGTGATCACAAATATTGGGAACAAATACTACGCTCCGCTCGACACAGCCAGATCGTGCCTGTTGCATAGGGGGTAAGTGGGGATGATAAATTAAAACCTTGCTAACAGTCAGAGAGGAAACTCGATGTCTCAGACACTAGAGATCAAACAGTTCTGTGACACTTAATAATTACTTAACAATCTGAGGTATGTAATGGAAGTTGGGAGAAAACCATGAACAAAGGCCGAGGAACAAATCAGCATGATGTCTCAAAGGATACCTGAATTAAAGTTTAGTACTCTGGATGAATGTCATGTACATGACATAAAATATTGGTGCCGTTCATTATGACAGAAGGGATACTATGAAAATCTCACCAGTGTTGTAATGTGTGATATATATATTTCCTCCCATCCTGTATTTTACCTCTTATCCAGTTGTAACTGTAAATTCACATTTCGCAGTCTTCTTTGACTGGGTTTCGTTATTCGACCTAGGATGAAAGCTAGCCTTTATCATTGATCTTATTGTTATGCAATGTCAGAGATAATAAGCTTTACATGATTGGAATCAGGATTACAGAGTGAGACGTTTTATCATCTCTCTCGTTTTACCGCCGGTATCTAGCCAGTAGTTAGATAATTTCATTTAATTGGCTGAGGGCCAATCGCAACAGAACAAGTGGATTCATTCTTTCTCTTCCCTCAAATTCTGTCATCGATTAACCAATGATACTGTTACCACTTCTTCAACACTAGGGTTTGGTCTGTTAGTTTTACCTATTTTAAGAACTACAGACGTATCAGACCATTGATGATACCAGCTGAAGTTTTCGGTGGAGTGCTGTTGGACGGAATGAAGGATTCAGTAGACATTCAGCTTCAAAATCAGTGCGACATGTTTTATGATCATCGATCATATACCCACCAAAGTGAGGCACTGCCTGTCAGTAATGAACAGTATGTCCGGCTGAAGTTATCTCTATAAATTCCGTCACTGTGAGAAAGGATTTTAAACCAACTCTCTCTACCTGTTGTTGTTAACTGTTTTCTATTGCTTACATGAATGACTATATTTGCATTTATATGCTTACTGAGTATCCGGCTTGTTTTTTCCCCCTCATTAGTTTATCTTTTATATATTTTCACTTGTTCACTCAGAAACCTATGTACTATGAGGCTTGACACAAACCACTAGATATTAGGTATCTCACCAGGGGATTTACTCGTAGAACCGAAATTATCCGAACGAGTTTCATATTACAATGGGACTAGTGTAGACGAATATGTCTATTGCTACAATCGAGGGAACGAAAAGCCTGTAATTAAATCTTGATGCCAAGAGTGAAACAAAGAAATCAGTCGATTTACACAACCACATTACAGTGTTATTGGAAGATGGGGCGCCAGGAACGAACTCTCCAAAACCTCAAGGTTAAAGCGCTACCCATACCTCAAGGAAATGTTAAAGTCATTGCTAAAAGATCCGATCTTAGATCTCAGACTCATCAATAAAAAGATACCAAAACTTTTAAGACATGAAAAGCTAGAGAAAAAGTTCTTCAAGGTTTGTTTATCTATTGTTTACGAATGAAATTCAGTTGATGGTTAAAACATGGAGTGAAGATGAAGATTCACGAAGGCTTCTAGCCTTCCTAAACATTATGAAGGCCCTTTCTGCAAAAAGAGAATGTGCAGGCTTATGCATCAAACTTATGTTTGTTGCCTTTGTTCGGAATTGTAAATTCGTCTTGGCGTCAAACATTGCTCAGATCAACTTAATGCGTGAATGCCTCTTGGAGCTATTCGGTAAGAATTTGGACGATGCATACATACACGCTTTTGTCTATACTCGTCAGTTGGCAATAACTCTACGAAAGGCATATAGTTCCAAGACCAAAGTAAGTTTCCTTACCAGCTCTAAATTTTCTTGATCTAAATTGTATCTTTTATCTTTCTTATTAAAATTCGTCTGAAATTTTGCTGTTCCTAGTAAACGTACATTATGTGCGTGGGTTTCATCTTTACGAAACGTATCCGGCTTTGTGGTTTTTTAACTCGATAAGGTTGATATCCTGAATCACACAAGAATTTCGTTTTTTTTTTAATATTCAACCTTCATATCATATGATCAAAATACAGTAGTTAAGACAAAAGAAAAAACATCTCTAAATGATCGTTAAAGTTCATCGGAGTTGTCTCCTGGCTGTTTTAAATGCTCGACACACCTTTGGCTCACTTCGTTTCCGTAAATTTGAATCGGTTTTCTAGCAGTTTAAGTAGATACTTCCGTGTATTGTGAATAGTTTTATGTGCTAAACTAGTTTCCATGCTGCGATTATCATCACTTCAATACCTGTCTACTGTTATGTATCGTAAACCTGGTTTCATTTCCAGTTGTTGTTTGTTGAGTTTTTTATTTTTTAACGAGATGTAACACATCTTATGTTTCTTTCCAGGAAGATATGCAATCTGTTGCTAACTGGCAATTTGTGTATAGTCTTCGATTGTGGTGTGATTTCGCTTCAAGATATGCAAATGTTCATACCTTAGTACAATCACTTATTCATCCACTAAGTCAACTGGTATATGGAACAATCAAGTAAGATTTTGTTAACTGTAGATAATAAATTCATTTTCCTTGGTTCATGAATGATAGTGATGTATAGTTGTTTGGGATTGTGTAAACTAAAAATAATACGTTATTTTACTATGTTTTTGTTAATAAACTGAGTATTTAGGCTGCTAAAAACTACATTCGAACAAAACATCCAATCATAACTTGTATGTATTTTCACATATCTAATAAAAGGGCGGAGTTAAAATGCCTTATAAGCATGAATACCTCATATCAACAGTTGCTTTACAATTTTTAACTTATAATATATAAAGATAGATATATCACAGCATTCACTTTTGTCTGCGTTCTTGCAAACACAATAATTAAATTGACATAAAATCCTTGTTCTCTGTTATTAAACTCATACTCAAATTTGTTTCACTGTAATATTGTTTTGAGCTTAACCATCCATTCAAGAATATTTCTAATCACTATACAAGTGGGCATTCAATCAACACTGTTCACTTACTGATAAATATCAGCTATGATCATATCAGATACAATCATCGATTTCTTCACTTTGTATAAAATATACCATATGACTGCAGTGTTAATTGACCTTTTAAACCACGTGTAATGTTAATCATCAAGGGGAATCTAGTTTTGACAATATACAAATTCAGCTCAGTGATTAACTTGGGCACTTCGTTGTGTACTACCATTTAGACTAAAAGTGTTTAAAAAAGTAGATAGTCAATTCAAGACTTAATTTTCGAGTTTGTTTAAAGTTTAAACATGTATTATTTTCACTGCACTTTAAAACAACAATTAAAACTATTCAGTGGTCAGTCAAATATTACTTTCACAAGCCACATAGTGCTGGGCTCCAAATAAGGCTATGATGGTTGATATTTTTCAAATTCAGTAGACTAATGATACTACACTAATGTTGTTAAATATCATTGTTCAGAAAGGTAAAATAAAAACGTTTTTGCACGGTCATTCAGATACACTGTACAACTTCATACGTATATGCATCATTTCAAGTTGCCATAGTACATTACGACAGAGCTTCAATTATCAATTCAAATGACATAGTGGTAGAGGGAGCAGAAGTATGAGCAGTAATTAGAAGGATCAGGGTTTGAAGGTGTTATTCAAAGATTATAATCTGGCGTCATAAATTCAAAAGGAGTAAAAAAGTCGTAAGGAATTTAGAAGGATAGAATCTATGAACAGACAAAAATCTAGATGCATCTTAACCATTGCAAAGGATTTTGAGCTGTGCCACTCAAGGTCTCTAACCAGCAGTTACGATTGCCTCGCGGACCCCAACCGAGTAGTCTACACGTACTAACATGGCTCAATCCATTTGTCAGTAACTTCATGAATTTGTGCCTTGTTTCGGTTTGACAGCTCCTAGCTTTCTTCAGGTCTACCCTTACACCATAATACATAGCTCGTCGAGGTAGTCGGTGGTTAGGCATGCATAACACATGTCCCAACCTCCTCAATTGGTGAAGTTTCCCTGCTTCATCTATTGATCTGTCATCCTTACCTAGCACACGTTTCTTAATACCAACATTGCTTACTCGGTGATCCCAGGATATCCGAGCAGTGCTTCAAAGCCATCTAAAAATATTCTCTACTCTAACTGGTCATGTTTCACAGCCATAAAGTAGGTCGAAGCGAACTGCTGCACAGTAAACTCGTCTTTCGGTTGGTAAACGGATATCCCGTCTACTCCATAAGTGACACAAGTTGACGAAAACCAGTCGAGCCTTCTGTATTCGTGCTAGGATTTCGTCACTCACCAGGCCATCAGCGTTGATAAGACTCCCAAGGTAAGTGAAGTGGTTAGGCCTTCTTGTTGTTAAATAACATTCCATTTAATTTTAAGCCTAATCATTTCCTTGAGAAATAACTCAATCTTATCCTTTTATAGATTAAATAAAGGTCAACGTTGGCTACCATTACATTTTCATTGTGTTTCTATGCTTCACAATATGGCTGGTGTACCTGTTCTATGCGAGACAAATTTATCCAATGAGAAACAAACAACAGAAGATAATCATACTAATAATAATAATAACGATGATGTTAAACTACCATTAACTGGTAGAGCTTTATCAACTGATACTCGTCTACTAATACCGACATTACCAATATTATTAGATGTATTTCAATTAGTGAATTTTAATCAACGATCTGGACGTGTTTCCAATGCACCATTAGATTTACGCTTATTGTTACATTTTACACCGAGTCAACTACGTGAAACTGCATCGAATGATGCAATTATTAATTGGTTATTTGATTTATTAGCCGAATGTATGGCATTACATGCAAATTCAATTGTTTTCCCGGAATATTCATTACCTTTTATCAATGAAGTAAGTCTGTGAGTTTGTTTTTTTTTTATTTCATTGACTTGTGAGTGTATTGATGGTAGCTGAACTAAGGCAGTTTAATTGTAAAGTATGAAGTAGGCGTTGAAGATGGCTAAGAGAACTCGGATAGTATAGAAACCACCTATATGGGCTACAAATTCTCCCTTTTGTTTCATTCATAATCGATCGACATAAGACCCCACACAAATCGGTCGTTAACACATGAAACCAAGACATTTTTGTACAGAACTGATATGATAATGAGGATTCCATCATCACTTATCTCGGGAGTATCATCATTGCTGAAGGCCTGGTGACTGACGAAATCGCAGTACGGGTACAGAAGGTTCTTTTGGCTTTTGCCAACTTGCGTCACTTATGGCATAGGTGAGATGTCTGTCTGCTAACCGAAGGACGAGTCTACTGCGCAGCGATTGGCTCCGTTCTTCTCTATGGCTGTGGCACATGGCCGGCAAGAGTAGAGGATATTCGTAGGTTACTAGTTAGTTGGCATAGTCTACCAGGTTGGGGTCCGCGAGACGATAGTAACCAATGGTTAGAGACCTTGAATGACATGGTTCAAAATCGTTTGCAATGGCGTAGGTGCATCCACTCTTTGTGTTCTAAGAAATCCTAATCTTTTGAATTCATCATCTCTACCTTTCTCTTTCTAAATTTATCCCACCGAATTATACTTCTTGAATGATGTCTTGGAACCCTAAACTTCTCCATTACCGCTGATACTTCTACTATCTCTACCACTATGGAATTTGAACCGACAACTACATCTCTGTGATAATGTTGTATGGCAGCTTGAACTTATGTACTTAACATACGAAGTTCTACGCTGTAACTGACTGACTGACTGACTGGCCATCATATGTGGACAACTTTCTGAATACATAATCAAATACTAGTAACTTTGATAGGTTTTCACTTTCAAGGGGCCATGTTTCCTAACCATAAAGTAAGATAAAGTAACTTGATGTTTTGTATATCTCTCCTTTTACTGAACTGACACATCTCACCCACACTAAAAATTAATAATTGTGAAAAGGCTGCTAATCCTACTGAGCTCGTCAAACCTCAGTAAGCAAAATAGGGTTCAAGTTTATGAATTAGTTATTGACAGCTGTAAATATG